>JARQOD010000007.1:107023136-107255092 GCA_033576555.1 Oophaga sylvatica | reverse complement strand
AATGATAGAAAAAGAAAATGATAGACAAAGAAAATAGTAGATAATAATGATAATAAAAGAGATGATAATAATAGATAACAATAGATAATAAGATAGATTATTAAAACTTTCATCAACAGAGTATCATCTAAAAAAAAAATTAAAAATTACAATAAAAGAATAATAAAAAAACACATAACAACAGAAAATGGGGAAACGGGGAAAATTTTCCGCCGGGGGGCTTTCGTGAACGTCACCATCGATTTCGGTCTAATTAATCACAAAGAAAAGTGCCCCCTGTTTCGGATGCTCCCCGTGATGGGTAATTGGTTTTGTCCATTTTTAAAAATTTTTCGTCATATTCTCCAAATAAAATGGCAGATGTAATAAAGGAAACAAGACGCAACGGAAGGAGAGGACGGAGCAAACACAACTCAATGCTTATAATCACAGTGCCCATATAATAGTGCTGACCACAGTGCCCATATAATAGTGCTGACTACAGTGCCCATATAATAGTGCAGGCTACAGTGCCCATATAATAGTGCCGTCCACAGTGATCATATAATAGTGCAGGCTACATTGCCCATATAATAGTGCTGACTACAGTGCCCATATAATAGTGCCGACTACAGTGCCCATATAATAGTGCAGGCTACAGTGCCCATATAATAGTGCCGACTACAGTGCCCATATAATAGTGCCGACTACAGTGCCCATATAATAGTGCAGGCTACAGTGCCCATATAATAGTGCCATCCACAGTGCCCATATAATAGTGCCGACTACAGTGCCCATATAATAGTGCCGACTACAGTGCCCATATAATAGTGCAGACTACAGTGCCCATATAATAGTGCAGGCTACAGTGCCCATATAATAGTGCCGACTACAGTGCCCATATAATAGTGCCGACTACAGTGCCCATATAATAGTGCCGACTACAGTGCCCATATAATAGTGCCGACTACAGTGCCCATATAATAGTGCCAACCACAGTTCCCATATAATAGTGCCGTCCACAGTGCCCATATAATAGTACCGACTACAGTGATCATATAATAGTACCGACTACAGTGCCCATATAATAGTGCAGGCTACAGTGCCCATATAATAGTGCTGTCCACAGTGCCCATATAATAGTGCCGACTACAGTGCCCATATAATAGTGCCGACCACAGTGCCCATATAATAGTGCCGACCACAGTGGCCATATAATAGTGCCGGCTACAGTGCCCATATAATAGTGCCGACCACAGTGGCCATATAATAGTGCCGGCTACAGTGCCCATATAATAGTGCTGACTACAGTGCCCATATAATAGTGCCGTCAACAGTGATCATATAATAGTGCTGACTACAGTGCCCATAAAATAGTGCCGTCCACAGTGATCATATAATAGTGCAGGCTACAGTGCCCATATAATAGTGCCGTCCACAGTGATCATAATAGTGCAGGCTACATTGCCCATAAAATAGTGCTGTCCACAGTGATCATATAATAGTGCAGGCTACAGTGCCCATATAATAGTGCCGACTACAGTGCCCATATAATAGTGCAGGCTACAGTGCCCATATAATAGTGCCGACTACAGTGCCCATATAATAGTGCCGACTACAGTGCCCATATAATAGTGCCGACTACAGTGCCCATATAATAGTGCAGGCTACAGTGCCCATATAATAGTGCAGTCCACAGTGTCCATATAATAGTGCCGTCCACAGTGCCCATATAATAGTGCCGACTACAGTGCCCATATAATAGTGTCAACCACAGTGCCCATATAATAGTGCCGTCCACAGTGCCCATATAATAGTACCGACTACAGTGATCATATAATAGTACCGACTACAGTGCCCATATAATAGTGCAGGCTACAGTGCCCATATAATAGTGCTGTCCACAGTGCCCATATAATAGTGCCGACTACAGTGCCCATATAATAGTGCCGACCACAGTGGCCATATAATAGTGCCGGCTACAGTGCCCATATAATAGTGCCGACTACAGTGCCCATATAATAGTGCTGACTACAGTGCCCATATAATAGTGCCGACTACAGTGCCCATATAATAGTGCTGACTACAGTGCCCATATAATAGTGCCTCAAACTTGTCCTGAAGTAGAAGTTTCCATACTTCGAAACGCGTTGACGACTTCTCCCTTACACTCGGATCGGCAGCCTTCATCCTTCACACTCGGCAGCGCATAATTAACCCTTTGTTTCCCCATTACCTGCGTATAGGAGAGCCAGTACAGTATGACCCAATAGTGCCTGACGTAGAGATCGTACGGTACGTGCCCCGGTGTCCCTGCGATGTAGGGCGGCTCGGAACGCTCCAGTCATTCACACATCATCTGCTTATTCCTTGTATCTATAGCTCATGCTTACCTCTTATCTCACCAGTGGCTGCGCTTTCCCTCACCCATGCTTTACACTGCAGCTCTGCCTGCTTAGATATCCCTACCAGAAAAAGTGATGCCATTTACTTACATACAATGGCGCCACCTGGTGTACAACTCTAATGAGGAGAATGCTGGTGGTCACACATGCGCAGTCACTCTCCTCCCTGCCAGCTCTCTGCACAGTAATCTTTCATCTACTGCAGGACAGTCACTAGGGATAGCTATCTGCCTGCTTGTCAGGACTGGAGCAGAGAGAGCCTCTGCAGTATAATGCTAGAACAGCTGAGAAGACTCCTTCTGTAGGGGAAATAACAAAGAACCTTAGTGTTAGCTGCCAGAGGGGGAAGGAGACTGATTCTGATAGAATAACACTGAAAACTACTTCTATTAACAGACTTTTTTTTCAACTTTTCAATCCACTTTAACTTTGGACTTTCAGGAACGGACATCTCAAGCCTCCACTACCATCTTCATGCCCCCAGCCCACCCGGAATCTTACAGGCAATGCTCCATGGGAAAAAAATGCAAATTAGCAAAGGGATCAAGTCCCAGACAGCATTGGTGCTGCATACCCCAGGGGAGAAAGCAGCATAGCAGATCTATTTCTCCCACCTTCCCCCTGACGACCCCCCAGGCCTGGTAGATCACGGGGTGGGGGGTCTGTAATGTCGCCCCGTGTACAGATGGGGGCAGTATTTGCTCTTTTTTCCGCTATGTATTATATATATTTTCTTTCCAGGCTGATACATTGTTTCCCCGTGAAGGCTCCTGATGAAGGTCTGATGCCGCCGACCAAAACATTCCTAATAACTGGTATTGATCCGCCGGCGAGGCCGCTCAATGTCCCTGTGGCATGTCTTGTAACGCCAGGTTATATATATATAATATATATATATTATATAATATATACAGTATATACGGACGCATCGGCAGATGAGCAGCAATAAATAATACATAGCGTAAGATGCAACTATATAGGCATGTCTGCTGAAATACTCTGTGCTGCTGTGAGTTTCTGCTTCATCCACTTCTTTCCAGGCCGCTGACACCATGACACTACCGCTGCCCGATTTCTCCTGATAACCTTGCCATGGTGGGATTGGCCAATGATTAAAGCCCCTTTAAGGGAATAATAAAAAAAAAAGTTTGGTTATACTGCCACCTAGTGGACAAAAAATTGTCAAATCAACTATATTTTACGGAGACATTTTAAAGTGTGCACAATGGGTGGAAAATGCCAGAATCCAAGATTAGGTAGGCGCTGATGGCTAGAGTGGTGCGGTGAAGGGTTAAGCCATGCATATGCTGTAAAATTCATTTACGCCGTCCGTGAAGTTTCACAAGACTATGCCTGTAATGTACATTAAGAATCTCATTTCCAGCTTTTCCGGTCAAAGCCTCCATTCGATGACTCCCATCATCCTATAGCAGTGTAATAACCCTTCGCTGGCGGATTAGGTGCGATCAGCGAATCCCATCCAGATGTCACTGATGAGCAGTGCAGGGGTTAATGTAAGGAGCTTAGCTGGATGCTGCTGCCGCTGCTTTCACACTGCTGTCCTCAGTCTGCAGAGATGTGAGATCTGGTAATGAGCGCTGCAGCTGCTGCATGGGGAATTAACCTCATCCTGGACTATACTGCGGGCTGCCGGCCAATGAGCCACGGTGCAAAAACCATGGGATGCAGGATCCAACTATGGGGTCAATTATAGCTGCGGTCTCCATATATGGGACAAAGGGATCTTTGGGATTCTCAGGTCCCGGTATTGTCCCCATGGAGGTGCCACCTCTTTGATGTGTCTTACAGAACCTTTATTGATTATTTGGGACAAAGTGGTCTTTTTGGGGTTCTCAGGCCCTGATATTGTCCCCATGGAGATGCAACCTCTTTGATGGGAGCTACAGAACCTGTATTGAGTATATTGGACAAAGTGGTCTTTTTGGAGTTCTCAGGTCCTCATATTGTTCCCATGGAGGTGCCACCTCTTTGATGTGTCCTACAAAGCATGTATTAATAATATGGGACAAAGTGGTCTTTTGGGGTTCTGAGGCCCCCGATATTGCCCCCATGGAGGTGCCACCTAGTTGACATTTCCTACAGAACCTGTATTGTTTATATGGGACAAAGTGGCCTTTTGGGTTTCTCAGGTCCTGATATTGTCCCCATGTAGATGCCACCTCTTTTATGTTTCCTACAGAACTTGTATTGATAATGTGGGACAAAGTGGTCTTTTGGGGTTCTGAGGCTCTGGTATTGTGCCCATTGAGGTGCCAGCTAGTTGACATTTCCTACAGAACCTGTATTGATTATATGGGACAAAGCGGCTTTTTGGGTTTCTCAGGTCCTGATATTGTCCCCATGTAGATGCCACCTCTCTTATGTTTCCTACAGAGCTTGTATTGATAATGTGGGACAAAGTGTTCTTTTGGGGCTCTGAGGCTCCGGTATTGTCCCCATGGAGGTGCCACCTCTTTGACATCTCCTACAGAACCTGTATTGATTAAATGGGACAAAGTGGCCTTTTGGGGTTCTCAGGTCCCGTATTGTCCCCATGGAGGTGCCACCTCTTTGTCATCTCCTACAGAAGCAGTATTGATTGTCACTCAGCTTTTCCAAACAACAGATATCAATGAGACAGATGACTGGGGGGGCTGCAGGCCAATGAGCCACGGTGCAAAAACCATGGGATGCAGGATCCAACTATGGGGTCAATTATAGCTGCGGTCTCCATATAAGGGACAAAGTGGTCTTTTGTGGTTCTCAGGTCCCGGTATTGTCCCCATGGAGGTGCCACCTCTTTGATGTGTTCCATAGAACCTGTATTTATTATATGGGACAAAGTGGTCTTTTTGGGTTCTCAGGCCCCAGTATTGCCCCCATGGAGGTGCCACCTAGTTGACATCTCCTAAAGAACCTGTATTGAGTATATTGGACAAAGTGGTCTTTTTGGGTTCTCAGGTCCTCATATTGTTCCCATGGAGATGCCACCTCTTTGATGTGTCCTGCAAAGCATGTATTAATAATATGGGACAAATTGGTATTTTGGGGCTCTGAGGCCCCCGATATTGCCCCCATGGAGGTGCCACCTAGTTGACATCTCCTACATAACCTGAAATTGATTATATGGGACAAAGTGGACTTTTGGGATTCTCAGGTCCTGGTATTGTCCCATGTAGATGCCACCTCTTTTATGTTTCCTACAGAACCTGTATTGACAATGTGGGACAAAGTGGCCTTTTGGGGTTCTCAGGTCCTGATATTGTCCCCATGTAGGTGCCACCTCTTTGACATCCCCTACAGAACCTGTATTGATAATGTGGGACAAAGTGGTCTTTTGGGGTTCTGAGGCCCCGGTATTGTCCCCATGGAGGTGCCACCTCTTTGTCATCTCCTACAGAAGCCGTATTGATTGTCACTCAGATTTTCCAAACAACAGATATCAATGAGATAGATGACTGTTGGGGGGCTGCAGGCCAATGAGCCACGGTGCTTAAATGATAAATTAGGAGCTGCATTCCCTATAGGAGGCTCCCAATATGATGTCAACTATAGCATTAGTCTCATGGGACAAAGTGGCCTTTTGGGGTTCTCAGGTCCTGGTATTGTCCCTATGGAGGTGCCACCTCTTTGACATCTCCTACAGAAGCCGTATTGATTGTCACCTAGTTTTCCCAGAAACAGATATCAGTGAGACTGATGACTACGAGGGGTCATGGTCATCTAATAGAGTAAGAGGGCTTTTGCATGGTACATGAGCAGTTGCTGTGTAATCCCCCCCCCCCCCCCCCCCGCCATGTGCTGAGCTAGGCTAATTGAGCGACTTTCCGACCTTGTGCACGGGGAGATCTGTCATTATTCCAGCCTGCCTTGTTTATCCTCTGAGAATATGAGGCTGCCCCGAAGGTGGGGAGGGTGGTCTCGCTGTCACTTCTTCATCACTAATGTCAGCGGAGCTGCAGCTGCAGCAGAACCTCACCTGTCCATCATCATCCTCTCTGCGCTATAGATCAGTTCCATTTCGGAGGGAATTGGCCACCAACATCAGATTTTATTAGGACCCCACAATAGTGTAATGTTTGTGAGGACCCAATGGAGATAAGGGGCGTCAGGTGTGTATGGCAGCCGCTTATCTCTTAGTGGGGCTGGCCACTTGGGGTAACACCTGTCCATATCCTATTTTAGGGCGTTTGGATGTCATAGAGGGGGAAGGGTGAGACCGCCACTTATTAGATGGGTGCTGGGGCTTCTACAAAAGACTGGATGTGCCATGAATTTCATTCATTGGGCACCATGTAATAAAATACGGTCACGCCACCAGTAGATTAACATCTAGGGTCTTTTTCATTGGCAGATCTGGCAAAATATGGGCTGCCCTTTGCAATGAAAAAGGTGAAATCTGCATCAAAATCTGCCTAGAATTCACAGAGGACCCACCGTGGCCAAATCCGCGGCATAAAAATATGCCGCTCATATCATTCTCTAATTTTGATGGTTTTTTTCAGCATAATTTTACTCCATCATGATGTTTATAAGAATAATAATGTTATTTTATATTTGATAAACAATGACGACATATTAAATATAAATAATAAATATAACAATAAATACAATTGGATTATAGAAAAAAAACATACATAATATTCATAAAATATTACACAAAAAATATATTAAATATTGAAAATAATTGAAAAGCCTAAACATAAACGGTAGAAAAGAATAATGAAAAGGAATGCGAAGGATAGGAATGCTGGTAAATAATAAAAAAAAAAACGCGGGAACAATAGTAATAAAGTAACGCTGACGATGCAGGATCCTAGAGGCTGAGGATGGCACTCCTGGGTGGCACATGCGTCTGCATGGTGACAGTCCCCAGCTGCCCTCACCTTTAGGGGATGAGACATTGTGAGAGCACCTGAGCCCCCCTGGGGGTGGGAGAGGAGTGCAGACTGACTTTGGGTGAGGTTGGGGAGGGGTTAGTGCCTTGATGCTCTTCCCTCCATGCAGAGGTGTCCTGCTCTTAAAGCAGCAGCAGCAGCATCCCCCTCCTCCTCTGTGCCCACCTCCCCCAGCTCTCCTCCTCTCCACCCTCCCTCATCCCTACTTGTGCTTTCTCTCCTCCCTCCTGGTACATGAGTACAAGTTTCCTGCTCAGTTCTGTTAAGGCTTTGCTGGGATGAGGAGTGAATGCTTTCCCTACTGCAAAGAGCTTAAACTCCAAGTTACCCACATAATACCCCCATCCTGATCCAAGACCCCCCAACACCACCACCTCTGACATCACCTGAACTCACTCACTGGATCAAGAAGAAGAACCTTTTTTTTTTTTGGATTGTGCTGGATTTACCAACCCTTGGATTGTACTCATCAGGGCACACACCCTGCCCTCTGACATCCCACCTGGAGCCCCCTACCATCTTTGGATATACCCCTTTTTTTTGGCTCTCAGAGGGGGGACCTCTTACCCCTTCCTCCACCACCTTATTATTACTTTGGGATTTCATGTAAAAGTGGGGGTGAGCGATGCTTTTGGGAAGCCAGGATTCCGTTAAATTAAGGTAAGGACGCCATTGGCACTAGATGGGTGCCCACCACATTGTAGGGTCACTCCTTGGAGGTTTGGGGTTCAGGAGGTCTTATCCTAGGTCCCACTCTCTTTTGGGGATCAGGCACCCAGTGTTTGGGGTACCATCAGCCACAGAACTAAAAGGAAGGGCTGGGTACCTTTAACTCTATTGATTCCAGGTGGCACCTGTTCCATTTTACACCAAGCTTTTGGGGGTGGATTAGTACTTTTAACCCTTACACTGCTGTGTGACACCTTAGTGGATCATCATCAAGTGCTATTGGACGATTGGGTGGGTGCGAGCTTTTAACCCTTGTGTTTGAGTTACCATCACCCAATATTATGGAACCGTAGTAGTAGGATACATGATTTGGAGTTTTTGGGGTACCATTATCAAAAGCTGGCAATCAGCTAAGGTGGGTAAGGTCTTTTAACACTAGGGGCGCTGAGTGGCACCTTTGTGTTTGGGTTGCCACCATCATGGAAAGCTGTGTATCTGGTAGGGCGGGTAAAGTTCTTTTGATGGTACCTGGTCATCAACCGTGTCTCAAGTCCCCTAATAGGTGCTTCTGGGTGGGCAACTCTAGTTTTGCAGGTGGGGGTTAACCCTTTACACAAAGGACAGTTTTGAAGTCTCAGGGTTGGACATGGATCATTAACCCTTTCGATTCGTGGCATGACCAGGGGAGGTGACAATGGATACTAATGTGGAAGAAGATAGAATGTTGGTTGTGGAAGATGATGATACATTGTATCTTGTTATTGGGAAGGGAGGGCATTCATTGGTTAATAGAGCGTCATCATTGCCAGTAAAGGCTCTGGATTTTATGTAAGCCTTAAGTTAACTTATTTAGCATGCACATATGTTGTACCCCAGCAAAGGCACATCAGGAACCAATTCCCTCTCCCCAGCCCTGCTCAAGTCTTCAGCCTGTTTTTCACTTTTCACAAACACATCTCTTCCTAATTTGGGCACAGGCCATCATTATAAGCCTTCATCTAACAGGGCAATGGCAAAAAGCAGCTGGGGATATATTGTATGTATAGTATGCGTCTACTGTACATTGGCCGTCTGTAAACTGTATACATTATATAGCTCGCCTGGGCAAACTCAGCGCTGCTCAGACAGCATGCGCTATGTGATCTATAGGGTCATTATAAATAGATGACAGTATTAAGTGCACAGGTATACACTCTGTATCGCATCTGCCCATATATCATGTGCACATTGAATATGCTGCGCTAAATATTCATATTTCATAGCGATATTCATTGTATACATTACACATTGTCTGTGTCTGGGCAAAGATACTGGCTAATATATGGGAGGGACTGTATATACATCCCTTGGTGCTGTATACTGTGGCCAATGAGATATTCTGAGCCTAGCAAGCTCTAAGTAGGATACGGGGTCGGGATATTGGCCACATGTCTATGCCCTTTAAGGACCACTTGTGATGGGCACCATATGCTCAAGGCTTATTAGAGGGAATGATTACATTTCTATAGAAAAATATTTAGACTTGAGAGTCCTCAGTGGTTGATACCTTTTAATGGCTAACTGAAAAGATGGTAACAAATTGCAAGCTTTCGAGACTACTCCGGTCTCTTCATCAGGCAAAGACTAAAACAAAAACTGAAGAATCACATATATATATATATACACAAGTCTAAATATTTTTCTATCTACTGGCTAACACGGTACGAAGATACACATCTTTCCTATACATTTCTATAGACATTAGGCTTCAGAAAGTGAAGGTGTTCCTGGCAGGCAGGAATTGGCATGACTATCAGGGAGTGCCCGCTGCCAGACAAAGAGCCTCAGATACTTTTCTTTTTGCCATGCAGAACTCATTTTCATTCATCAGATGCAGAAAATCCCTTGAATAGTGATTGAGGGACAGCATGGAGGGCATGGCACATGTCTCCACTGGAGGGCACACCATTATACCACCCGTATGGCTTATTACATTACAGGCTTCCATGCGCTTCTCCCAATTGTACTGTCTCAACTGTGGGATTCCTCAATAATCTCTCCCATTGTCTTCTTTCTGCTCTTGTCTTGTTACGTTCCTTGAAATGTATGGTCCTCCCTGCCACCTTCTTCTTCTTTGTACCATCTGTTTATTACTGATCTGTAATTTCTTGACATTTTTCTACTTCCCATATTCTTCTCGCTGGATTTTAGTGCTTGGTCAATGCTGATTTTGGACACAGTTTAGGACATTGCAGGTTCTTCTTGGTAGAACGGTGAAGTCTTCTCAATGGGGATGGGTGGACCAAGAATTTTCAGAAACCTTGGCTTGGTAGAATCAATGAATATGGTATTGTGATTTAAGGTGTCAGCTCCTCTTTTCTCCACTCATAATGTCCTTCAGCCATAATGTCCATCAGCCAAAGATATTCCTCAACCAAAGATGAGGAACCTTACTCTAGAATAAAAAGATGGAATCCTTAAGTCTTCTCTCCTTTCATTCCTTTAATTTTATTGATTACTAATATTAGTTTATGTGAAGACCAACATGGACACCAGTACGGATTCTCTAAGTAGTCCATTCCTGAAGGGCAAATCCACCATTAGTCATGAACTATCCGCAGGAACTGTAATGGTCTTCACATTCCTAAGCATCAGCTTGAATGAAGACCATTACAGGTTCTGTACATGTCCACTCCTAAAGGGAAAATCCACCATTAGTCAAGAACTATCCGCAGGAACTGTAATGGTCTTCACGTTCCTAAGCATCAGCTTGGATGAAGACCATTACAGGTTCTGTACATAGTCTACTCCTGAAGGATAAATCCACCATTAGTCATGAACTAACCTCAGGAACTGTAATGGTCTTAACCTTCCTAGCATCATCTTGGATGAATACCATTACAGGTCCTGTAGATAGTCCACTCATGAAGGGCAAATCTACCTCGATGAGGAACCTTAAAGAAATTCTTATCCTACAATAAAAATAAGGAATCATCAATTCTTCTTTCACCCTCTTCCTTAACAAAATCAGCTTAAGTGAAGACCAAAACATCATTATGATCCTCTAAGTAATCGCCCTAAGCAAATCACTTATCATGCTTACAGACCGATGTCTTTACCTCTTACCAATGGTGAAGACCTTACAGTCTGTGTACTATCCTGAAGAGCAAATCTACCTTTAGTTATGGACTTCTTACAGGACCTCTGATAGTCTTCACCTTCCTAACATCAGCTTGAGTGAAGGCCTTTACAGTTCCTCTATGCAGTCTACTCCTGAAGGGCAAGTCTACCTTTAGTATTCTAGTCTGGCGTCTTTTTCTTATCCCTTTCACCCTTGTGATTACTAATACCAGTTTGAGTGAAGACCATTGGAGGTCTTCAGGTTTCCTGAAGGACAAATTGTTCAACAGAAGAGGATTTGCCATTAAGAAAGTTGAATCTAACCTACCATGGGAATGGGGATACAGCCATATTATTTGATCCATCTTTTCATGTATGAGTAAGATGAAGACTTCTTGACCTTTCCTGGTGTTTTTAGAAGGAGATGTTCTTTGGGTGGTCGGTGAAGAAAGGTCCATATACCTTAGACTAAATGCAATGAAAATAGATCATTTCAATCAACAATCTGTGTACGGTTGAAAGTTAATTGGCCATTAGTCGGGCTAAAGATCTTTCTTTTGAAGAACATTTGCTAAAAGATCCTTCATCCTTATGGACAATACGGACTAAAGTTTATAGAGCTACTGTTGTGAATGGGCTTGAGATGAGTTCTGAGCAGAGGCTCCCTCTGGTGGTTACAAGCGGTACTGGTCTGTCCAGTGAAGATTGTGAGGATTGGGAATCAGGTGTTACTGACTGGTCTTATATAAGGGAGTCACCTTCCCATCAGGGTTGCCGGTGATCAATTGTTCTGGTCTCTATCCTTGATTCCTGTTTCCCTTGTAGCCTGCTGTGTCGTGTCTGCATCTCCTGCTAACAGATAAGACATTTTCTTCTTTTTGTTTTTGTGCTTGATTTTTGCATTTTGTCCTGCACTTCTGTGGGGCCTTCAGGGTCCCCTCCGGGGGCTTTTGCCCTCTCAGTTTAGTTCAGCCACTGATGTTTGTACATTTGCTTTTTCCAGTTTTCTCAGTGGCTGCTGTTTTGTTTTTGGTTACACCAGAGAACTAATTTAGGTGGTAGAGGTCGTGTGATCTCAGATGTTTTTGAAATTAGTAGAGTTGGTGCTTTTCAGGGTTTTCTGGGATTGCAGTAAGTACCCTTCCTATCCTTTTCTATTTAGTTAGTTTGGGCCCCAACGTTTGCTCATACTATTTTCTGTCTGTGTCAGTATTTCTTCTTGTCTAACCGCCATTACATGTTTGGGGGCTTTCTATTATCTTTGGGGTTCTGCTCCGGGGCAGATAGCTTTCCTATTTCTATCTTTAGGTGTAGTTAGTTTCTCAGGCTGTGACGAGGCGTCTAGGACCAACGTAGGAACGCTCCACGGCTGCCTCTAGTTGTTGTGGTTAGTCAGGGTACTGCAATCTCATAGATTCCAACTGCTCTGGTGTATTGCCTTTTTTGCCTGCACTCCTCAGCTACCGAAACATAACAGCTACTTCACCAAAATGATCCTTCACTAGCCAGTCATTCGATGAACAATTGTTCAACCATCAACCTACTTCCATCCAATGTGTTTGGCCACCTTCATCAAATGAAAGAAGATAAACATTAACCATTGAGTCTTTTATTGACCATTTTGATACTCTTTTTGGGTTGACCACCTTGTAGACCTTAATGTTTTTCTGTGCTCCTCTTCTTCAGGTGCCGTTTGCTATCATGACTGATGGCGAGAAAAGAGAGCCTTTCCAGCCGCTTGCCGGAGATGATATCAGGGTTCCTATACCCCCATGCCACCGGTGGAGGACCCTGGTGAAGATGAGGATGGGGGAAGTGCAGAGAAATCAGCTCTGGGAAGTTTGGGCTCAGGAGGATCTTCGAGCAGGAGTCGGGAACAAGGTCAGGGCTCTGAGGAAGGTGAACAGGTCCCGTATCCAGCGTTGGCTCCCACTGTATTCTTCTGGCTTAAGCAGACCACCCGTCCACGGAGCTGGTGTCTGAGACTGGTCTGTAACCCATATCCTTTCCTGGAAATTCTGTAACGTTCTGCAACATCCCTCATCCTCTCATGTAGGAGAAGGGACCTGGTAGGAAATTGGTGATGATGAAGGTTTCTCTAATTCGTCTGCTTTGAAGTTGCTTTTGCTTTCTTTGGATCAAAGTTTCCAACAGGGGGAGCAGGCCGACTGCTTAAATGGAAAAAACAGATGCAGCAGAGCTGAAATTGTCACTTAACTCTTCAAAGCTGTGTCCCTTCTATGGTACGATAAGTCTCTGATATAAGGTCACCCTACATTAGTCTGACAAACTCAGCCCTGCTATATCTGGGATGGTGGAAGCTTGAGACAAGACTACTGGGTGTGGATTGGAGAGATCAAGGCTCGTTCTGGTGACTTCCTCGGAAGATGCTTAGGACTAGGCCTAACATTATGTAATCTGAGGTCTGGTCCTGGACCCGGAAACTGAATCTCCCGAGGATCCGCGCTCTGTACTGATAACGGAGGAGCAGAAACCTGTTCAGATCAGATGAATCTTGTTCTTCTGTGGATTGTCCTTGTGGAGTCTTTGATGTGTGAAAGTTCTAGGTTGATGGGACTGAATTTATGGATAAAGGGAGGAGGCCAAGGATGGAAGAGATTGTGAGGATCTCTATTATCTATCTATCTATCATCATATCTATCTATCTATCTATCTATCTATCTATCTATCTATCTATCTATCTATCTCTAGCTATCTAGCTATCCATCTAGCTATCTATTATCTATCATCTATTATCTATCATCTATCTATCTATTGATCTATCTATCTAATATCTATTATTATCTATCTATTATCTATATCTATTATCTATCATCTATCTATCTATTATCTATCATCTATTATTTAACTATCTATCTATCTAATATCTATCTATTATTTATCTGTCTATCTATCTATTATCTATATACCTATTTATCTATGTATCTATCTATTATCTATCTATCCATCTATTATCTATCTATCTATCTATCTATCTACCTATCTATCTATCTATCTACATTTCTATATCTATATTATTATCTATCATCTATCTATCTATTATCTATCTATCATCTATCTATCTAATATCTATCTATTATTTATCTGTCTATCTATCTATTATCTATATACCTATTATCTATCTATGTATCTATCTATTATCTATCTATCCATCTATTATCTATCTATCTATCTATCTATCTATCATCTATCTATTATTTATCTATCATTTATCATACTATCTATCTATTATCTATCTATCTATCTATCTATCTATTATCTATTATCTATCATCTATCTATTATTTATCTATCATTTATCTACTTATCCATCTATTATCTATCTATCTATCTAATCTATTATCTATCTATCTATCTATCTATCTATTATCTATCTATATCTATCTATTATCTATCTATCATCTATATCTATCTATCCTATCTATTATTATCTATCTATTTATCTATCTATTATTATCTATTATTATGTAACATGTCCGTCCATATAATTCTTGACCGTCATGGACCCATGTCTCTAGCTATCCTAGTGGCGGCTCTTTCTGGAGTTGTTTTCTATGGCGTGCTGCAGATCTGATATTGTGCCGTGCGGGGATTGTTACGGTGTGATCCGCACTCCTCGCCCTGCGGCTGTAATATACGCAGCAGAGCTGGGTTTGCCATGTGCACTGGATATAGGAGTATCTTCGATCCCCTCTGACAAACCTAGCTCAGCCGCTCAGACTCAGGCCAGTGATGCCCCGGCGTGGCCGCGGAGGCTATATGTAAAGCTTTACTATATGGAGACGCCGTGCGCAGTCAGCGGGGGACATTGTGCAGCCGTGCCAGCGATGCCGGATATTTTCGATCTGCGCGGCCGCCGGGTAATCACTGGGAGATAATGAATGTGGTGTACGCAGCTCGCAGGCTGACAATAACTCTCGTCCGAAGCCTTGTATATAAGAGCCGGCCGGGAGACACAACTTTTTCCGTGATTTAGTAGGAGCGATGCCGAGCGGCTTCCTAGTTGTGTTAGCGATGGCCGGCGGGTCGCGGAGAAGAGCGCTGTGCGCCATCACCCGTGCCGTCTCCTCTGCCCCTTTAAACCGTCTGACATCATTAAGTAACCGGTGCCCATATCGCCATATTAGGCAATAGCCCGCGGCCGGTGGGGTGCAGCGCAGAGGCTGCGGAGACCTTGCAGCGTCTCGTGGATGCAGGAAGGAGCAGCCCCCTGCTCGGTGCGGAGCAGCCAGGGATTGTATACAGAGCGCTGTCTTTTATACACACGGATGGACCGTCTGCTTGTCTGCTCCACAGAAATCCAGGAAACATTTCTGCTGATTGATGGCCTGTTCTGATCCAGACTTTGCATGCTAAGACCCCATTCCCCTCCTCAGATCCTGTCTTCTCCATCCTGTCCTGGCGATGT
The DNA here is from genome assembly GCA_033576555.1 of Oophaga sylvatica. Taxonomy (NCBI): domain Eukaryota; kingdom Metazoa; phylum Chordata; class Amphibia; order Anura; family Dendrobatidae; genus Oophaga; species Oophaga sylvatica. The sequence continues at coordinate 107,239,614 of JARQOD010000007.1, read as the reverse complement.
GTGAAGGCGAAAGGCGCAGTCCGGGGTGACGCTGGGAAGCAGGCTGGGGGAAATGGAGCCATATAGCAACGATAAAGCTGAGCCCCTCTCTTCAGCTGCCTCACCAGCCCTCCCCTGACTGCACCTAACTGGAAGTCATGCTGCCCCTCTATTACTCCAGACCTGTGTGCGGCTGCTCAGCCAGGACCACACTGGAATGGGTCCCTTTCTGCAGATAATACTGCTATAGTGTTCTCACATACCGCTATATGGATCACACATAATACCGCCATAGTGTTCTCACATAATACCACCATATAGATCACACATAATACCGCCATATTGATCACACATAAAACCGCCATAAAGATCACACATAATACCGCCATATAGATCACACATAATACCGCCATAGTGTTCTCACATAATACCGCCATACAGATTACACATAATACTGTCACATAGATCACACATAATGCCGTCATATAGATAACACATAATATCACCATATAGATCACACATAATACCACCATATAGATCACACATAATATCACCTTATAGATCACACATAATACCACCATATAGATCACACATAATACCGTCATATAAATAACATATAATACCTTCATATAGATCACACATAATATACACCATATAGATCACACATAATACTGCCACAGTGTTCTCACATAATACCGCCATATAGATCACACATAATTCCACCATATAGATCACACATAATACCGTCATATAGATCACACATAATTCCACCATATAGATCACACATAATACCGTCATATAGATCACACATAATACCGTCATATAGATCACACATAATACCGCCATATAGATCACACATAATATAGTCAAATAGATCACACATAATAAAGTCATATAGATCACACATAATACTGTCACATAGATCATGCATAATACCGTCATATAGATCACACACAATAGCGCCATGTAGATCACACATAATACCATCATATAAATCACACATAATACCGTCACGTAGATCACACATATTGTCATATAGATCACACATAATACTGTCACATAGATCACACATAATACTGCCATATAGATCACACATAATACCGCCATATATATCACACGTAATGCCACCATATAATTCTCACATAGTACTGCCACATAGAACACATATAATCCCACAATATAGTTCTCATATGATACCGTCATATAGTTCTCACATTATACCACGATACTGATCAAACATAATACCACCATACAGATCACATATAATACCGTCATATAGATCACACATAGTGCCATCATATAAATCACACATAATACTTGGTGGCATCAAGTGTGGTCTATATGGCAGTATTATGTAAAAAATATATATGGCGGCATCATGTGTGATCTACATGGCAGTATTATGTAAAAAAAAATATATATGGCAGCTTTATGTGGTCTATATGGCAGTATGATGTAATAAATATATATGCCGACATTATGTGTGATCTATATGGCAGTATTATGTAATAAATATATCTGGCAGTATCATGTGTGATCTATATGATAGCATTATGTAAAAAGTATATATGGCAACATTACGTGTGGTCCATATGGCAGTATTATGTAATAGCTATATCTGGCGGCATTATGTATGACCTATATGGCAGTATTATGTAATAAATATATATGGCGGTATAATGTGTGGTCTATATGGGAGTGTTTTGTGCTTAATATAGATGGCGGCATTATGTGTGATCCATCTGGCAGTATTATGTGATAAATGTATATGGCAGCATTATCTGTGGTCTATGGCAGTATTATGTAAGAAATATATGTTGGTATTATGTGATAACTATTTGACAGTCTTGATTATATGGCAGCATAATACGTGATCTTTATGGCAGCATTATGTATGAACTATGTTTCAGTATTATGTAATATAAAGCTGCATTATGTGTGAATTATATGGCGGTATTATATGAGAAGTATCTGATGGATTAACTATAGAGCAGTATTACATGTGCTCAATAATTAAGGATTTGGGGGATATTGTATATTATTAGTGTATGCTGTATATGGCACTATTATATTAGCACTCTGTGGCGGGATTATGTGAGAACGATATGGCGGTATTATATGTGCTTTTCTGCAGCAGATTATAGTACCAGACATGCATATACGATTTTAAATCCGATCCACAAGCTGCAGGACTTTTACACGCGGATATTAACCTGCATTGCGGATTTCTGTTGTAGATGATTTTTTTTCCGTTCAGACTTTTTAGAAAGCCGTCGGACACTTGTTGCCCCCAGCTCGCCACGACCGTGCGCCCAGCTGGTCCCAACAGCGGTCAGGGATCTAAACCTCATCCGCAGTAGCCGGAGTAATCCTCATCATCCGACCGGGAGGTCGGATCTGATTTCAAAGCAAAAAAGATGCAGCTGCCCGGGCCGGGTGTGAGGAGACCACACTCAGGAGGAGAACCGCAGGCAGGATCGGAAACATCCGTAGAGGAAAGCCCTGCCGCACCGCACCACACAGACCCGGACCGCATCTGGCTGGTTTTTGGTAGCCTTAAAACTTTGGGCTTTTTGGATCACAAAATGGGGCCCGTCCTGGTGCTGGATGATGATATCACAACTCGTTGCCTTCAAGATCCCATAAACTGTCTTATAAAAAGCCTCCGGCTGTTTTAGGGTGGTCTGTGCCTCTTGCTGTTTTAGATTAGTCTGTGCCTCTTGCTGTTGATACAGTGGTCTGAATGTTTTTCTGTTTTTAAGTTAGAATGATCTCCTCAAACTTTTAGGATGGCCTGAAAGTCTCAGAATTTTAGGGCAGCCTGGACCCTCTACTGTTTTAGACTAGCCTTGACTTCAGGCTGTTTTAGGATGGCCTGAACTTCCAGCAGTTTTAGTCTGGCCTGTACCTTAGGCTGTTTTAGGCTGGTCTGTACTTCCAGCAGTTTTAGTCTGGCCTGTACATTAGGCTGTTTTAGTATGGTCTGTACTTCCAGCAGTTTTAGTCTGTCCTGTACCTTAGGCTGTTTTAGGATGGCCTGAACTTCCAGCAGTTTTAGTCTGGCCTGTACCTTAGGCTGTTTTTGGATGGTCTGAACTTCCAGCAGTTTTAGTCTGGCCTGTAACTTAGGCTGTCTTAGGATGGCCAATACTTCCAGCAGTTTTAGTCTGGCCTGTACCTTAGGCTGTCTTAGGATGGCCAGTACTTCCAGCAGTTTTAGTCTGGCCTGTACCTTAGGCTGTCTTAGGATGGTCAGTACTTCCAGCAGTTTTAGTCTGGCCTATACCTTAGGCTGTTTTAGGATGGTCTGAACTTCCAGCAGTTTTAGTCTGGCCTGTACCTTAGGCTGTTTTAGGACGGCCTGAACTTCCAGCAGTTTTAGTCTGGCCTGTACCTTAGGCTGTTTTAGGACGGCCTGAACTTCCAGCAGTTTTACTCTGGCCTATACCTTAGGCGGTTTTAGGATGGTCTGAACTTCCAGCAGTTTTACTCTGGCCTGTACCTTAGGCTGTTTTAGGATGGCCTGTACCTTATCTGTTTTAAGATGGCCTGAACTTCCAGCAGTTTTAGTCTGGCCTATACCTCAGGCTGTTTTAGGACGGCCTGAACTTCCAGCAGTTTTAGTCTGGCCTGTACCTTAGGTTGTTTTAGGACGGCCTGAACTTCCAGCAGTTTTACTCTAGCCTATACCTTAGGCGGTTTTAGGATGGTCTGAACTTCCAGCAGTTTTAGTCTGGCCTGTACCTTAGGCTGTTTTAGGATGGCCTGAACTTCCAGCAGTTTTAGTCTGGCCTGTACCTTAGGCGGTTTTAGGATGGTCTGAACTTCCAGCAGTTTTAGTCTGGCCTGTACCTTAGGCTGTTTTAGGATGGCCTGAACTTCCAGCAGTTTTAGTCTGGCCTGTACCTTAGGCTGTTTTAGGATGGCCTGAACTTCCAGCAGTTTTAGTCTGGCCTGTACCTTAGGCTGTTTTAGGATGGCCTGAACTTCCAGCAGTTTTAGTCTGGCCTGTACCTTAGGCTGTTTTAGGATGGCCTGAACTTCCAGCAGTTTTAGTCTGGCCTGTACCTTAGTCTGTTTTAGGACGGCCTGAACTTCCAGCAGTTTTAGTCTGGCCTGTACCTTAGGCTGTTTTAGGACAGCCTGAACTTCCAGCAGTTTTACTCTGGCCTATACCTTAGGCGGTTTTAGAATGGTCTGAACTTCCAGCAGTTTTAGTCTGGCCTGTACCTTAGGCTGTTTTAGGATGGCCTGAACTTCCAGCAGTTTTAGTCTGGCCTGTACCTTAGGCTGTTTTAAGATGGCCTGAACTTCCAGCAGTTTTAGTCTTGCCTGTACCTTAGGCTGTTTTAGGATGGTCTGAACTTCCAGCAGTTTTAGTCTGGCCTGTACCTTAGGCTGTTTGTGTTTAGGATGGCCTGATACTTGTTGTTTTAGTCTGGCCTGTACATTAGGCTGTTTTAGGATGGTCTGAACTTCCAGCAGTTTCAGTCTGGCCTGTAACTTAGGCTGTCTTAGGATGGCCAATACTTCCAGCAGTTTTAGTCTGGCCTGTACCTTAGGCTGTCTTAGGATGGTCAGTACTTCCAGCAGTTTTAGTCTGGCCTATACCTAGGCTGTTTTAGGACGGCCTGAACTTCCAGCAGTTTTAGTCTGGCCTGTACCTCAGGCTGTTTTAGAATGGCCTGAACTTCCAGCAGTTTTAGTCTGGCCTGTACCTTAGGCTGTTTTAGGACGGCCTGAACTTCCAGCAGTTTTAGTCTGGCCTGTACCTTAGGCTGTTTTAGGACGGCCTGAACTTCCAGCAGTTTTAGTCTGGCCTGTACCTTAGGCTGTTTTAGGACGGCCTGAACTTCCAGCAGTTTTAGTCTGGCCTATACCTTAGGGCTGTTTTTAGATGGCCTGATACTTAGCTGTTGTAGTTCACCTACCCCACCTCCTCTGCCTCCTTCATGGTGCAAATAACAGTCCAATAATCCATAAGCCTGTGTGATTTTGGCTTCCCAGTGTGTTTCTTACAGACAGTGGCCGAGATGCTCTATAATATGAGCTCCCCTGGGATGCGAGAATCTCGGTACCAGTGGTGCCCTACTCTGTGGGGCCCCTCCAATGTTTGCACATTTTGCAGACTTCTCTCTTTGTCTTCCAGAATACATTACTCAGACGGCAGAGACAACTTGTTTTGCCGCTGTCAGGTCTGGTTTACTTTCCGCTCCCGCGTTTCGCGCTGCGGCACGGAGATGACAAAAACCCATTGAGCGTCTGAATTGGCACAAGATTGTGGTTTTGTAAGATCATTTCTCTTTATATAAGAGGCTTTCGTGGCTTTCAAGTGTCTTTTTCTTGTAAAGTTTTTAAGCCGAATTTCCAGCCTGTTAACAAGTTGGCCGCTAGGGGCGCTGTCCCATAGAACACGGTCTTTACCTACCGATCCAATTATCACGCACGCGGCTCCAAATGTGAATCCTGCCTAAAAAAGAAAAAAACAGCCGTACAAGCAACAGTATCACCCCAATGTGTCTCCCACTGCAGCATCTCATTATAGAGGGCGACTGGGCGAGGACACGGCAGAATACATCATCATCTGACAGCTGCACACAAGACAATAGTCTGCAACAGCCACTGTCTCCACAGGAATGACCTTCATTCTTTCTACTATGTATAAGATCCTGATAGTACTGTCTCTGTCGTTCCCTATATTGGATGCTGACACAGATAGTACTGCTTCCCTGTCTCCTTTGTAGATAATGTAGGTACAGATAGTACTGCCTCCTTGACTCCTATGTAGGTCCTGATAGTACTGCTTCCCTGTCTCCTATTTAGATAATATGAGTACAGATAGTACTGCCTCCTTGTCTCCTATGTAGGTCCTGATAGTACTGCTTCCCTGTCTCCTATTTAGATAATATGGGTACAGATAGTACTGCCTCCTTGTCTCCTATGTAGATAATGTAGGTACAGGTAGTACTGCCTCCTTGTCTCCTATGTAGGTACAGATAGTACTGCCTCTCTGTCTCCTATGTAGATACAGATAGTACTGCCTCCCTGTCTCATATGTAGGTACAGATAGTACTGCCTCCCTGTCTCCTATGTAGATAATGTAGGTACAGATTGTCCTGCCTCCCTGTTTCCTATGTAGATACAGATAGTACTGCCTCCTTGTCTCATATGTAGGTACAGATAGTACTGCCTCCCTGTCTCCTATGTAGATAATGTAGGTACAGATAGTACTGCCTCCCTGTCTCCTATATGGATAATGTAGGTACAGATAGTACTGCCTTCCTGTATCCTATGTAGATACAGATATTACTGCCTCCCAGTTTTCCACATACCGGTCGTTAATGTAGGTACAGATATTACTGCCTCCTTGTCTCCTATGTAGATTATGTAGGTACAGATAGTACTGCCTCCTTGTCTCCTATGTAGATACAGATAGTACTGCCTCCCTGTCTCCTATGTAGATACAGATAGTACTGCCTCCCTGTCTCCTATGTAGAAACAGATAGTACTGCCTCCCTGTCTCTTATGTAGATACAGGTAGTACTGCCTCCCTGTCTCCTATGTAGATACAGGTAGTACGGCCTCCCTGATTCCCACAGAGTTAATGTAGGCACAGATGAATGATGTAGACACTTATAGTAAAGTCAGATTACACCATATTAATTGTCCTTTGCATGTGTACAAATAATAATTATTATTCTGTAAAATGTGTTTTTGCTTCATATAATGAATCACGAGGCAATTAAAATCCTAGCAGAACGGAGATTGCCGCCTGCCACCCATCTAGTATTCTTCCATGGGAGGTCCTCAATAAATCCCAAGGCTCAGACACGCAGAGCAGATCACCATATGTTGTGCTTACAGGTAGAAGCAGATCACCAGCAGCAGCGTGTAGTGTAGTGAGCGACGCCGGCAATGTAGCACTGTGATTACAGAATTAGGGGTGTCAGGGAAAGACTGTGCATGTAAATAGGGGGTCTCGTATGGATGCAGGGACATCAGTGTCAATATGCTGTGCCCGAGTGTCAGGTCAGTACCCCATGTATCAGTGTTATTATCCTGGCTGTACCCCAAGTGTCATCACCCTGTAACCCAAGTGTTAGTGTCATTATCCTGTACCCCAAATATCAGTGCCATTATCCTGTACCCCAAGTGTCAGTGCCATTATTCTATACCCCAAGTATCATTGTCCTGTACCCCAAGTGTCAGTGCCATTATCCTGTACCCCAAGTATCATTGTCCTGTACCCCAAGTATCAGCGCCATTATCCTGTACCCCAAGTATCAGTGCCAGTATCCTGTACCCCAAGTATCAGTGTCATTATCCTGTACCCCAAGTATCAGTGCCATTATCCTGTACCCCAAGTGTCAGTGTCATTATCCTGCACCCCAAGTATCAGTGCCATTATCCTGTACACCAAGTATCATTGTCCTTTATTCCAAGTATCAGTGTCATTATTCTGTACTCAAGTATCAGTGTCATTATTCTGTACCCCAAGTGTCAGTGTCATTATCCTGTACCCCAAGTATCAGTGTCACTATCCTGTACCCCAAGTATCAGTGTCATTATTCTATACCCCAAGTGTCAGTGCCATGTGTGTGCCGAGTGCTCATTTCAATAGATCTTATTCACATGAAACGTGCAGATAATGTGAAGCTTCATTGTCGAATACTTTCGGACACTTTCAGGCTGTCTCTGGTTCCGTAGACTTTCACCTTTAGATTTCCCATCCGTTTTGCGGAATGATTACTTGCGCCACTGTTGTTTGTGGACATCGCTTCCTTTAGAGCAAACACCCTCTGAGCGCGGCTCCTGATGGGTCTGATGTTTGCTCGTTCCCCAGCACCAGCCATTTGCACTGCCCTGATTGAATAAACATGCGTTCTGTTTGCCCGCTGACATCTCCCTTCCTTCCCTGGTCGGGCAATTAGCGTGATTTATTGATGCGGATAAAACCCTTTAAACAACTCCCTATAAGCTTTTATACTTTGTATGAGTGATGAATGCCGGTGTCTGAGCAAACACTCCGCCAGGACTGGGCCCAAGAAAGAGGGACCTCGACATGAAAGTGGGGGAAGAGTCATCCACTGAGTCATGTGTATGGACGTCATGCGCCATCGCTGATTTCAGCTTTTGGGAAGGAAACTTGTTAGTGGAAATGTACCAGCACAGGTGGCGATCACACGGCGAAGGGAAGGCAGAAGGGTGTAATTAGGAAAATTACCTGATACGGTAGACGAGCGTCTCCAGGTTATAATAATTAACTATGTAAAGCCCCAGAGTAATGTACCCGAGATTTACACCGACACCCCAGAATGTGGCCCATGTTAGATTCCATACTGCAAGCCCAAGACTAGAAAATGTCGTGTAGGCCAAGCCATAGTGATAACAGAGCAAGGTCCTCTCCACTGTCCACTGCTTTCCTCTCCTCTGCTCCTCAGCCCTTGCTCTAATCATTACTTCCTCTTGTTATTCTTCAAATCTTTCTCTACTTGTTATCTCCTCAGCGCTTCCTCTTCTCGTGACTCTATCACCTCTTTCTTCTCATTATTTCTTCACCTCCTCTTCTGCTTTCTTAGACATCTCTTTCCTTATCACTTTGAACCTTCTTTCTCTTCTCTTACTTCCTCACCTCTTCCTATTACTTCCTCACCTCTTCTCATTACTTCCTCACCTCTTCTCATTACTTCCTCAACTCTTCTCATTACTTCCTCAACTCTTCTCATTACTTCCTCACCTCTTCTCATTACTTCCTCAACTCTTCTCATTACTTCCTCAACTCTTCTCATTACTTCCTCACCTCTTCTCATTACTTCCTCACCTCTTCTCATTACTTCCTCAACTCTTCTCATTACTTCCTCACCTCTTCTCATTACTTCCTCACATCTTCTCATTGCTTCTTCATCTCTTCCCATTACTTCCTCACCTCTTCCCATTACTTCCTCACCTCTTCTCATTACTTCCCCACCTCTTCTCACTACTTCCTCACCTCTTCTCATTACTTCCTCACCTCTTCCTATTACTTCCTCACCTCTTCTCATTACTTCCTCAACTCTTCTCATTACTTCCTCACCTCTTCTCATTACTTCCTCACATCTTCTCATTGCTTCTTCATCTCTTCCCATTACTGCCTCACTTCTTCTCATTACTTCCTCACCTCTTCTCATTACTTCCTCACCTTTTCTCATTACTTCCTCACCTCTTCCCATTACTTCCTCACCTCTTCTCGTTACTTCCCCACCTCTTCTCACTACTTCCTCACCTCTTCCCATTACTTCCTCACCTCTTCTCATTACTTTCTCACCTCTTCCCATTACTTCCTCACCTCTTCTCATTACTTCCGCACCTCTTCTCATTACTTCCGCACCTCTTCTCATTACTTCCTCACCTCTTCTCATTACTTCCTCACCTCTTCTCATTACTTCCTCACCTTGTTCTCTTCATATTACTTTTTCATCTCTTCTTGCTAGCTCCGAGTCCTCACCTCTTCCTCTTCTCATTACTTCTTCGCTCCCTCTTCTCCTTTCTTCCACACCCTTTTCCTTTTTACTTTGAATCTTCTTCCTCTTCTCCTTACTTCCTCACCTCTTCTCATTACTTCCTTACCTCTTCTCATTACTTCCTCACCTCTTCTCATTACTTCCTTACCTCTACTCATTACTTCCTTACCTCTTCTCATTACTTCCTCACCTCTTCTCATTACTTCCTTACCTCTTCTCATTACTTCCTCACCTCCTCTCATTACTTCCTTACCTCTACTCATTACTTCCTCACCTCTTCTCATTACTTTCTCACTTCTTCCCATTACTTCCTCACTTCTTCCCATTATTTCCTCACCTCTTCTCTTTACTTCTTTGCCTTTTCTTTTTCTCTTCAGATTACTTCTCATTTTCACTTTTCATTACTTTCTGACCTTTCACCTTTCTCTTCCCGTCACTTCCCTGTTACTTCCTCACAACTGCCACATCTCATGACTTTACATTAGTTCCTGATAGCAGATATAATCACACCTGTCGCTTTGTCTTCCTCTTTCCTCATCTTTCCTTTAACTTCCTTTCAGTTCTATGACACTTTTTTCTTTTTCTTCTTTGTCAACTTGACCTCATCGTTCCTCCCTTTTCTACTCTCCCTGTATTATTTTATCTGCGTTTCTTCTGACCCTCCCTTTTCCTATTTCTTTTTCTCATCCTCCTTTTTCTTTTCATCTCCTCTCCTCTTTGTTTTGACCTTCTTTCTTCCCTTTCTCATTCCTTTGTTTCTTGGTCCTGGTTTCTTTCCTCTACCTCCTCCTTTGTTTTCCCACTTTCATCACTGTCTTCCTCTTTCTTTTCTTTCTTTTCTTCTATTTCTCATTTTTCTTTTTTTCTCCATTTCATTCATCCTTGTCTGTTTCTCTTTTTTTTCCTCTTCGTCCTCTTCGCTTCCTTGTCACGATGTTCTTCTGTTACTTTCTTCACTACTTTCCCTTGCCTTCATCACTCCATGGTCTCTTTTTTTCTGTTTCTTCTTATTCCTCTTACTGTTTTTTGTTGTTCTTCATCCTCTTTACTTCACTTTTGTTTTTTACCTTTTTTATCCTTTTTTTATTACTTTCACATTTTCTGTCTGCATCTCTCCCTTTCACGTTATTTTGGACTTTTTTAAATAGATTTTTGCCTTTCAGTTCTTCCTTTTTTCCCCTTATCCTTTCTTTTACCTCTTCTTCTCCTCTCTCTGTTCTCCCCCTCTTTTTCTCCTATTCTGTCTCTTCCTCCTTCAATCACTCCTGTCGTGCCGTGTTTCTTTCCTTAATCACTTTTTCATCCACTGTTGTTCCCTACTGTCTCAATTTTTTCATTTAAAGTCTTTTTGGACTTTTTTACCTTCTCTGTCATGCCTTTCCTTCTTTTTTCCCTCTTCTTTTCCTCTGTCCCTTCCTCCATGTTCTCCGCTTCTTTTTCTCCTCTCGTCCCTTCATTCTCTTCTTTCCCGGTCTTTCATGCACTATCTGATCTCCGTACCTCTCTACCCATCATTTTTTCTTTCATTCCCGTCTCTGTCCTCGTTCCTGTCCCTTCCTTTCAGGTGATGAATAACTCTTTGTCAGCTGATGTGTCGAGACCTTGACATTATATCTGGTTCTTTCTCATACAAAAGGGAAATTCTAGCCTATCGCCGCCCGGCTGTGGAAAAAACAGGATCAAGGAGACTCTTTTTCTCCAGCATGAAAAGTTTTTTTTTCTAACTTCTAACATTTCTTTTGCCAAAAGGTTTTGTCCTCAGAATTCAGAATCATTTTATTTTTTAGAATCAAATTTTATATTTTTGGGGAAACCTGAGTTTAGTCACAAAACTTTTAAGAAAATTGTCCATGAGAAGGAAATGGTCTAAAAATGGAACTCACACGTCATCCTTCTTACCCCCTTCCTTATGATGGCCTCAAAGGACTCAAGGGGGAAGACACAAGATCCCCGTTCTCCAATTGATCTGCGACCAATCAAAAATTCAGGACGTAGCACATAAACATCTAATAAATGTCTATCGTTGGAATCCCCCTTTAAGGGGTTCCTAAAGGATCCATGGGCCCTCAATGGTCATAGGCCATTAGCCCTAATGCCCGAATGGTCCATTTGTCTTTGAATCGTACAGTATACCGTTCTTACGTTAAAAAAACGAGCGTAGCCGGCGGCTTGCAAACCAGCCGCCCTCCTGTTTCTCATAATATCTGATTTATGGCCAGCCAGTGAACACAAAACCTTTGAAATCACTGATGTGTTGTGTCAAAACTGAGATGAAAGTCTGAAAATAGCAACCATTAAGGAGTCGGTGTCGTATATACGATGCTAGTCCCGCTGTTATGATATTAGATGTATCTGAGGTTGAAGAGCGGCAATAAAACCTGTCCAGGCAGCATATGGCCAGGGGACGTTGTTTTTTCCTTACGCCAAGTCCACATCTGATGGACGGGGGAAGGATGCGGTTGGTTCACCTGCACCACAGCTGCTCTATCAAGATTGGAGCTTTTTATCCTAGGAAGTCTTCTCCTGGCTGACAGACAAGCGGCTACAACTCTTCTGACAGAACATCAAAAAGTGACAATTTTTTTTTTTTACCCCTAAATCTCCCAGCACATGGCCAATGATGCAAGACGGAAGAAGAAGGAACAGGCATCAAACCGTTTTTGAAGCATGCTAAAAGACGATGAAAGAGGAACGTTAAAAGGAAATCATGAAATGCTCCCGGTGCTCGTTGGCATTCTGGGTCCTCCGCTTCGAAATGGAAATCGTTAACACAATTAATCAGAATGAATTCTGCAACATGGAAACCGCGATTTGCATCTGGAGCGGACAAAAGAGTCTAGATTTTAGGAGCCAAAAATGACCAGTCTAGCAATAAGAACGACCATCAAAAGTTTGGCTCCAAACATTTTTGATCCATCTGAAAGAGTAGACTATGAATTCAGAGGACCTCTGAGACCTCCAAGACCAGCAGAACGAAGGGAAACCAGTATTGATTTCCCTTCAATGTTTACTCTGGCTCAGATGATCACACGTTCTTCAAAGTCAAGTCCCACAACTCCACTCCATTGTGGAGCAGCCTCGGAGTCCTTACCGATGACACATAAGAGTCATCCAAAATGGACTATTTTTACTGTCCATCCTTTTTCCGTCAAAAATACGATCGGATCAGATTGGATTTGAAACATTGAGTAGAAATGATCAAGGAAAGTTAAAAAAGTCAGATATTTTAGAATTTCTCCTGCACAAAGCTTGTGATTTTACTCCGCTCTTGCCACTTTGATAAATTTGGAACAAATAGAGTCAATATAACCTCAAGAAAAACTGACTTCAAAGAAGGTCACTCATGATAAATCTTCCCCCTACGACTGTTTGGCAATAATTGGCCAAATGTAGCTGATTTTTGGAAACTAATATATTTTTTCAAACTTTCTCCATAATTGGCCAATTTGGTCTCACATTTTGATGATCGGATCAATCACGCAAATGATCCCACGAATGAATAATCAGATGCATTTTGCCCGATGCCTATTTTATATGGATGGCCAGATTTAGCCATAAAACAAATGTCTCTATAAGTTTTTTAGAGTTCTGAAATTTGGGACCGTGATGTTTTGAGACGTTTTTGTTGTGATCGTCTTCTAGTGTCACAGGATTCGATTCACCGCCATGTTCCCAATTCCATGTTACGGACTGGAAAAAAATGTCCAACCACAGTCCCACTCTGCCCCCATCTGTTTTGAGGTCTTCTGACAAGGTGAGATTTTAATGCTAGAGGATACGACTGTCCAGATTGGGGTTCACCTTGTCGCGGTGGGATGTCTTTTAAGCTCCGTCACTTTTGTGAGCTAGGCATTTAATTTATGTAGTTTGATATGACCAGGTGTCTGACCAGTCAGACCCCGATCTTGCTCTGCACCCATCTATATTGAGATCTTCTGACACAAGGTGAGATTTTAATACTAGAAGATAGGACCGTCCCGATTGGGGTTCACCTTGTCGCGGTGGTATGTATTTTAAGCTCCGTCACTTTTGTGAGCTAGGCATTTCATTTATATAGTTTCCCATGACCAGGTGTCTGACCAGTCGGACCCCGATCTTGCTCTGCCCCCATCTATATTGAGACCTTCTGACACAAGGTGAGATTTTAATACTAGAGGATAGGACCGTCCCGATTGGGGTTCACCTTGTCGCGGTGGGATGTCTTTTAAGCTCCGTCACTTTTGTGAGCTAGGCATTTCATTTATATAGTTTCCCTTGACCAGGTGTCTGACCAGTCGGACCCCGATCTTGCTCTGCCCACATCTATATTGAAATCTTCTGACACAAGGTGAGATTTTAATACTAGAGGATAGGACCGTCCCGGTTGGGGTTCACCTTGTTGTGGTGGGATGGCTTTTATCCTTTTTTGATCAGTGTCTACTAAATACCCTATGCTATTTATATGTACTATTACTATTTACATACGGCAGGGTATATGCTCATTTAGTTTCTTTCTTAGTTTTTGTCTGTTAAATGGCCACAGTGTGAACGTGCTCTTATACGTTGCGTGTACACCAACTTATGCTCGGACTCATTTCCTTGGACGCACGTTAGTCCGGTCTACTTCTGAGAAGTAATGTTCTTTCATTGTTTTTCAAATGTTCTGAAAATTATATCATGTGCAGTGGTATTGCTTTATGGTTAGTGAAAGTTAGGGACGCCTGGTTGTTTGATGGCGGGAAAGTTTTCCCTGGTCATGTAAGCAAGTTTCTGACTTTATGGGACATCTTTAAAGTTGTGTGCCCACGTAACCCGTATATAGGGGGATATCCCGTCTTAGAGAGAGTGACGCAATAACAAGTGAGGTCTGAAGCGTTAGCTGGAAATTATATAGCTGGTAATTAGGACAAGGCGCCATTCTAATCCAAACGGGACCAGTGCAGAAGAAGTATTCTTACTTGGCGAGCCAACGGTCCCGCTCTTTAACATCTGAGTGCCCCGACTGGTACAGTTCCGCTAGTTACAATAATTATGTCTGATGTTTCATTACAAGTTATGGAAAGCAACGGTTCCTGCTGTATTTTATTTGGACATTTGGTGCCAGAGGGAATAAAAAAAAATGGACCTGTAAATTCCATCGTGCCGTGCTTTATGGCCGGGGCTGTTTTTATGTGACTGCTGTTTGTTTTGAAGCCAAGGTATATATACAGGGGACGCTGTAAACACTCCGTTCTCTCGTATCGCCTCTCCACCCCTCCTCCGCCTTTGTGTTTCGCAATCTGTGAACGGATGGTGTGTTTTAGTCCGCCAGTGTTCATCACCTCCATTATTCAGCGTTCTTGGCATATTACGAGGTTTATGAGATACAGACGAGCGTGTTCCTTGTAATGTAATGTGCAACTGGGGTTTATAATTTCGGCAAAGTGAGGAGGTTTTTTGAGGCGCAAGGGTCAGAGACGCGCACGGTATATTGCGCAAGGGTTGTATATACGCCGCGCTGCAGAGCCGAGTATGAGGAGGTGTAAAGAAAATAGGAAAATCCCTTTAAAGGTCTGTGCCGTTATGATAAGAAACAACACATCCATCTATACTATGGACCGGGCAGGGATCGCCAAGGGGTCTACAGTGCCTGCGGGCCGCATGAAGCAGCCTCAGGGGCCACATGTCACCCGTGGGCCGCGTGTTTGAGACCCCTGATCTATAGTAATGCTGTCTCCTACGGGGTGCAAGGGCTTGAATCCCATTTTAACTTCATCACCCTATATATATATGGCCTTTTTATGAGGAGGCCACATGGGGCACAAACCCATGTATTGGAGTTAGGGGCCTCGGTCATCAATCCTCCCAATTCAGCATTTTCTACCTTTGCTTCCAATGGGTAAAGGTTACACCGATCACCTCTGAGGCCATGGCTGGCGCCAGCACCTGGCAGGGCGTGGCACTGTGCCCGTGGGGTCCTGTTTCCACTACATGTATGGAGCAGGCTCAGCTCTTGATCCCGCAGGTGCTGGCTAGCCGGCTCCGATCATGCAGTTTAACCGCCTTAGATGCCTCTGTCAATTGTGACAGCGGCACTTTAGAGGTTGGAAATGGAGAATCAATGATGTCGTCTGTTTCTGCCATGTTTATACGCCTCTGGAGCCAAAAGTAATTTTACAACGCACTGTAATGTTAGAGTTCGAAGTCTGGTAAAAAAAAATGTAAAAAACAAATTAAAATATATATATAAAAGTTCAACTCTAAAAATAATGATTTGTTATCACAGCGTGAGCATAACTGTCCGAATTAATAAAATATAATAATGTTTATCCCATAAAATGAGTAAAAGAAAAATCAGAATTAAAAAAAGGATGAAAAAAGCTCAAATAGCAAAAATAAAAACCTGTGATACAACTCTAGAAAGCCAAGAATAAAAAAGTTCTGTCTCCTCCAAGGTGAGGAGTAGTGATGAGCGAGCGATATGATCACTGATCAGCCATCATGGGACCCCCAGATTCCTGAGAGACGGGCTGAGCACCTTCACTAATCACTAGTGAGGAGGAAAAAGGGAAAACGAAGGGCCGGGGTAAACCTGGAGCCGCCCTGTCTCTCAGGAATTTGGGGGTCCCTGATGGCTGATCATACAAAAAAAGGCTGCACTCAAGCATACTAAAGCATGACAATATGGAATACATGAAATTTAGAATAGCAATATGGCTTTGGAATATAAGGAAAAATTTGAGATGCTTAGTATAAACATTTGGCCAAACATTTTAAAGCCCACCAACCATCGTCAAGGTGGTCTCAATACTGGTGAGTCCCTGACCTAATGTGAACATACCTCTATTAGGCTGATATCTGAATTTCTGGGTGAATATGCACCTCTGTCAGTAATGCCTGCATTTATGGGTAAAGTAGGGACCTGGTGTAATTAAAATCACCACCTGGTGGGAGCTTCCCTTGGTTTGCACCTAGTTCACATTAGTCTGGATGTGCCAGTCAGGTTTTTTTGTCTATTGAATGTTAGCTTGCTGACCGAGCACTCCGCCCCCACCAGGTGGTGATTTTAATTACACCAGGTCCCTACTTTACCCATAAATGCAGGCATTGCTGACAGACGTGCATATTCACCCAGAAATTCAGATATCAGCCTAATAGAGGTATGTTCACATTAGGTCAGGGACTCACCAGTATTGAGACCACCTTGACGATGGTTGGTGGGCTTTAAAATGTTTGGCCAAATGTTTATACTAAGCGTCTCAAATTTTTCCTTATATTCCAAAGCCATATTGCTATTCTAAATTTCATGTATTCCATATTGTCATGCTTTAGTATGCTTGAGTGCAGCCTTTTTTTGTATGTTTTACATGGGGGTAGCTTCCCTTGGTTTGCACCTAGTTCACATTAGTCTGGATGTGCCAGTCAGGTTTTTTTGTCCCCTGATGGCTGATCAGTGATCATATCGTATTGAGAGGAGGGGGCAAAAGAGTGAAGGGTAAGGGAGTCAGTGTCCGGCTGCCTGTTGTCATAGACTTGGACCATTATTGCCGCCATTAGGGTCAGGTTAGGTTCTGACTCAGAGGGGCCCACAAGCCTCCATCTTAATCCAGTCTTATGGGGGACACTGATGTCATATATGGGGACTCCTGGTTGTGATTCAGTCTCAGATTTACACGCCGGTGCTCATATCCCGGCCGTCCGCCTAATCCGCCATAGCGTGTCTTCCATTTTAAATGTCATTCTTTTGACATTTCCCCAAAGTGACGAGTCATAATGTCAGCAAAGGTCACAAATCAACAGTGTTCCTACAAGTGCCAGCAAGCGCGGCCCAGTCTCACCGTAGTAATTAACACGAGCAACCGCCGCCGCTCCGCACCGGCCCTGGATCACAAACAAGGCAGCGTCTCCGGGGAGATCGGGCACCACCTGGCTTCCCACTGAGACGAAAACCTGAAGGATTTTATTCCGTGCGTCAAAATTAAAAGTAACCAGACACAAGGTGGTAGGAACGACGGGCGTGCCCCAAATATCTGAGAATATACAGTAGCTATATGTACAGTTTCCCCGAGTAACCAATCAAACACCATGTATCATTTATTCAATGCAGTTTAGAACATGTAAACTTAACTCTCATTGGATGCTTTCAAAACTGGCAAAATGAAAGATAAACTCTGATTGGTTGCTATGAAAACCAGACCACAGTTTGCATCAGCTCTGGAATATAAAATACAGGATCAGTAATGTAATGTATGTACACAGTGACTGCACCAGCAGAATAGTGAGTGCAGCTCTGGAGTATAATACAGGATGTAACTCAGGATCAGTAATGTAATGTATGTACACAGTGACTGCACCAGCAGAATAGTGAGTGCAGCTCTGGAGTATATTACAGGATATAACTCAGGATCAGTAATGTAATGTATGTACACAGTGACTGCACCAGCAGAATAGTGAGTGCAGCTCTGGGGTATAATACAGGATGTAACTCAGGATCAGTAATGTAATGTATGTACACAGTGACTGCACCAGCAGAATAGTGAGTGCAGCTCTGGAGTATAATACAGGAGGTAACTCAGGATCAGTAATGTATGTACACAGTGACTGCACCAGCAGAATAGTGAGTGCAGCTCTGGAGTATAATACAGGATGTAACTCAGGATCAGTAATGTAATGTATGTACACAGTGACTGCACCAGCAGAATAGTGAGTGCAGCTCTGGAGTATAATACAGGAGGTAAACTCAGGATCAGTAATTAATGTATGTACACAGTGACTGCACCAGCAGAATAGTGAGTGCAGCTCTGGAGTATAATACAGGATGTAACTCAGGATCAGTAATGTAAGTAGTACACATGACTGCACCAGCAGAATAGTGAGTGCAGCTCTGGAGTATAATACAGGATGTAACTCAGGATCAGTAATGTAATGTATGTACACAGTGACTCACCAGCAGAAAGTGAGTGCAGCTCGGAGTATAATACAGAGGTAACTCAGGATCAGTAATGTAATGTATGTCCCACAGTGACTGCACCAGCAGAATAGTGAGTGCAGCTCTGAGTATAATACAGGATGGTAACTCAGGATCAGTAATGTAATGTATGTAACACAGTGACTGCACCAGCAGAATAGTGAGTGCAGCTCTGGAGTATAATACAGGATGTAACTCAGGATCAGTAATGTAATGTATGTACACAGTGACTGCACCAGCAAATAGTGAGTGCAGCTCTGGAGTATAATACAGGATGTAACTCAGGATCAGTAATGTAATGTATGTACACAGTGACTGCACCAGCAGAATAGTGAGTGCAGCTCTGGAGTATAATACAGGATGTAACTCAGGATCAGTAATGTAAGTATGTACACAGTGACTGCACCAGCAGAATAGTGAGTGCAGCTCTGGAGTATATACAGGAGGTAACTCAGGATCAGTAATGTAATGTATGTACACAGTGACTGCACCAGCAGAATAGTGAGTGCAGCTCTGGAGTATAATACAGGATGTAACTCAGGATCAGTAATGTAATGTATGTACACAGTGACTGCACCAGCAGAATAGTGAGTGCAGCTCTGGAGTATAATACAGGAGTAACTCAGGATCAGTAATGTAATGTATGTACACAGTGACTGCACCAGCAGAATAGTGAGTGCAGCTCTGGAGTATAATACAGGATGTAACTCAGGATCAGTAATGTAATGTATGTACACAGTGACTGCACCAGCAGAATAGTGAGTGCAGCTCTGGAGTAATAATACAGGATGTAACTCAGGATCAGTAATGTAATGTATGTACACAGTGACTGCACCAGCAGAAAGTGAGTGCAGCTCTGGAGTATAATACAGGATGTAACTCAGGATCAGTAATGTAATGTATGTACACAGTGACTGCACCAGCAGAATAGTGAGTGCAGCTCTGGAGTATAATACAGGAGTAACTCAGGATCGTAATGTAATGTATGTACACAGTGACTGCACCAGCAGAATAGTGAGTGCAGCTCTGGAGTATAATACAGGAGGTAACTCAGGATCAGTAATGTAATGTATGTACACAGTGACTGCACCAGCAGAATAGTGAGTGCAGCTCTGGAGTATAATACAGGATGTAACTCAGGATCAGTAATGTAATGTATGTACACAGTGACTGCACCAGCAGAATAGTGAGTGCAGCTCTGGAGTATAATACAGGAGTAACTCAGGATCATAATGTAATGTTGTACACAGTGACTGCACCAGCAGAATAGTGAGTGCAGCTCTGGAGTATAATACAGGATGTAACTCAGGATCAGTAATGTAATGTATGTACACAGTGACTGCACCAGCAGAATAGTGAGTGCAGCTCTGGAGTATAATACAGGAGGTAACTCAGGATCAGTAATATAAGTATGTACACAGTGACTGCACCAGCAAAATTGAGTGAGCATCTGGAGTATAGTACAGGATGGTAACTCAGACCCAGTATGTATTTATGTACACAGTGACTGCCTAGCAGAATAGTGATGCAGCTCTGGAGTTTAATACAGGATGTAAACTCAGGATCATAATGTAATGTATGTACAATGACTCACCAGCAGATATGAGTGCAGCTCTGGATATAGTACAGATGTAACAGGATCAGTAATGTAATGTATGTACACAGTGACTGCACCAGCAGAATAGTGAGTGCAGCTCTGGAGTATAATACAGGAGTAACTCAGGATCAGTAATGTAATGTATGTACACAGTGACTGCACCAGCAGAATAGTGAGTGCAGCTCTGGAGTATAATACAGGAGGTTAACTCAGATCAGTAATGTAATGTATGTACACAGTGACTGCACCAGCAGAATAGTGAGTGCAGCTCTGGAGTATAATACAGGATGTAACTCAGGATCAGTAATGTAATGTATGTACACAGTGACTGCACCAGCAGAATAGTGAGTGCAGCTCTGGAGTATAATACGGAGTAACTCAGGATCAGTAATGTAATGTATGTACACAGTGACTGCACCAGCAGAATAGTGAGTGCAGCTCTGGAGTATAATACAGGAGTAACTCAGGATCAGTAATGTAATGTATGTACACAGTGACTGCACCAGCAGAATAGTGAGTGCAGCTCTGGAGTATAATACAGGAGTAACTCAGGATCAGTAATGTAATGTATGTACACAGTGACTGCACCAGCAGAATAGTGAGTGCAGCTCTGGAGTATAATACAGGATGTAACTCAGGATCAGTAATGTAATGTATGTACACAGTGACTGCACCAGCAGAATAGTGAGTGCAGCTCTGGGTATAATACAGATGTAACTCAGGATCAGTAATGTAATGTATGTACACAGTGACTGCACCAGCAGAATAGTGAGTGCAGCTCTGGAGTATAATACAGGAGTAACTCAGGATCAGTAATGTAATGTATGTACACAGTGACTGCACCAGCAGAATAGTGAGTGCAGCTCTGGAGTATAATACAGGAGGTAACTCAGGATCAGTAATGTAATGTATGTACACAGTGACTGCACCAGCAAAATAGTGAGTGCAGCTCTGGAGTATAATACAGGAGGTAACTCAGGATCAGTAATGTAATGTATGTACACAGTGACTGCACCAGCAGAATAGTGAGTGCAGCTCTGGAGTATAATACAGGATGTAACTCAGGATCAGTAATGTAATGTATGTACACAGTGACTGCACCAGCAGAATAGTGAGTGCAGCTCTGGAGTATAATACTGGATGTAACTCAGGATCAGTAATGTAATATATGTACACAGTGACTGCACCAGCAGAATAGTGAGTGCAGCTCTGGAGTATAATACAGGATGTAACTCAGGATCAGTAATGTAATGTATGTACACAGTGACTGCACCAGCAGAATAGTGAGTGCAGCTCTGGAGTATAATACAGGAGGTAACTCAGGATCAGTAATGTAATGTATGTACACAGTGACTGCACCAGCAGAATAGTGAGTGCAGCTCTGGAGTATAATACAGGATGTAACTCAGGATCAGTAATGTAATGTATGTACACAGTGACTGCACCAGCAGAATAGTGAGTGCAGCTCTGGAGTATAATACAGGATGTAACTCAGGATCAGTAATGTAATGTATGTACACAGTGACTGCACCAGCAGAATAGTGAGTGCAGCTCTGGGGTATAATACAGGAGGTAACTCAGGATCAGTAATGTAATGTATGTACACAGTGACTGCACCAGCAGAATAGTGAGTGCAGCTCTGGAGTGAGTATAATACAGGATGTAACTCAGGATCAGTAATGTAATGTATGTACACAGTGACTGCACCAGCAGAATAGTGAGTGCAGCTCTGGAGTATAATACAGGATGTAACTCAGGATCTGTAATGTAATGTATGTACACAGTGACTGCTCCAGCAGAATAGTGAGTGCAGCTCTGGAGTATAATACAGGATGTAACTCAGGATCAGTAATGTAATGTATGTGCACAGTGACTGCACCAGCAGAATAGTGAGTGCAGCTCTGGAGTATAATACAGGATGTAACTCAGGATCAGTAATGTAACGTATGTACACAGTGACTGCACCAGCAGAATAGTGAGTGCAGCTCTGGAGTATAATACAGGATGTAACTCAGGATCAGTAATGTAATGTATGTACACAGTGACTGCACCAGCAGAATAGTGAGTGCAGCTCTGGGGTATAATACAGGATGTAACTCAGGATCAGTAATGTAACGTATGTACACAGTGACTGCACCAGCAGAATAGTGAGTGCAGCTCTGGGGTATAATACAGGAGGTAACTCAGGATCAGTAATGTAATGTATGTACACAGTGACTGCACCAGCAGAATAGTGAGTGCAGCTCTGGGGTATAATACAGGAGGTAACTCAGGATCAGTAATGTAATGTATGTACACAGTGACTGCACCAGCAGAATAGTGAGTGCAGCTCTGGGGTATAATACAGGATGTAACTCAGGATCAGTAATGTAATGTATGTACACAGTGACTGCACCAGCAGAATAGTGAGTGCAGCTCTGGGATATAATACAGGAGGTAACTCAGGATCAGTAATGTAATGTATGTACACAGTGACTGCACCAGCAGAATAGTGAGTGCAGCTCTGGGGTATAATACAGGAGGTAACTCAGGATCAGTAATGTAATGTATGTACACAGTGACTGCACCAGCAGAATAGTGAGTGCAGCTCTGGGGTATAATACAGGATGTAACTCAGGATCAGTAATGTAATGTATGTACACAGTGACTGCACCAGCAGAATAGTGAGTGCAGCTCTGGGGTATAATACAGGAGGTAACTCAGGATCAGTAATGTAATGTATGTACACAGTGACTGCACCAGCAGAATAGTGAGTGCAGCTCTGGGGTATAATACAGGATGTAACTCAGGATCAGTAATGTAATGTATGTACACAGTGACTGCACCAGCAGAATAGTGAGTGCAGCTCTGGGGTATAATACAGGATGTAACTCAGGATCAGTAATGTAATGTATGTACACAGTGACTGCACCAGCAGAATAGTGAGTGCAGCTCTGGGGTATAATACAGGAGGTAACTCAGGATCAGTAATGTAATGTATGTACACAGTGACTGCACCAGCAGAATAGTGAGTGCAGCTCTGGGGTATAATACAGGAGGTAACTCAGGATCAGTAATGTAATGTATGTACACAGTGACTGCACCAGCAGAATAGTGAGTGCAGCTCTGGGGTATAATACAGGATGTAACTCAGGATCAGTAATGTATGTACACAGTGACTGCACCAGCAGAATAGTGAGTGCAGCTCTGGGGTATAATACAGGAGGTAACTCAGGATCAGTAATGTAATGTATGTACACAGTGACTGTGTGTCGACCCGCCACCACAATTGTGGGTTACCAGGGCAATGGGGTACTCAGAGCCGAGCCCGTAGAAGTCTATGGGGATTGTCACAGGTAGCGGTGGCTCGGTCTGTGGCCCGGGCGGTCTGGCGTATGTTGGGGATATATTTACAGGGGATAGATTTATATACAGTTCGTGACGCCACCTGTAGTATTCTGGTAATTTGTACCAGCGCTGCTGTAGATCTCTGAGGGGATGGTGATGCAGCTAGATGTCAGGTCCCCTACAGGTAGGACTCTTCCCTCAAAGTCTATGAAGTTAGTGAAGTCGGGTGCAGATAAATAACACAGTCTCACACGGTCAGCGTCTTTCCATACCTTTACTTGTAAGATGTTCAGGCAGGTCCCAGGGAGGCTGATGGGGTTGATGGAGGATGAGCTTTGAGGCAACAGCTAAGCAAGTTAGGGGCCTCCTTTACTGTCCAATAAAGATGAGTACAACCAGCTTGCAGCGTAGTTCCCTCTATAATTTCAGCTATTCCAGAGCTGTTCTGCCCGGTCAGATTTGTGGTGAAGTCTTCCAATTGATGAAACTAGGTTCTTGCTTTTGTCTGCGCTTGACTCAAAGTCCCTATTTCACCTGACTCCGGTTACGTACTGACTATATGGGGGCTGTTTGCCGCGACCTAGGGTCCGGTAAATCTCTGGTTTTCTCACCACTATGCTTGTAGCTAATAGTGATCCTTCGGTCCCCAGTGACCGGTTGCAATGTGCAGGACTTCTTCAATCCGTAAGCACTATTCCAATAAACTTTCTTCCACTTTGCCCTTCGATTTGCTCGACTCTTAATAGATAGTTCAGTCTTTCTTCCAGTGGGGCACAGCTCTGACTAGGCTAAGGTGAATTAGACCACCTGTACCAGCCTCCACTTTCTGAACTGATGATGGGCTCAAACTGGACACGTCTACTCTGTCCAAGGACAGGAAACTGACTGACTAGAAAATCACTCCCTTCCACACCCCTGCTGGGTGTGTCAGAAGTGTACATGATGTCATGAAGAGACCTTAACTGTTACCTCTCCACTCATCCTCCTGGTATTGTGTACCAGGGCTACACATTCCCCCATGGTAAACGACAGCACTCCCGGGCTGTAAAATATAAAGAGACATTTTTGTTTATGCATGAAAACATTAACAATAACATTAATTCGTCCCATCCGGGAGGTGAGGATATCTTGAACGTTGCAAACATTATAGAAAAATACAAATATTAAATAGCATTCAATAAATATACAATATTCTTGTGAAGGACCCGCACCAAACCTTCAACGTAGGTCCTGGGTGGGCTGCAGGACATCCAAATGCAGACCTCACTCAGTGCCACACCACACGGGTTTTTGGTTCAGAGGTAAGTCAAGGTTTCATGTGAAACCATTAAAAAGGCACCGAAGCGCAACTATTTACAGGATACAGTTTTTGGGCTGGCTCAGTCCTCAGCCTCTGAGTCCATTGTTAAACATAATAGGGAAAAACACATATATATATATAGACTTTTACAATATTCACATCAATTCGTTATAATCACTGCTGATATCTAATGGGTAACTTCCTTTTGGTGGTTCGCTCTGATCTACGTGGTGTAGCTTCAGGTATATCAAGTTGCGATCTGTCTGCACTGCGTAACGGCAAACTATAGAACTGCCTCAATCTTTCTATGGATCTGGCAAGCGTACTGATGGCTGGGCGGTGTGAGTCAGCTTCACCAGGAGATCCCATAGTATGGGGCGCTGCTTCAGATGATCCAACTTGAGATTCCACAGGTTGAGGTGTTGCTGGGATGGGTAACTCCTGAGCGGGCTCAACTGGCACCACAGGCACAACTGGAGGTAGAACTTCCTCTTGTGGCTGATAAAACTGCAACACTGGAATTATCACAGCATCTCCCAGTCTAGGCCAATCCGCAGGAAAATCTCCCAGATCGGTGTGTATGACCTCTTCCTTTCTTTCTCCTTGATTGAGGACAGGGTTCTTTTCACAACTCTTTAAGTGTTCTGGACACAACTTCAAATGATCTCTGGACACAGTGATTGTTGTTCTTCCTCCGTCCTTACTGACGACACAAACTTTTCTGTTGTCATATTTAGAATCTTGTATGACGTAGGGTTCTTGCTCCCACTGATTATCCAATTTGTGCATCTTCCTTTTTCTTTTTAATACTACCTCTCCAGGCATCAAAGGCTTGGCAGGAGCATTTCTGTTGTAAACATCTTCCTGTTTCTCCCGTGCCTTATTGAGACTTTCCTCTACACAGATTTGTACTCTTCTGTATTGCTCTTGCCGATTGACGTCCCAGTTTTCAACAGCGTCGTCTGCCTCCGGTTCTACCACTCCAAGTTCTAAATCCATTGGTAGTTTTCCGGGCCTTGCTCGCATAAGATAAGCTGGAGTGCAGTTAGTTGAGCTTACAGGTATATGATTATACAAATCAACCAAATCAGGTAGTAAATCCGGCCATCGATTCCTGTCTTCCAACGGTATGGATCTCAACAAGTCAAGGACAATATGGTTCATTTTTTCGCAAAGACCGTTGGTTTGAGGGTGATATGGTGTTGTTCTTATTTTCTTGCACCCGTACATGTGACAGAATTCCTTGAATAAATCAGCTTCGAAAGCAGGTCCCTGATCGGTTAAGACTTGCTCCGGATACCCATGCGGTCTGCAGAAGCTTGCTTGAAAGGTTTTCGCGGCCGTCACTGCGGTCTGGTCCTTAACTGGAACAACCACCAGAAATCTGGAGTAATGGTCCACCATGGTCAAGGCGTATGAGTATCCAGATCTACTTGGCGACAATTTGACATGGTCCAGGGCCACAATCTCCAGGGACGAGTCGTCCGGATAGGTTGCAGGGGTGCCTTCTGACTACCGTAGTCCTTTCTTCTGAGACCACAAGGTCCACAGTTCCGACACCACCTCTCGATGGAGCTGCGCATCCCTACCCAGTAGAACCGCATCTCAACAGGGTCTCCAGCTTTCTCCAGCCAAAGTGTCCTGCTTGATCGTGGTACGCTTCCAACACCATTGGGACGTCTGCCTTGGGGACCACTATTTGCCAGACCATTTCATGGGTTCTGGGGTTGACGTATCTCCTGCACAACTTCTCACGGTATAGGAACAACCTGCTTTTCTCGTTCCACAGGAGCTTGGCTGACATAGGTGCATCCTTTTCCAAGGAGGAACCTTCCTGTTTTAACAACTCCTTGATGCGGCTGACCACTGGATCACTGTCCTGAGTCTCTTTCCAGCTGTGATGGGGTAAAGGATTTAATGTTGCACCATACTGCTTTCTGTGGACTCGATGCTCGTGGACTACCCCATTTCGATGGAACGCAGGTAGCTCAATTTCTTCCAGGTCGTCCGATTCTTCTTCCGTATCAGAGTCATGCGGCCTTCGGACAACGCATCAGCATTAGCATTCTTTCGACCTGCCCGGTACTTGATAGTAAACTGATAATTGGACAACCGAGCCATCCAACGCTGCTCCATGGCGCCCAGCTTGGCGGTTTCCAGGTGCGTTAGCGGGTTGTTGTCTGTGTACGCCGTGAACTTGTTGGAGGCCAGATAGTGCTTAAATCTTTCAGTAATGGCCCAGACCAGCGCCAGAAACTCCAGCTTGAAGCTGCTATAATTTTCCGGATTCCTTTCAGTTGGCCTGAGTTTTCTGCTAGCATAAGCGATGACTTTTTCTTGGCCATTCTGCTTCTGACTGAGAACTGCTCCCAACCCTTCATTACTGGCGTCGGTGTACAACAGGAACGGTTGGCTGTAATCAGGATAGGTTAAGATCTCATCACCTGTAAGGATCTCTTTCATCTTTTGGAATGCTTCAGCCTGTTCTTTACCCCAATTAAAGGGAGGGTTTCTGCTCTTCAAAGATTGTCCTACCAGGAGGTCCTGTAAAGGGGCTGCCTTCTTCGTGTAATCTTTCACGAATCTCCTGTAGTAACCCGTTAGTCCCAGGAACTGTCGCACTTCCTTAAGGTTCTTCGGCTCCGGCCACTTCTGGATGGCAGTGACTTTCTCTGGGTCCGGCGCTACTCCTTCCGAACTGACGATGTGCCCCAAGTATTGTACCTTCTGTTTGAGTAGATGGCATTTTGAAGGTTTCAACTTCATCCCGTACCTGGACAGGGACTCAAATACTTCTGCCAGGTGCTTCAGATGGTCCTCATATGTCTTGGAATACACGATAACGTCGTCTAGGTATAGCAGCACGGTTTCAAAATTGAGATGTCCCAGACAGTTTTCCATCACTCTCTGAAATGTTCCTGGGCACTGCTGAGCCCAAACGGCATTCTGTCGAACTCACAGAGCCCCATTGGGGTGGTGAAAGCCGTTTTCTCACGATCCTCCTCAGCCACAGCCACTTGCCAGTAACCACTAGTCAGATCAAGGGTAGAAAAGTAGTTAGCCGTTTTCAGAGCAGCTAATGATTCCTCTATACGTGGTAACGGGTATGCATCCTTGTGTGTTATGCGGTTCACCTGCCTGTAATCCACACACATTCTCATACTACCATCTTTCTTTTTAACCAGAACTAGAGGGGCTGCCCAGGGGCTACAACTATCCCTTATCACCCCAGCTTTCTTCATATCATTCAACATTTCTTTAGCCTTCTGATAATGAGCTGGAGGTATGGGCCTATACCGCTCTTTGATGGGAGGATGACTGCCCGTAGGGATATGATGTTGTACTCCCTTAATTGTCCCAAAATCAAGTGGATTTTTGCTAAACACTTGGGCGTACTCTTGCACCACCCGTAGTACCCCTTGCTTCTGGTGAGCGGGAGTGGTGTCCGTCCCAACATGGAGTTGCTGACACCATTCCGCCACCTGAGTTGCTGGGTCATTGTCCTCCGCTATTTGACAGGAGTCTAAGGACTCAGCCGGGAGAATAGAATTATTATCAACAGCATGAAGTTTAGCAATGGTTGCATAACGGGGTAAATTTACCTCATCATCTCCCCAATTGAGAAGCCGTACCGGTACTCTTCCATTCACCACTTCTACTACTCCTCTAGCAGTCATAAGTGTAGGTCTATGTGCTGAATGGTGGGGTTCTACTACAGCTTGGTAATTCTGTCCTCTCAGACCTATGGCCGCCCTGCACCAAATGATCATTTCACTCATTGGGGGTATCACAATAGGATCCGAGTCAGTGACCCGTACATTACCAATTTCGCCGTCGGTAAGCTTCGCTTGCTGCTGACACACCAGGGCCCGGATCTCTCTTTGGATTACTCCTCTCTGCCTTGGTCGGGCAATCTCAGCGAGCTGTTGGAGCAAGAACACAACTTCTCCCAAACAATTACCGATAATGTTAGTACCCAAAATTATATTTAGACCGTTCTCCTCATTTACAGTCTTTACTACCAGAAGCCCTTGGTCTTTCAACTCCTCTCTGCCCACCTTTACATCTACACATTTTGTTCCGAGTACTTCTACAGGAAGACCATTAGAAGCATACACAGTAAAGTCAAGGCTCGGAGGTTTAAGACTGTCCATTGACCAGTACTTGGTATATAGAGCATCAGGTATTAGGGTCACCTGGGACCCAGTGTCTAACAATGCTGGAACAGCAATACCATCTAGAATAATAGACAGGTAGGGTCGCCCGCCCACATACCTGCGGTTCCAGTCTAGGGGGCCTGACGGGTATTCTCCTGGGTGTTGGCCCTTGGACCCAGGTTCTGCCCGTTTAAAGGACACTGTGTAGACAGATGACCTTTCCGGTTGCAGCGATAACAGATGATCTCTCGACGAGGAGGGTGTTGATCAGAGGTTGCTCCTGGGGGTGGCGTTGTCCTCCTCCGGGGGGGCGACGTCTTCTTTCTTCTCCGGTGCATCCACGGGACGTCTTCTGGGCAGTCAGCTAACAAGATCTTCCCTTCCTCCTCTTTCCGCAGCTGCAGGGCACTCATCACAGCGGCCAGATTTTTAGTCAGCTGGCGCACCTCTGAGCGCAGACAGTCCAATTCACTAGGAGGTGTCACCTGCGCTTTGGCTTCAGCCACTAGCGGGGAAAAGGGGGTT
Organism: Oophaga sylvatica; assembly: GCA_033576555.1. Classification (NCBI taxonomy): domain Eukaryota; kingdom Metazoa; phylum Chordata; class Amphibia; order Anura; family Dendrobatidae; genus Oophaga; species Oophaga sylvatica. The sequence continues at coordinate 107,210,303 of JARQOD010000007.1, read as the reverse complement.
ACTGCCGGTTCCGGAGTGACTTCAGCCTGATGATGTTGGGTTGCCACCTCGGGTTTGCCCAGGGGCCGCAGCCCTTTTATTGCCATGTCCTTTAGGGCATCAAAGGTAGCATCCGGATGGTCTAAGGACCACCAGTTTACAGTTCTGCGTTCCTCTGGGGATCTCAATCCCTGTATAAATTGTTCTTTCAGCATTCTATTCTCGTCGATAGCATTTAAATTGTTAATTTGCTTGAGGGCTCTCAGGGCTCCCTGTAGTCGGCAAGCGTAGTCCCGGATGCTGTCACCTGGCTGTTGTGAACAGTGATAGAAGGCCATCCGGAGATCCGTTTCTGTGCGGTCTTCAAATATGGCATGCAGCTTAAGGAAGATCGCAGGTACCGACTCCTGATCAACGGTATCCCAAGTCTCCACTTCCCTCTCAGCAGCGCCAGTTAGCTGCCCTATTAGCACAGCAGCTTTTTGTCTCTCAGGCATGGAGTACATTTCTAGGATGCTGCATAACTTCCGCTTGAAGCCTGCTAATGTGCCTGGCCCACCGCTGTATTGGGGAAGCCATTTCGCCCCAGGCATATATGGGAGCGTTAGTGGCATGATCGAGACTACCGGACTGGGTGCAGGGCCTGCGCCCCATCTGGCGCTACAATACCAGACGGTGCGGGATTGGGGCCTCCGGCCGGGGCCGCACTGTCAGCCGGTTGTTGTGACATCTTAGCGCCCCCTTGGTTAAACGGAGCCTACCGGTTTCAGATGCTGCTACTTCACAGGCACCGCAGTGAGAACAGGACCTTCGTCGCAGGCGCTCTGATGTCAGAGCGTTCACTTCCTGTTGCAGGACCTGCCGATGAGTCAGAGCCGGGGGCGTGTCCAAGACTTTGCGCGCTCTTTCAGGTACGCCCACCTTCTTCTCCAGCGCCTTAGGGCGCGAATCTGGCGGCAAATATGGCGGTATTTGGCGCCAAAAGTGCAAACAGTCCTTTTTCACAAAAACACTCCACAGGCACACAGGGCTCGCAATGCTGCAAGTTTCGTATCCTGTTCGTGACGCCAAGTTTTTGTGTCGACCCGCCACCACAATTGTGGGTTACCAGGGCAATGGGGTACTCAGAGCCGAGCCCGTAGAAGTCTATGGGGATTGTCACAGGTAGCGGTGGCTCGGTCTGTGGCCCGGGCGGTCTGGCGTATGTTGGGGATATATTTACAGGGGATAGATTTATATACAGTTCGTGACGCCACCTGTAGTCTTCTGGTAATTTGTACCAGCGCTGCTGTAGATCTCTGAGGGGATGGTGATGCAGCTAGATGTCAGGTCCCCTACAGGTAGGACTCTTCCCTCAAAGTCTATGAAGTTAGTGAAGTCGGGTGCAGATAAATAACACAGTCTCACACGGTCAGCGTCTTTCCATACCTTTACTTGTAAGATGTTCAGGCAGGTCCCAGGGAGGCTGATGGGGTTGATGGAGGATGAGCTTTGAGGCAACAGCTAAGCAAGTTAGGGGCCTCCTTTACTGTCCAATAAAGATGAGTACAACCAGCTTGCAGCGTAGTTCCCTCTATAATTTCAGCTATTCCAGAGCTGTTCTGCCCGGTCAGATTTGTGGTGAAGTCTTCCAATTGATGAAACTAGGTTCTTGCTTTTGTCTGCGCTTGACTCAAAGTCCCTATTTCACCTGACTCCGGTTACGTACTGACTATATGGGGGCTGTTTGCCGCGACCTAGGGTCCGGTAAATCTCTGGTTTTCTCACCACTATGCTTGTAGCTAATAGTGATCCTTCGGTCCCCAGTGACCGGTTGCAATGTGCAGGACTTCTTCAATCCGTAAGCACTATTCCAATAAACTTTCTTCCACTTTGCCCTTCGATTTGCTCGACTCTTAATAGATAGTTCAGTCTGTCTTCCAGTGGGGCACAGCTCTGACTAGGCTAAGGTGAATTAGACCACCTGTACCAGCCTCCACTTTCTGAACTGATGATGGGCTCAAACTGGACACGTCTACTCTGTCCAAGGACAGGAAACTGACTGACTAGAAAATCACTCCCTTCCACACCCCTGCTGGGTGTGTCAGAAGTGTACATGATGTCATGAAGAGACCTTAACTGTTACCTCTCCACTCATCCTCCTGGTATTGTGTACCAGGGCTACACAACTGCACCAGCAGAATAGTGAGTGCAGCTCTGGAGTATAATACAGGAGGTAACTCAGGATCAGTAATGTAATGTATGTACACAGTGACTGCACCAGCAGAATAGTGAGTGCAGCTCTGGAGTATAATACAGGATGTAACTCAGGATCAGTAATGTAATGTATGTACACAGTGACTGCACCAGCAGAATAGTGAGTGCAGCTCTGGGGTATAATACAGGATGTAACTCAGGATCAGTAATGTATGTACACAGTGACTGCACCAGCAGAATAGTGAGTGCAGCTCTGGGGTATAATACAGGAGGTAACTCAGGATCAGTAATGTAATGTATGTACACAGTGACTGCACCAGCAGAATAGTGAGTGCAGCTCTGAGGTATAATACAGGAGGTAACTCAGGATCAGTAATGTAATGTATGTACACAGTGACTGCACCAGCAGAATAGTGAGTGCAGCTCTGGAGTATAATACAGGAGGTAACTCAGGATCAGTAATGTAATGTATGTACACAGTGACTGCACCAGCAGAATAGTGAGTGCAGCTCTGGAGTATAATACAGGGTGTAACTCAGGATCAGTAATGTAATGTATGTACACAGTGACTGCACCAGCAGAATAGTGAGTGCAGCTCTGGGGTATAATACAGGATGTAACTCAGGATCAGTAATGTAATGTATGTACACAGTGACTGCACCAGCAGAATAGTGAGTGCAGCTCTGGAGTATAATACAGGAGGTAACTCAGGATCAGTAATGTAATGTGTGTACACAGTGACTGCACCAGCAGAATAGTGAGTGCAGCTCTGGAGTATAATACAGGATGTAACTCAGGATCAGTAATGTAATGTATGTACACAGTGACTGCACCAGCAGAATAGTGAGTGCAGCTCTGGGGTATAATACAGAATGTAACTCAGGATCAGTAATGTAATGTATGTACACAGTGACTGCACCAGCAGAATAGTGAGTACAGCTCTGGGGTATAATACAGGATGTAACTCAGGATCAGTAATGTAATGTATGTACACAGTGACTGCACCAGCAGAATAGTGAGTGCAGCTCTGGGGTATAATACAGGATGTAACTCAGGATCAGTAATGTAGAGTCTGCTGGAGAAAATAAGGAGGCATTAGACCGTTAATTATTGACCGGCATACCAGAAATGTATCTATAAAGACCATGTGTAATTAAATTCATGTACTCCATTATACAGCTAACACAATCCACTAATCCACTTGTGTTTTTTTCACTGACCTCCGGTTATGGGCCTGTGTCATATTAACCAGTTGTATGTAAATGACCTCCTGGCCCTTTTTACTTTTTGTTCCCAGCCGGAGTCAATTGCGCATTAAGTAAAACCCCTCTGCCTTCCCCCGGTGGCTGCTATTAATACATTTGTCTCCTAATCCCGGCTAAGCCCAGTTGTGATGAATGGGGAGATTTATACCCTTTTCATGCTCATATCCCACAGATCTCATTTTTCTACTTTAATTGTCAGATTGGAATATGTTGAGGGTAGAGGCGGCCCATGATGGGAGGCGGACGCTGGGCAGATGAGATCCCGGTGGAACGCGTCGCTCGTGCAGCTTCGCAATGCAAATTTACGTATTCCTTTGTCTTTATCATCCGGCGGTTTCCTATATGGCTTCTGTGCGTCAGTGTATCAGGGTTTTTCTTTCGCAATAATGACCTCAGTAATGGGATATATATTGTAGCCTGAAGAAGAATGAAAGCTATCAGGACATTTACCCCGTAGGGTGGAGCACCTGGGCCAAAACAATTGTGTATTCAGATATAAGACTACAGCGCGAAGCTGAATTCGAGTTTTTCAGTGGGAAGAAGGAGAGAAGTTGTTGTCCAACCCCCTCTGGCAGCTGCCAATCTCCTATAGTATGGGCTTCCACTCTTTCTTACTTTGAGGGCCACATTTAGTTCTAAGAGGTGGTCGCGAGCCACGGTATATAGAAAAAAAACTTTAAAAGCCCCCTTTGTGTCACTTGGAAGATTATAATTCCCTAAGTGCCCCATTATAATGTAATAAATGCCTAAGTGCCCCCTTACAATGAAAAAATGCCGCAAGTGCCGCCTTGGAAAGAAGTAATTCCTGAGTGCCTCCTTCTAAAGAAATAATCCCTGAGTGTCTCCTTCTAAAGTAATAATCCCCCGAGTGACTACTTCTAAAGTAATAATCCCGAGTGACTCCTTCTAAAGTAATAATCCCCTGAGTGACTCCTTCTAAAGTAATAATCCCCTGAGTGACTCCTTGTAAAGTAATAATCCCCCTGAGTGACTCCTTCTAAAGTAATAATCCCCCGAGTGCCTCCTTCTAAAGTAATAATCCCCCTGAGTGACTCCTTCTAAAGTAATAATCCCCCGAGTGCCTCATTCTAAAGTAATAATCCCCGAGTGACTCCTTCTAAAGTAATAATCCCCCGAGTGCCTCCTTCTAAAGTACTAATCCCCCTGAGTGACTCCTTCTAAAGTAATAATCCCCCGAGTGCCTCATTCTAAAGTAATAATCCCCCGAGTGCCTCATTCTAAAGTAATAATCCCCGAGTGACTCCTTGTAAAGTAATAATCCCCCTGAGTGACTCCTTCTAAAGTAATAATCCCCCGAGTGACTCCTTCTAAAGTAATAATCCCCGAGTGTCTCCTTCTAAAGTAATAATCCCCCGAGTGTCTCCTTCTAAAGTATTAATCCTCTGAGTGACTCCTTCTAAAGTTATAAGCCCCCGAGTGCCTCCTTCTAAAGTAGTAATCCCCTGAGTGCCTCCTTCTGAAGTAATAATCCCCCGAGTGTCTCCTTCTAAAGTATTAATCCTCTGAGTGACTCCTTCTAAAGTTATAAGCCCCCGAGTGCCTCCTTCTAAAGTAGTAATCCCCTGAGTGCCTCCTTCTGAAGTAATAATCCCCCGAGTGTCTCCTTCTAAAGTAATAATCCCCCACTTTCCTCCTTCTAAAGTAATAATCCCCTGAGTGACTCCTTCTAAAGTAATAATCCCGAGTGACTCCTTCTAAAGTAATAATCCCCCGAGTGACTTCTTCTAAAGTAATAATCCCCGAATGCCTCCTTCTAAAGTAATAATCCCCCGAGTGCCTCCTTCTAAAGTATTAATCCCCCGAGTGTCTCCTTCTAAAGTAATAATCCCCCGAGTGTCTCCTTCTAAAGTAATAATCCCCCGAGTGCCTCCTTCTAAAGTATTAATCCCCCGAGTGTCTCCTTCTAAAGTAATAATCCCCGAGTGTCTCCTTCTAAAGTAATAATCCCCCGAGTGACTTCTTCTAAAGTAATAATCCCCGAGTGCCTCCTTCTAAAGTAATAATCCCCCGAGTGCCTCCTTCTAAAGTATTAATCCCCCGAGTGACTTCTTCTAAAGTAATAATCCCCGAGTGCCTCCTTCTAAAGTATTAATCCCCCGAGTGTCTCCTTCTAAAGTAATAATCCCCCGAGTGTCTCCTTCTAAAGTATTAATCCCCCGAGTACCTCCTTCTAAGGTAATAATCCCCCGAGTGTCTCCTTCTAAAGTAATAATCCCCCGAGTGTCTCCTTCTAAAGTATTAATCCCCCGAGTACCTCCTTCTAAAGTATTAATCCCCCGAGTGCCTTCTTCTAAAGTATTAATCCCCCGAGTGTCTCCTTCTAAAGTAATAATCCCCCGAGTGTCTCCTTCTAAAGTATTAATCCCCGAGTACCTCCTTCTAAAGTATTAATCCCCCGAGTACCTCTTTCTAAAGTATTAATCCCCCGAGTGTCTCCTTCTAAAGTAATAATCCCCCGAGTGTCTCCTTCTAAAGTAGTAATCCCCTGAGTGCCTCCTTCTAAAGTATTAATCCCCCGAGTACCTCCTTCTAATGTAATAATCCCCCGAGTGCCTCCTTCTAAAGTATTAATCCCCCGAGTGACTTCTTCTAAAGTAATAATCCCCGAGTGCCTCCTTCTAAAGTATTAATCCCCCGAGTACCTCCTTCTAAAGTAATAATCCCCCGAGTGTCTCCTTCTAAAGTATTTATCCCCCGAGTGTCTCCTAAAGTAATAATCCCCGAGTGCCTCCTTCTAAAGTAATAATCCCCCGAGTGCCTCCTTCTAAAGTAATAATCCCCTGAGTGCCTCCTTCTAAAGTATTAATCCCCCGAGTGTCTCCTTCTAAAGTAATAATCCCCCGAGTGTCTCCTTCTAAAGTAATAATCCCCGAGTGCCTCCTTCTAAAGTAATTATCCCCCGAGTGCCTCCTTCTAGAGTAATAATCCCCGAGTGCCTCCTTCTAAAGTAATAATCCCCCGAGTGCCTCCTTTTAGTGTTACTCCGAGCGCCCTATAGTAAAGCAATAATACTCAGAGTGCCCCTTAACAAAGTAATAATTCCCCTAGAGCGCCCTTATAGAGGACTAATAACAAGTGCCCCCTTAGGAAGTAATAATACCCCAAGTGTTCCCTTATTAACAAGTAAATGCCTGAGTGTTGCGTATAATGTTTAGATGCCCCTGCAGTGCCCCCTTAAAAAGCAATAATGATCGTAGTGCCCCTTATCGAGTATTTTTGGAGCAGACAGCCATGAGCCACACACCGGGGGTCAGCGAGCCACTGGTCGGGGACCGCTGTCCTATGGTAACTTTCTGATCTGGAGAGAGGACCCCGCTAATTTCAGCTCAGACCTCCCTGAGACAGACAACCTTCCCATTCACTGACAGCAAGCAGAAATAATGAAAATGGGGGATAGTTACACACAAAATATTGTAGATGTAGAAACTTTTCAATACACAACAATGTGGGTTTGGGGGAGGCCTGAGATGGGCCAAAATGCTGGATTGGTGGGGGTCCGACCATCGTGGGGTATTAAAAGTATAACATAGGTAGGCAGCCATTTTGTGGGCGGGGCTAGCTCATTATAGGACGGTGACGTATCAGACGCTGCATTATAACGGGTCCATGGTATAATGAGGAGAACAATGGACGGTAAATCACAAGGCCTCGTACCCACTAACCATGGCCGCCGCCGTCCTCCGTCCACCACTTACACAATAATCCCTTTTACATTTCTGGGAGTGAGATTAAGACGGATCCTGCGTCTAAGAACAGCGGGAAGATTCCGGCATTACTAAGGAAACGGAAGAATCTGAGACTTTATCCGGACTGCAGCGAGGTTACATAATGGAGGGTTAGAAGCGGCTGGAGATGAAAGCGTTAAAGGATCAATATAATAATTCATTATCCTAATAGCAGCACATTTATCAAAGTCTTAAAGAAACAGCACCCAACCCCCCCGACTGACACCGACACTGGAGCCCGGGGAAAGTGGAGTAGATGACCGTAGAAAATCAATCAGGCACATACTGAGAGCTGGAATCTGATTGGTTGTTACACAAAACGGATCCACTATTCACTTGTGACAATTTTAACAAATATCCACATTGTACTTCACAGCGTCATTATACTGTACCCCCAGTGTCATTATCCTGTACCCCAAGTGTCAGTGTCATTATCCTGTACCCCCAGTGTCATTATCCTGTACCCCGAGTGTCATTATCCTGTACCCCAAGTGTCAGTGTCATTATTCTGTACCCCGAGTGTCATTATCCTGTACCCCAAGTGTCATTATCCTGTACCCCGAGTGTCAGTGTCATTATCCTGTACCCCGAGTGTCAGTGTCATCATCCTGTACCCCGAGTGTCAGTGTCATCATCCTGTACCCCAAGTGTCATTATCCTGTTCCCCGAGTATCATTATCCTGTACCCCCAGTGTCATTATACTGTACCCCCAGTGTCATTATCCTGTACCCCGAGTGTCAGTGTCATTATCCTGTACCCCAAGTGTCATTATCCTGTACTCCCAAGTGTCAGTGTCATTATCCTGTACCCGAGTGTCAGTGTCATCATCCTGTACCCCGAGTGTCAGTGTCATCATCCTGTACCCCAAGTGTCATTATCCTGTTCCCCGAGTGTCAGTGTTATATCCTGTACCCCCAGTATCATTATACTGTACCCCAGTGTCATTATCCTGTACCCCGAGTGTCAGTGTCATTATCTTGTACCCCAAGTGTCATTATCCTGTACTCCCAAGTGTCAGTGTCATTATCCTGTACCCCGAGTGTCAGTGTTATATCCTGTACCCCAAGTGTCATTATCCTGTACCCCAAGTGTCAGTGTCATTATCCTGTTCCCCGAGTGTCAGTGTTATTATCCTGTACCCCAGTATCATTATACTGTACCCCCAGTGTCATTATCCTGTACCCCGAGTGTCAGTGTCATTATCTTGTACCCCAAGTGTCATTATCCTGTACTCCCAAGTGTCAGTGTCATTATCCTGTACCCCGAGTGTCAGTGTTATTATCCTGTACCCCAAGTGTCATTATCCTGTACCCCAAGTGTCAGTGTCATTATCCTGTACCCCGAGTGTCAGTGTCATTATCCTGTACCCCGAGTGTCAGTGTTATTATCCTGTACACCAAGTGTCATTATCCTGTACCCCAAGTGTCAGTGTCATTATCCTGTACCCCGAGTGTCAGTGTCATTATCCTGTACCCCAAGTGTCAGTGTCATTATCCTGTATCCCAAGTGTCAGTGTCATTATCCTGTACCCCCAAGTGTCAGTGTCATCATCCTGTACCCCAAGTGTCAGTGTCATTATCCTGTACCCCAAGTGTCAGTGTCATTATCCTGTACCCCTAGTATCAGTGTGGGATTTAGGCTGTATTCACACTGTCCGGTTTGATGACTCTTTTTTTTATCCATTTTTTGTCCTTCACTTGAATGGACGAGTCGTGTGCACAGAATAGACGGCACCTCCAGACTGCAGGACCACCACGGTCGTGTGAACAGCGCCATAGTATATAATGTGCCTGAATGACGCTGACGGGGGATTAACAGCGTCTGACGACCGTCGCCCTGACTGCGCTAGAATCCCCCTGTGTCAGGCTGACGGAGCATTTCCTATAATCAGATGGCAACCCGCCGCTGACAGACCCCCTATAGGAGCGATGCTCGGACCCATCCTCTCCTCCACGGCGCGTGTTGGCGACATTCTTCCTGCGTGGAGTGGCGAGGACGGGCTGGTTACTAGGGGAACCTCGTAGCGAATCTCTGGAGTTCCCTTTTACCTTGTAGGAGACTGAGAATCCTGGCAGGATCCGGGGAACACGAGTTTCGCAGCAGTAGGGTTGCCATGGCGACCAGCCGCTAATACCCGGCCCGGCTCTCCCACGTACAGTCGGATGAAGCTTCTCCTTACAGTTTTTTTTTTGTTAAATTGCGCAGGGATTTCTTTTCTTCTGTGCCGGTTATTGTCTTCTTCAGCATTTTTTTTTCTGCATGAATTCTTATTATTAACTCTTTAAGGAAAGATGTATATCTTTGTACCGTATTAGCCAGTAGATAGAAAAATAATCAGAATTGAGAGTCCTCAGTGGTTGATACATTTTAATGGCTAACTGAAAAGATGGTAACAAATTGCAGCTTTCGAGACTACTCAGGTCTCTTCATCAGGCGAAGACTAATACAACATCTGAAGAATCACATATTAATATACACAACACAGCATAGAAACAATGCAATAGATAAGACAAGTGACGTGAAGCAGAACTGTCATTATGAGAGATGGAGATGAACATAAATATTGGAACAGTTCATAGATAAGGAGTGTGAAAGTTTTATTGCCCTCTGATTGGGGTCTGGTTCTATGTTGTGTGATGACCCCAGAAGGTCTAAAGAGCAAATTCCTTAATTGATGTAAAAAGACATAAATCCATGGGATACATTCACTCCAGCACTTGAGAGTATCAAAGGTCGTCATGAGTTTATATTCCCAGACTCTTCTGTCTCTCTGAGCCTTAAAGTTAGCTTTTAATACAAGTAATTTCATGTCCATCATGCTATGACCGGGGATACAAAAGTGTTTGGCCACAGGTAGATCCATTCTTTTTTCTCTTATTGTGTGGCGATGAGAATTCATCCTTGTTCTCAGTTTTTGCCCGGTCTCTCCCACATACAGACCCCCTGTTGGACATTTAGTACATATAATTAGGTACACCACATTAGATGTGATGCAGCTGAAAGTACCTGGGATCTTGTAGTCCTGATGTGAGTTGGGGATCTTTATCTTGTCCATGGTCATTATAGATGGACAGGTTTTACATTTTTTCTGGTTGTAGGGAAAGGTTCCTGCAGCTGTTGGGGAGGACAGGGAGCTTCTGACAATGATGCGTCTTAGATTTGGGGGCTGCCTAAAACACAGTAGTGGGGGTCTGGAAATATGGATTTGTAGTAAAGGTTGTAGTTTCCGTGCAGCTCCCCTTAGCTTAGCACCTCCAGATTTGGATTGTAGGTGACCACTAGAGGCACCCGGCTATTTTCATCTTTAGCTTTGTAATGTAGCAGGTGATTCCTTGATATTCTGGTGGCTCTTGTAATTTGGTTTTCTATTGTTCTTGGATGGTAGCCCTGATTCAAAAAGGTCTTTCTGAGGCGACCTCAGGAAAGATAATGATTCCGAAGCGCTCAGGGGTCAGAGGTCGCCCGCCCGGCCTGCACCCCGGGGGGTTAATGAGTGATGGTGTTACCACCGTATGGTGACTCGCACCACAATTGTGGATACCAGGGCTATGGGATACTCGGAGCCGAGCCCATAGAAGTCTATGGGAGTTGTCACTGGCAGCGGGACTCGGTCCGTGGCCCTGGCAGTCAAGCGATGGGGGATATTTACAGGGGATTATTAGGATAGGTAGTTCGTGACGCCACCTGTGGTATCTGGTCAATTGGACCAGCGCTGCTATAAGGATCTTCACAGGGGATGTTATGGGGCAGCTGGGTGGTAAGTCTCCCACAGGTGAGACTGGTCCCTGGAAGTCTATGGTGATGATGCAGGGTGTAGTTAAGAATTCAGTCACACACAATGCAGCTTCTTTTCATACCTTTACTGGTAGATGGTTCAAGCAGGTCCCGGGGAGCTGGTCGGGGTGGAGAATGCACATTCGGGTAACCGCTGAGCAGGTTAGAGGCCTCCTTAACTTCAAATATATCTGAGTCCAAACTTGCGTGAAGCGAAGTTAACTCTGCAATCTCCAGCTTTCTCAATAGCTGCCAAGCCCGGCTGACATTGTGGTGGAGCCTTCTATGTCTCTGATTATCAGATGTTGAGAGAACTAAGTCCTTACTTTTGTCGTGCACTTGACTCAAAGTCCCCGTTCTCCCTGACTCCGGTTACGTACCAGCGCTTTGGGCTGCTCTCTGCGACCTGTAGTCCAGATAGCCTCCGGGTATCTTGTTACTATGCTTGAAACACTAGCAACGCTTCGGACCCCGGTGTCCGGTGATTTAGTGCAGGTAGTCCAATACCTGATGCACTGCTCTCTGTCTTCTCCACTGTGCCCTTCGCCCTGCTTCCCGCTCTTAACATAAGCACTTGTAGCTTTCGATGGTGAAGTCAGCTTTCTCTAGAGCTCGCTGAGCAGCCCTCAGTATCCTCCAAGTCCAGACTGGACTGAAACTGAACTGCACTGTCCGAAGACAGGAAACAGAATCCACTACTCTCCCTCCTAGGTTGACTGACTCACTGAATCTCTGAATCTCTCTCAGCTACGTGTCACTCCCCTTTATACCCCTGATGGGTGTGTCTAAAAGTGTGAGTGAAGTGAATGGATATCAAGCGTTGCGGTTACCTTCCTGTGCATTCTCCTGGATTTTATGTGTGCCTGACATAGCTGGGCCACACATCCCCCCTTGGTTAAACACAGCACTCCCGGGCTGTAAAAGAGAAAAAGAAAACATTTTGGTTTTGCATTAAACAACAACATTTTAACTCTTCCCATCCGGGAGGTAAGACTTCTTGAACGTTACAATTTGTACATCAGAAAAAATACAAAAGTATCAAAACATTCTCATAATACTAGACAAATTCTTGTGGAGGACCCGCACCAAAAACCTCCCACGTGGGTCCTGGGTGGGCTGCAGGACTTCTGACTGCAGACCTCACTCTAGGCCCACCATACGGGTTTTTCTTCAGAGGTGATAGTAATGGTTTCATGTAAAACCAAGATAAAGCACCGTAGCGCAACTATTTACATAGAAAGTTTTTGGGCTGGCACAGTCCACAGCCACGCAGTCCATGTGGGTCAAAACACATTTTTATATTTCAAGTATTCACGTATACTTTAACTTTCACTTTACCCAACTGGGGTATTCTATGCAAACATCATCACATTTAGCAAATTACGTAAACATTTTCATACTTATCAATAAAGTGCAAAATTTTCAACTTCCTCAATTTTTCAAACTTTATACAATGGCAGTAAACCCTGTCTGGGTCCTACTGGCTTTCTTCTTTCTTGCAAATTACAGCGACGTCTTCCACTCCTGGGGCTGGAACGACGCGGTGTTCTCTTGAACGCATCACAAATAAGTCATGGCCTGCAATCAGTGTTTGCGTATACACAGATCTTGTGCGAACCACTAGAGGCACAACGGGTGTCTCAGGCAAGTATAAACTTTCCATTGAAGACGCAGGCTTGGGCTGCGATCTAACTGTGGTCGCACCATCCGGTTGCGATGCAGAATGAGTCGCAGGGTACAAGGCAGAATACTTTGCAGTTTGCGGTGCAGAAGCGGTCGCAGGTTGCGTTGTGGGTGCACGGCCTGGTGCGGACACCAACGATGACGCTGCTGGGGCTTGCGTTGCGGGAGGCGTTGCTGAAGGTGACGTACCTCTAGAGGAGTATGCCGGGGGCGATGCGGGTGCACGGCCTGGTGCTGTGGGGGCCCGAGACTGGGACGCTGCGGCAGAGTGTATGTTACTGGCGTCGTGGACGGGGTCACTGATAATGGTAACGTTGAGGGCATACCATCCTTTAAATCCCCAATGCCGTGTGTAACTAACAAGGTCCCCGTTCACGAGATCTCTTCCCGGGTGACCAATAGGCAGATGTGACTCCACGTCTCGGCGGCTAACAAACACCCCTTGATACAAGCCCGGCTCGTGTATGAACCCCCAGCCTTGGCGGGTTTTAAAATTACTCACGCATCCCTGGCGCCGCGGCTCCTTCAGCGTGCTCTTGTCATTTCTGACACTTTCTTTGTCTGCCAGGAACTGTCACGCTGTCTAATGATATGTGTACGATGTCAGTAAACTATTCTTACAGAAACAACACTCTATACAACATATAGTTTAGCAACATCAGCATGTAAATATAGAATAGATTTACCTGACACGATATCCGTTGAACTCAGGGTTAATCTTGAGGACTTGATACGCTGTCACAGGAAAGAGGAGGACCGGGGTCTAACCTGACCCTAAAACTGGGGTCCTAACTAATCCCTCACCTTGGAGGTACTGATAATGGTTCAGAGGTCCAAGTCTCCAGCCTAACCTAGTCTCCTATCAGTCCCTGAACCCTGTAATCAGTCCTAAGAAGGACCCTGATTACCACCAAAGGGATATGGGCTGATCTCTGCTAAATACACAGATTAGACATATAGGACAGACTGGAGAAAACACAGACTCGCATACACACTCAAACACAGAAGGAACATAAATGGTCTGGGATATAAAATTCTAAGCAAGTTGAGCTTAAAACAACTAAGGAGCTCTTTAACTTAAGTCTATACAGATTCAATCCTATCTGTGGTCTGCATGAAGAATTTCACTGGCAACTCCCAAAACAGACAACCAGGGATTTAAAGGAAACCAATCAACAAATAATCAATTGCAGCCGGGAGAAACTGAACCCAGTCCCAGAACCGAGCACAGACAGAATTAACTCCCTAACTGCCAAACACAAAGAAACAGCAACTCAGCTGTGAGAAGTCAGAATGTGCAACCGCGACGATCTTCGTGGCGATGCACACATGACAGTACCCCCCCTTCTACGAGGGGCCTCCGGACCCTCAGGGCCTAGGTCTGCCCGGGTGAGTTCTGTGGAAGGTCCGAACCAACCAATCTGCGTTAATGTCAGACGCAGGAACCCACGTCCTCTCCTCTGGACCATACCCCTTCCAATGCACCAAGTACTGAAGGGACCGGCGATTCAGACGTGAGTCAATGATCTTTGACACTTGAAACTCCAAGTTACCATTGACCACCACTGGAGGAGGAGGTAGAGGTGACGGTATGACTGGTGCCACGTACCTCTTAAGTAATGACTTGTGGAACACATTATGAATTTTAAACGTAGGAGGGAGGTCCAGACGAAATGCCACAGGATTAATTATGGAACTGATCCTGTACGGCCCGATGAATCTGGGACCCAGTTTCCAGGAGGGAACTTTAAGTTTTATATTCCTGGTAGACAACCATACCAGATCGTTCACATTCAGATCTGGACCAGAAACTCTCCTCCTATCAGCCATACGTTTATAACGGTTCCCCATAGCACTCAGATTATTCAATACACCTCTCCACACTGAAGCAAGTGACGACGAGAAACGCTCCTCCTCAGGAACCCCAGAAGGGCCCCCCCCCATTGAAAGTACAAAACTGGGGATGAAAACCATATGCCCCAAAAAACGGGGATTTACCAGTGGACTCGCTCCGCCTGTTGTTAAGAGCGAACTCTGCCAGAGGCAAGAAAGAAGACCAGTCCTCCTGGTTCTCTGAGACAAAACACCGAAGATAAGTCTCAAGGCTTTGATTCAGACGCTCTGTCTGACCATTGGTCTGCGGATGAAAAGCCGAGGAAAATGACAATTGCATCCCCCGACGTAAACAAAATGCCCTCCAAAATTTAGACACAAACTGAGACCCCCTATCTGACACCACATCAGAAGGCAACCCATGAAGTCTCACAATCTCCCCAATGAACACCTGCGCCAGAGTTTTAGCATTAGGGAGGGCAGGAAGAGCAATGAAATGTGCCATCTTACTGAACCTGTCAACAACCACCAGTATGACAGTATTCCCTGACGACGGAGGAAGATCCGTAATGAAGTCCATAGACAAATGAGTCCATGGACGCTCCGGAAGTTTCAAGGGTAAGAGGGTCCCAGACGGACGGGTATGCGGGGTCTTAGAGTGAGCACAAACCCCACAGGACGCGACAAAAGTTATAACATCTTTATTAACGTTAGGCCACCAAAACCGGCGAGAAAGGAGATCTAAAGTAGCCTTACTCCCTGGATGTCCTGCTAAAGCAGAATTATGATGTGCCTCAATAACCTTTTGTCTCAACTGATTTGGGACAAACAGTCTCCCTGAAGGTCCTGCAGGGGCGTCCCCCTGAGCCTCTAATACCTCCTCCTCAAGCTCAGAACATACAGCCGACACTACCACCCCCTCCTGAAGGATAGGAATCGGGTCATCCGTTTTCCCGGCCCCTGGGAAACTGCGAGACAAGGCATCAGCCTTAACATTCTTAGACCCAGGGCGATATGTGACGACAAAATTAAACCTGGTAAAAAACAACGACCATCGAGCTTGTCTGGAATTCAGACGCTTAGCAGATTCCAAATACAGCAGGTTTTTGTGATCAGTAATGACGGTAACCGGGTGGACTGCCCCCTCCAAAAAGTGACGCCATTCTTCAAAAGCCAACTTAATGGCCAAAAGTTCCCTATTGCCGATATCATAATTCCTTTCGGCGGACGACAACTTCTTAGAAAAGAAAGCGCACGGATGCCATTTACCAGGGGACGGACCCTGGGACAATATTGCACCCACCCCTACGTCAGACGCGTCCACCTCCACAATGAACGGCTGTGATGCATCTGGTTGGATGAGAACGGGTGCCGAAGCAAAACATTTCTTCAAAGAGGAAAAAGCTTGGCAAGCTTTGTCCGACCATTTAGAAAAATCCGTCCCTTTTCTTGTCATGTCAGTGAGAGGTTTGACAACAGATGAGAAATTACAAATAAATTTCCGGTAGTAGTTAGCAAACCCCAGAAAACGCTGCAGAGCCTTAAGATCCTCTGGCTGATCCCATTCAAGCACTGCTCTCACTTTTTCAGGGTCCATACGGAAACCGGAGGCTGACACCAAGAAACCCAAAAACTGAAGTTCCTGTACAGTAAATACACACTTTTCCAGTTTGGCGTAGTTTATTGTCTCGCAAGATCTGCAACACCTGTCTCACATGCTCCTGGTGAGACACAAGATCTGGCGAGTAAATTAAAATGTCATCCAAATATACGACCACAAACAGCCCCACAAGGTGACGAAAAATGTCATTAACAAAATGTTGGAATACTGCTGGTGCAGTAGTCAGACCAAAAGGCATGACAAGGTTCTCATAATGTCCCTCCGGCGTGTTAAACGCCGTTTTCCACTCATCCCCCTCTTTTATCCTAATCAAATTATACGCCCCCCTGAGATCCAATTTAGAGAACCATTTGGCGCCCACAATTTGATTGAAGAGATCAGGAATAAGAGGGAGTGGATACGGATCTCGAACAGTAATCCGATTAAGTTCGCGGAAATCCAAGCAAGGGCGTAGGCCTCCATCTTTTTTCTTCACAAAGAAGAACCCCGCGGCTACTGGGGAAGATGAAGGTCTAATATGCCCTTTGGCCAGACTTTCCGAAATATAGTCTTTCATAGCATGCCTCTCAGGACCAGAAAGGTTATATAACCTAGCTTTAGGTAACTTAGCATCAGGAAGTAAATTAATAGAGCAGTCATACACGCGATGAGGAGGCAACTCCTGACACCCCTCCTCAGAGAACACATCCCCAAAGTCCTCCAAAAAAGGAGGCAATGTACTAGGCACGACCGCACTGATGACTGTGTTCATGCAGTTACTTTTGCAAAACTCACCCCATTGGCTTATCTCTCTGGACTGCCAATTAATCACAGGGTTATGTTTAACCAACCAAGGAAGTCCCAACACAATAGGAGTAGGTAGACCCTCCAACACATAACAAGATAATTGTTCCCTATGTATCGCCCCTACCCGAATATCAATGTTATGGACCTCATGAACAAAGCTACCTTGGCCGAGAGGCCTGGCGTCAATGGAGAATATAGGGATCGGTTTGGCCAATACACTCAGAGGCATACCTTGAGCCTGAGCAAACTGAGCGTCAACCAGATTAGCCCCGGACCCACTATCAAGAAGAACAGAAAATCTCTCCACTCTCGTACCAACCACCATCTCCACTGGTACAAGGAACTGAGAAGAACTAGCGGACGAAATACATACTCCCAGGTTGTCGTCCACCACACAACCTGGGATTAACAGTTTTCCGGCAACTTTTTGCTCAACAAGGCACGGGATGGACATCCCCCAACAAAATGTCCCTCTTTCCCGCAGAAGAAACACCTTCTAGTCCTGCTGCGTACCACCAATCCCCTCCTACGAAATGATGTCCCTCCCAACTGCATAGGCTCCTCTGAACAGACAAGGGGAACCTCAACATAAGGGACTTTTGTAGTAGGTGGAGCAACTACTGGGGGCGGAGTTACCTCACCCCTCTCCCGAAGCCGTCTATCAGTACGGATAGCTAGGGCCATAGCAGCCTCCAGTGATGGAGGAGAATCATACTGAGCCAAAACGTCCTTTAATTTGTCAGAAAGCCCATGACAAAACTGACTCCTAAGAGCTGGGTCATTCCACTGAGTATCTGTGGCCCATCTACGGAACTCAGAAGCAAATTCCTCTGCCGGACGATCTCCCTGCTGTATCTTACGTAATTTTGTCTCAGCAAGAGAGACCCGATCTGGGTCATCATATACCAAACCCAGGGCAGTAAAAAATCGATCTACAGACTGTAGAGCCGGGGATCCCGGAGGAAGGGAGAATGCCCAGGATTGAGGGTCCCCTTGTAGGAGCGAGATAACAATTCCCACTCTCTGCTCTTCACTCCCTGATGATCGAGGCCGAAGCCGAAAATACAATTTACATGCTTCCCGGAAGGTGAAAAATTTGTCTCGCCCACCAGTGAACCTGTCCGGGAGAGCTACTTTAGGTTCAAATCTGGTTTGCTCCAGGGGAGACAAAACTTTGGACTTAATGTCCGTCAGCTCCATGGATAATCCTTGCAACTGCAGAGCCAGCTGGGCTACTGGATCCATGGCAACTGGGGATAATTTTATGGGCCAGTGAAAATGTCACGCTGTCTAATGATATGTGTACGATGTCAGTAAACTATTCTTACAGAAACAACACTCTATACAACATATAGTTTAGCAACATCAGCATGTAAATATAGAATAGATTTACCTGACATGATATCCGTTGAACTCAGGGTTAATCTTGAGGACTTGATACGCTGTCACAGGAAAGAGGAGGACCGGGGTCTAACCTGACCCTAAAACTGGGGTCCTAACTAATCCCTCACCTTGGAGGTACTGATAATGGTTCAGAGGTCCAAGTCTCCAGCCTAACCTAGTCTCCTATCAGTCCCTGAACCCTGTAATCAGTCCTAAGAAGGACCCTGATTACCACCAAAGGGATATGGGCTGATCTCTGCTAAATACACAGATTAGACATATAGGACAGACTGGAGAAAACACAGACTCGCATACACACTCAAACACAGAAGGAACATAAATGGTCTGGGATATAAAATTCTAAGAAAGTTGAGCTTAAAACAACTAAGGAGCTCTTTAACTTAAGTCTATACAGATTCAATCCTATCTGTGGTCTGCATGAAGAATTTCACTGGCAACTCCCAAAACAGACAACCAGGGATTTAAAGGAAACCAATCAACAAATAATCAATTGCAGCCGGGAGAAACTGAACCCAGTCCCAGAACCGAGCACAGACAGAATTAACTCCCTAACTGCCAAACACAAAGAAACAGCAACTCAGCTGTGAGAAGTCAGAATGTGCAACCGCGACGATCTTCGTGGCGATGCACACATGACAGGAACTTCTCATGGCTCCACTGACGGGACTGCTGCTCCTCTTTTTCTTCCTGTCGGCGTCGCTGCTCTTGTTCACGACGTTGCCATTCACTTTCCCACTGGACGGCATAGGTCACATCATCCAGGTACTGCATTGCATCCCAATCAATTTCCGGTAATGATGGCTGGGACCCCTCCGGTGTCCCTACCGGGGAACTGTAGTCGGCTGCGGCCTCCGGGCCAGGCTGGTATACCGGTTCCTCTTCCGTCACATCATCTGTGGAGGTGGGCTCAGCTTTCTCACTGCTGGCCTCCGGTTTCTCTTCAGCCGCTGGCGGTGGTGGCACAGTGGACACAGGTAACGGCGTCGTTCCTGGGGGGCGAAGCATAACGTCCCACAGCAGCCGCTGTTTCCGGGTACGCCATTGCTTCACAGCCTCGTCCATATCTTCACGGTGCTGAATCATATATTTGATCACCGCGCTTACTTCTTCCAACTCCAGCATTAGCTGGTCAGTCGTCCGACCCGGGGACAGCTCCGGTACGGGCATCGGCTTTTCAGGGGAGCAGGGCCCGCGCGCCATTGCTCTTCCGCACTGCGTCTCCCGACCTTCTGCCATCTCTTTCCAGGCCAGACTGTAGTTTCCATCAGGAACTGTCTGGTCTCTTCCGTGGAGGCGGGATTTGCGTCTCCTCCTCTTTGCATAGAAAATGAAGAGGAGGCGGATTTCCTTAGCAGTGGGGCAGGATCGCACATTATAGTAGCATTTTGAGAGGGCGGCCATAACTTTCGCGCCACAGGGGGGGTACACGCCCACGAATGCACGCCCACCTTCTTCACCAGCGCCTCAGGGCGCCAATATGGCGGTAAAATGGCGGTATTTGGCGCCAAATGCAGCAAACAGTCTTTTTCACCAAACAGTTCAATAGGCACACAGGACTCACAATTGCAAGTTTCGCATCCTGTTCGTGACGCCAGGTTAAATTGACTCGCACCACAATTGTGGATACCAGGGCTATGGGATACTCGGAGCCGAGCCCATAGAAGTCTATGGGAGTTGTCACTGGCAGCGGGACTCGGTCCGTGGCCCTGGCAGTCAAGCGATGGGGGATATTTACAGGGGATTATTAGGATAGGTAGTTCGTGACGCCACCTGTGGTATCTGGTCAATTGGACCAGCGCTGCTATAAGGATCTTCACAGGGGATGTTATGGGGCAGCTGGGTGGTAAGTCTCCCACAGGTGAGACTGGTCCCTGGAAGTCTATGGTGATGATGCAGGGTGTAGTTAAGAATTCAGTCACACACAATGCAGCTTCTTTTCATACCTTTACTGGTAGATGGTTCAAGCAGGTCCCGGGGAGCTGGTCGGGGTGGAGAATGCACATTCGGGTAACCGCTGAGCAGGTTAGAGGCCTCCTTAACTTCAAATATATCTGAGTCCAAACTTGCGTGAAGCTGAAGTTAACTCTGCAATCTCCAGCTTTCTCAATAGCTGCCAAGCCCGGCTGACATTGTGGTGGAGCCTTCTATGTCTCTGATTATCAGATGTTGAGAGAACTAAGTCCTTACTTTTGTCGTGCACTTGACTCAAAGTCCCCGTTCTCCCTGACTCCGGTTACGTACCAGCGCTTTGGGCTGCTCTCTGCGACCTGTAGTCCAGATAGCCTCCGGGTATCTTGTTACTATGCTTGAAACACTAGCAACGCTTCGGACCCCGGTGTCCGGTGATTTAGTGCAGGTAGTCCAATACCTGATGCACTGCTCTCTGTCTTCTCCACTGTGCCCTTCGCCCTGCTTCCCGCTCTTAACATAAGCACTTGTAGCTTTCGATGGTGAAGTCAGCTTTCTCTAGAGCTCGCTGAGCAGCCCTCAGTATCCTCCAAGTCCAGACTAGACTGAAACTGAACTGCACTGTCCGAAGACAGGAAACAGAATCCACTACTCTCCCTCCTAGGTTGACTGACTCACTGAATCTCTGAATCTCTCTCAGCTACGTGTCACTCCCCTTTATACCCCTGATGGGTGTGTCTAAAAGTGTGAGTGAAGTGAATGGATATCAAGCGTTGCGGTTACCTTCCTGTGCATTCTCCTGGATTTTATGTGTGCCTGACATAGCTGGGCCACACATCGGCGTCCGGGATCCTCCATTATTAGTCTGCGGATAATTCCCGACATTATGTAACAATAGGCAGAGTGTTATAATAGATGTAGATTATAATGAGGCGGCGGTACATGGGGCTGTAGGATCGGTGCCATCATAATCCAGGCCAGACTGTAGGAGAGGAGGATGTGGGGCAATAATTACTCTATCGCCTCCATCGCCCTCGTCCCACCCAGCACAGGGGGCTTCCTCAAGATGGGAACGTCGATGTAGGGGCACAAAAGTCTATGGGGTCTGTACGGGGATAACATGATAGCTCAGGGAACTTGGTGTCTGGCACTATTATTACTGATTACTGCATGGTATTATTATTACAGGGTCATGGCGCTATTATTACAGAGTACTGTATGGCGCTATTATTATTGTGTTATTTGGGCGCTCTATGGCTCTTTATTGAGTACTCTATGGCTCTTTTATTATTGAGCGCTCTATGGCTTTGTTATTTTGGCGCTCTATGGCTGTGTTATTTGAGCACTTTATGGCTTTCTTATTTGGGCGCTCTATGGCTCTTTTATTATTGAGCACTCTATGGCTCTTTTATTATTGAGCCCTCTATGGCTCTTTTGTTATTGAGCGCTCTATGGCTCTTTTTTTATTGAGCACTCAATGGCTCTTTTATTATTGAGCCCTCTATGGCTCTTTTGTTATTGAGCACTTTATGGCTTTCTTGTTTGTGTGCTTTATGGCTCTTTTATTGAGCACACTATGGCTCTTTTATTATTGAGCACTTTAAGGCTCTGTTATTATTGAGCGCTCTATAGCTCTGTTATTATTGAGCACTCTGTGGCTCTGTTATTATTGAGCACTCTGTGGCTCTGTTATTATTGAGCACTCTGTGGCTCTGTTATTATTGAGCACTCTGTGGCTCTGTTATTATTGAGCGCTCTATGGCTCTGTTATTATTGAGCACTCTGTGGCTCTGTTATTATTGAGCCCTCTATGGCTCTGTTATTATTGAGCACTCTGTGGCTCTGTTATTATTGAGCACTCTATGGCTTTGTTATTATTGAGCACTCTATGGCTTTGTTATTATTGAGCACTCTTGGCTTTGTTATATTGAGCCTCTTTGGCTCTTTATTATTGAGCACTCTATGGCTCTTTTATTATTGAGCACTTTATGGCTCTTTATTATTGAGCCTCTATGGCTCTGTTATTATTGAGCACTCTGTGGCTCTGTTATTATTGAGCACATCTATGGCTCTGTTATTATTGAGCACTCTGTGGCTCTGTTATTATTGAGCACTCTGTGGCTCTGTTATTATTGAGCGCTCTTGGCTCTGTTATTATTGAGCACTCTAGTTGGCTCTGTTATTATTGAGCACTCTATGGCTCTGTTATTATTGAGCACTCTATGGCTCTGTTATTATTGAGCACTCTGTGGCTCTGTTATTATTGAGCACTCTGTGGCTCTGTTATTATTGAGCACTCTATGGCTTTGTTATTATTGAGCACTCTATGGCTCTGTTATTATTGAGCACTCTGTGGCTCTGTTATTATTGAGCACTCTATGGCTTTGTTATTATTGAGCACTCTATGGCTTTGTTATTATTGAGCACTCTGATGGCTTGTTATTATTGAGCACTCTGTGGCTCTGTTATTATTGAGCACTCTATGGCTTTGTTATTATTGCACTCTATGGCTCTGTTATTATTGAGCACTCTGTGGCTCTGTTATTATTGAGCACTCTGTGGCTTCTGTTATTATTGAGCACTCTATGGCTTTGTTATTATTGAGCCTCTATGGCTCTGTTATTATTGAGCACTCTGTGGCTCTGTTATTATTGAGCACTCTATGGCTTGTATTAATTGACACTCTATGGCTTTGTTATTATTGAGCACTCTATGGCTTGTTATTATTGAGCACTCTGTGGCTCTGTTATTATTGAGCACTCTATGGCTTTGATATTATTATTAATCACTTATGGCTCTTTATTATTGAGCACTCTGTGGCTCTGTTATTATTGAGCACTCTATGGCTTGTTATTATTGACACATCTATGGCTCTTTTATTATTGAGCACTCTTGGCTCTGTTATTATTGAGCACTCTGTGGCTCTGTTATTATTGAGCACTCTATGGCTCTGTATTATTATTGAGCACTCTATGGCTCTGTTATTATTGAGCACTCTGTGGCTCTGTTATTATTGAGCACTCTGTGGCTTGTTATTATTGAGCACTCTATGGCTCTGTTATTATTGAGCACTCTGTGGCTCTGTTATTATTGAGCACTCTTGGCTTGTTATTATTGAGCACTCTATGGCTCTGTTATTATTGAGCACTCTGTGGCTCTGTTATTATTGAGCACTCTATGGCTTGTTATTATTGAGCACTCTATGGCTCTGTTATTATTGAGCACTCTGTGGCTCTGTATTATTGAGCACTCTGTGGCTCTGTTATTATTGAGCACTCTATGGCTTTGTTATTATTGAGCACTCTATGGCTTGTTATTATTGAGCACTCTGATGGCTCTGTTATTATTGAGCACTCTGTGGCTCTGTTATTATTGAGCACTCTATGGCTTGTATTATTGAGCACTCTATGGCTTTGTTATTATTGAGCACTCTGTGGCTCTGTTATTATTGAGCACTCTATGGCTCTGATATTTATTAGTCACTTTATGGCTCTTTTATTATTGAGCACTCTGTGGCTCTGTTATTATTGAGCACTCTGTGGCTCTGTTATTATTGAGCACTCTATGGCTCTTGTTATTATTGAGCGCTCTTGGCTCTGTATTATTGAGACTCTGTGGCTCTGTTATTATTGAGCACTCTATGGCTTTGTTATTATTGGCACTCTATGGCTTGTTATTATTGAGCACTCTATGGCTTTGTTATTATTGAGCACTCTATGGCTCTGTTATTATTGAGCACTCTATGGCTCTGTTTATTATTACACTCTGGCTTTTATTATTGAGCACTCTATGGCTTTGTTATTATTGAGCACTCTATGGCTCTGTTATTATTGATCACTCTTATGGCTCTTTTATTATTGAGCACTCTGTGGCTTGTTATTATTGAGCACTCTATGGCTCTGTTATTATTGAGCACTCTATGGCTCTGTTATTATTGAGCACTCTGTGGCTCTGTTATTATTGAGCACTCTGTGGCTCTGTTATTATTGAGCACTTATGGCTCTTTTATTATTGAGCACTCTGTGGCTCTGTTATTATTGAGCACTCTGTGGCTCTGTTATTATTGAGCACTCTATGGCTCTGTTATTATTGAGCACTCTATGGCTCTGTTATTATTGAGCACTCTATGGCTCTTGTTATTATTGAGCGCTCTATGGCTTTGTTATTATTGAGCACTCTATGGCTCTGTTATTATTGAGCACTCTATGGCTCTGTTATTATTGAGCAGCTCTTGGCTCTGTTATTATTGAGCACTCTATGGCTTTGTTATTATTGAGCACTCTATGGCTTTGTTATTATTGAGCACTCTATGGCTTTGTTATTATTGAGCACTCTGTGGCTCTGTTATTATTGAGCACTCTTGCTCTGTTTATTATTGACACTTATGGCTCTTTTATTATTGAGCACTCTGTGGCTCTGTTATTATTGAGCACTCTATGGCTCTGATATTATTATTAATCACTTTATGGCTCTTTTATTATTGAGCATCTGTGGCTCTGTTATTATTGAGCACTCTGTGGCTCTGTTATATTGAGCACTCTGTGGCTCTGTTATTATTGAGCACTCTATGGCTTTGTTATTATTGAGCACTCTATGGCTTTGTTATTATTGAGCACTCTATGGCTTTGTTATTATTGAGCACTCTGTGGCTCTGTTATTATTGAGCACTCTATGGCTCTGATATTATTGAGCACTCTGTGGCTCTGTTATTATTGAGCACTCTATGGCTTTGTTATTATTGAGCGCTCTATGGCTTTGTTATTATTGAGCACTCTATGGCTTTGTTATTATTGAGCACTCTGTGGCTCTGTTATTATTGAGCACTCTATGGCTCTGATATTATTGAGCACTCTGTGCTCTGTTATTATTGAGCACTCTATGGCTTTGTTATTATTGAGCACTCTATGGCTTTGTTATTATTGAGCGCTCTATGGCTTTGTTATTATTGAGCGCTCTATGGCTCTGTTATTATTGAGCACTCTGTGGCTCTGTTATTATTGAGCACTCTATGGCTTTGTTATTATTGAGCACTCTATGGCTTTGTTATTATTGAGCACTCTATGGCTTTGTTATTATTGAGCACTCTGTGGCTCTGTTATTATTGAGCACTCTATGGCTCTGATATTATTATTAATCACTTTATGGCTCTTTTATTATTGAGCACTCTGTGGCTCTGTTATTATTGAGCACTCTATGGCTCTGATATTATTATTAATCACTTTATGGCTCTTTTATTATTGAGCACTCTGTGGCTCTGTTATTATTGAGCACTCTGTGGCTCTGTTATTATTGAGCACTCTGTGGCTCTGTTATTATTGAGCACTCTATGGCTCTGTTATTATTGAGCACTCTGTGGCTCTGTTATTATTGAGCACTCTGTGGCTCTGTTATTATTGAGCACTCTATGGCTTTGTTATTATTGAGCACTCTGTGGCTCTGTTATTATTGAGCACTCTGTGGCTCTTTTATTATTGAGCACTCTATGGCTTTGTTATTATTGAGCACTCTATGGCTCTGTTATTATTGAGCACTCTGTGGCTCTGTTATTATTGAGCGCTCTATGGCTCTGTTATTATTGAGCACTCTGTGGCTCTGTTATTATTGAGCACTCTATGGCTCTGATATTATTGAGCACTCTATGGCTCTGTTATTATTGAGCACTCTGTGGCTCTGTTATTATTGAGCACTCTGTGGCTCTGTTATTATTGAGCACTCTATGGCTTTGTTATTATTGAGCACTCTGTGGCTCTGTTATTATTGAGCACTCTGTGGCTCTGTTATTATTGAGCACTCTATGGCTTTGTTATTATTGAGCACTCTGTGGCTCTGTTATTATTGAGCACTCTATGGCTCTTTTATTATTGAGCACTCTGTGACTCTGTTATTATTGAGTGCTCTATGGCTCTGTTATTATTGAGCACTCTGTGGCTCTGTTATTATTGAGCACTCTATGGCTTTGTTATTATTGAGCGCTCTATGGCTTTGTTATTATTGAGCACTCTGTGGCTCTGTTATTATTGAGCACTTTATGGCTCTTTTATTATTGAGCACTCTGTGACTCTGTTATTATTGAGTGCTCTATGGCTCTGTTATTATTGAGCACTCTATGGCTCTGTTATTATTGAGCACTCTATGGCTTTGTTATTATTGAGCGCTCTATGGCTTTGTTATTATTGAGCACTCTGTGGCTCTGTTATTATTGAGCACTCTGTGGCTCTGTTATTATTGAGCACTCTATGGCTTTGTTATTATTGAGCACTCTGTGGCTCTGTTATTATTGAGCAGTCTATGGCTTTGTTATTATTGAGCACTCTGTGGCTCTGTTATTATTGAGCACTCGATGGCTCTGATATTATTATTAATCACTTTATGGCTCTTTTATTATTGAGCACTCTGTGGCTCTGTTATTATTGAGCACTTTATGGCTCTTTTATTATTGAGCACTCTGTGACTCTGTTGTTATTTAGGCGCTTTATGGTTCTAATATTTTGGCATTGCATGGCACCATTTTCTAAACACCTTTTAAGATTTAAAAATCCCCAATATATTTAGTGCGCTCCATTTCAGACATTTGCCGGCACTCGCACAATATACCCGAGCCTAATATCTTTATAATTTAATAGACAAAGTCGACTTTCCAGACAATTAAGAGATTTGGAGATCTCGGCTGGGATATTTCTATAATAACCCGAGCTCCAGCATCCCTGATGTCATCCGGCAGATTAATCTCCGCTGGCCGCTTATTAATCTAGGACACAGGAGTAATGAGCCATTTTCACACAGGGTTGCCTAGGACTGCCAGGTATACAGAAAAATACAGGATCACAATCGATAATGGGATGGATCTGATTTGACGATAATTGCGTTCACCTCGTAGGACAGGCCGCTCATGTTTGCTTATAGTTATAGGCCATAAATGTCAAAAAAAGTGTTTACACGACACTTTCCTCAGAAAATCGATATAATGGAGCGTAATGCGACATCATATACTCCCTGTTATCACTGTCTTTGTTGATAATGTCAGCCATGACAAACACATAGAAACTTGATGAAACACCATAAATTCATCTGCCGGAATGAAGTCACAGAGAAACCGTATGTAAGATGTTGGCTGAGTGCACAAGATGACGACCATTTTAATAACAGGGTCCGTAGGCCTCCACAAATAGCGGCCTCATCTATTAGCTTTGTCAGTCTTTTCCTGGTTCCGCTTGGGTTGTCCTAATAAAGTTCCCCCAAGGTTCTCCTAAAAAAGCTGCCCTAATAAAGTCTCCCGTAAGATTTCCTAATAACGTTTTCTCTGGGGCTGTCCTAGTAAGAATTATTAGCCTGTCTTAATAGTATTCAGTCAAGGCTGTGCTAACAAAGCTCCCCATGGGCTGTCCTAATACTGTTCCTCCACATGTAAACCTGATCATCTTCCATTATTCAGCTGCTGGTACGAAGTAATGAATAGGCCAATGCTCAGTGTACAAAATGATGGCCACTTTAGTAATAGGACCTGTCAGGGCTCACAATTGGCTGTCTCATTTATTAGCTATGTCAGTCTATTTCCTTGGGTTGTCCTAGTAAAGTTCCCCTAGGCTTTCCTCATAAAATTACTCTAAACTGTCCTAATTATGTGTCCTCTAGGCTGTCCTAATAATGCTCTCCCTGGTCTGCCCTAATAAATTTCTGCCTAGACTATCCTAGCAATGTTCCTCTGGGCTGTCCTAATAATAATTATTAGGATGTTCTAATAATTTCCTGGTCTGTCCTAATTAACTCTCCCCTGGGCTGTGCTAATAACGTTTTGCCTGGAATGCCCTAATAAAATGTCTCCCCCAGATGTCCTGATAATGTTCCCCCTGGGTTGTCCTAACAATAATTATTAGGCTGTCCTAATAATGTTCCCCTAGTCTCTCCTAATAATGTTCCTCATAGGCTGTCATAATAATGTTTCCCTAGCCTGTCCTAATAATGTTCCCTCTGGGCTGTCCTAACAATAATTATTAGGCTGTCCTAACAATGTTCCCCTAGACTTTTCTAATAATGTTCCTCCTAGGCTCTCCTAATAATATTCCCCCCAGTCTGTTTTATTCATAATTATTAGGCTGGATGAGTAATGTTTTCTTTGGCTGTCCTAATAATGTTCCCCCTGGCCTGTCCTCACAATAATTATTAGGCTGTCCTAATAATGTTCCCCCTGGCCTGTCCTCACAATAATTATTAGGCTGTCCTAATAATGTTCCCCCTAGGCTGTCATAATAATGGTTTCTTAGGCTGTCCTAACAATGTTCCCCCCGGGCTGTTCTATTCATAATTATTAGGCTGGATGAGTAATGTTGTCTTCGGCTGTCGTAATGATATTCCCTTAGTGTTTCCTAAGCTGTATTAATAAAGCTCCAACTAGTCTGTCCTAATAAAAATACCCAAAGGTGGTCCTAATAAAGTTTCCCCTAGGTTGTTCTAATAAATTCCCCCTTGAACTGTTCTAATAAAATTATCCCCCTTGGCTGTCTTAATGAAGTTCCTCACAGACAGTCTAACTAACGTTCCGCATGGGCGGTCCTACCTTCATTGACCACACCTACTGCTCCAAATAAGCCTTTTGCATTACAGACATAGCACAAACATGTATCTACGGGCAGCGATCTATGAATTATTGACCATGTCTGATGCTCTGCTTGTTCAGTGTCAGAACTTGCGAACAGCTCCGAATTTTAAAAAATCTATCGAAATTCAACCATGTTCTGGCCTGAAAAGGGGCGACCGTAGCTCCCCACCCGAGCTTCCACTCGCTTCAGATCAGTCTTTTCTTTGGACTTCAGTCCAGATTTTCCAGCGCTCAGTAGGACTCCCATGGTCATGTGAGGGTTTGACGCACGTCAAGAACAACCAGCTTGTTGACGGTTTCCGGAATAATTGTCACTGTAATGGAAACATAGCAGAACTATGTACATGAAAAATATTGTGGCCCCCACATTTTCTATCCTCCGTCCACAATCAGTAGACACTTGGCGTACGGTAAGTCTAGGACGCAAGGAGTTTGTCACCGTGAATCATTTCGATCAGGAGACGTTTCCAGGAAATCCCAGTGTTTTACGGCCTTCAGCCTCATTGTGAGAAATTAATTAGCATTGTCAGCACAATGTACGACGCCACGTACATGCCCGGGGCCTAGAAGACAGATTTTGTTGTTTTTCTCCCCCAAAAATCTAGATCTTATGATGTTTACTGGGCCGATCATATAGGAGGGCCCAAGGGGCAAGTTCTGGGGCCTGTGGGACTTTTTGTGACGTAGCACGGGCTGTGTGATGTATGTAGGCCATAGATTGAATCCAACATGGCTGCTCGTTCCTGCACATCCGGCCTGTAGGAGATTATTACACGTAGGCCCATACAAGGGGTTAAATTATAATGGAGGAAGAAAGGCCCCAGCAGCATCCATGACAGGGAGATGGATGAAACAGATGGTAGAAAATTCCCTCAGCTCTCAGCCGAGATGTTTTTATGAGGTCCCAAATGTTTTAGATTGTCCTGGGAAGAGCTCCCCAGGGCTGAGCAAGGGTCCGCCACCTCCCAGGCAGAAATAGCCATGTGCCATCAGTGTTATTCTGGACTGTGGGAAACCGTCTGAGAAGAAAATGGGGGAACCGCAGAAGATATAATAACCGATACCGGAGCTGGGAACGGGGTTATCTGTGCAACGTTACTACAGAGGAGAGGTGCTACATGTAAGGACCCCCACTGATCCTGAGAACAGGGGTCTCAAAGTCTCGTGCCCATGTGTGACCGACGCTCCGTAGACTTCTATGAGAACGGTAGTGCGTATGCATGATCACCCCTCCTATACGCTGTGAGTAGAGATGTTGTCGCAGACTTGCTCTACCTCTCCATTCACACAGGGGGGCACTAGCCCCTCTTCTTCTGATCGTTGGAGGTCCCAGTGGTCCACTCAAGGATTTGTCATCCTAACGACAGGCCTCCTTAGGAGTGGGGAGGTGGTCGCACATGGGCATGTCCCTCACTACTTTGGCGAGGTGGTCATTTATGCACATGTCCCTCACTACTTTGGCGAGGTGGTCGCACATGGGCATGTCCCTCACTGCTTTGACGAAGTGGTCATACATGCATATGTCCCTCACTGCTTTGACGAAGTGGTCATACATGTGTGTGGCCCAGCTATGTCAGGCACACATAAATCCAGGAGAATGCACAGGAAGGTAACCGCAAAAGCTTGATATCATTCATGTCACTCACACTTTGAGACACACCCATCAGGGGTATAAGAGGTAGTGACACGTAGCAATAGTCAGTCTGTTTCCTGTCTTCGGACAGAGTGATTCAAGCCTTGGGAGGCTCAGGAGTGAGTCATCCCCCAGATAGTTTCCTGTCTGAGAAGAGCTCAGATCAGAGAGTCAGTTTCCTGTCTTAGGACAGTGCAGTTGAGTGCCAGTTCAGTCTGGACTTGGAGGGAGAGGAGAGAAGACTGAATCCTTGCAGAGCTAGCGTAGCTCACCTGACAAGGAAGTGGAGGCTAGTACGGGTGAAGTGAATCATCCTAGCCTAGTCAGAGCTACCCTTAATCAGTACCTCAACAGAAGCTGAACCAAGGAGGATACTGAGAGCTGCTCAGCGAGCTCTGGAGAAAGCTGACATTTCCATCAATGCTGCAAGTGCTTATGAACAGAGCAAGAGCAGGACGAAGGGCGCATTGGAGAAGGACAGAGAAGTGCTTCAGGTACCAAATTATCTGCACTAAATCACCGGACACCGGGTCCGAAGCGTTGCTAGTGTTTCAAGCATAGTAACAAGAAAACCGGAGGCTATCTGGACTACAGGTCGCAGAGAGCAGCCCTAAGTGCCGATACGTAATCGGAGTCAGGAGGAACAAGGACTTTTAGCTAGGCCAAGCATAGAAGGACTCTGTTCTCACCACTTAGAAGGCTCCACCACAATGTCAGCCGGGCGTTACAGCTATTGAGAAAAGCTGGAGATTGCAGAGTTAACTTCGCTTTATGCAAGTTTGGACTCACCTACATATGAAGTAAAGGAGGCCTCTAACCTGCTCAGCGGTTATCCCGAATGTGCATTCTCCACCCCAACCAGCTCCCCGGGACCTGCCTGAAACATCTACAAGTAAAAGGTATGAAAAGAAGCTGCATTGTGTGTGACTGAATTATTACCTACACCCTGCATCATCACCATAGACTTCCAGGGACCCGTCTCACCTGTGGGAGACTTACCACCCAGCTGCCCCATAACATCCCCTGTGAAGATCCTTATAGCAGCGCTGGTCCAATTGATCAGACACCACAGGTGGCGTCACAAACTACCTATCCTTATAATCCCCTGTAAATATCCCCCATTGCATGACCGCCAGGGCCACGGAACGAGTCCCGCTGCCAGTGACAACTCCCATAGACTTCCATGGGCTCGGCTCCGAGTACCCCATAGCCCTGGTACCACCTCAGTGTGGTGCGCGTCATCTTTTTGGCGTCACGAACAGGATGCGAAACTTGCAATTGTGAGTCCTGTGTTGCCTATTGAACTGTTTGGTGAAAAAGACTGTTTGCTGTGTTTGGCGCCATTATACCGCCATCTTTATCGCAATATTCGCGCCCTCAGGCGCTGGTGAAGAAGGGGGCGTACCTGAAAGAGCGCGCTGTTGCCTGGACACGCCCCCAACTCTGACGCGGCGGCAGGGCCTGTGAAACAGGAAGTGAACGCTCTGACATCAGAGCGCCAGCGACAAGGGTCCTGTCTCCACCGCTGTGCCTGCGACGCTGCAGCCTGTAAAAGAGGTAGGCTCCGATTAACCAAGGGGGCATCAACATGTCGCAGCAACCGGCAGACGGAGCGGCCCCCGCCGGTGGCCCCAATAGCCCACCGCTTGGCGTTGTAGTGCAGGATGGAGGTGCGGGCCCCTCACCTGGCCCGGTGGTCCCGCTCATGCCGCTAACGCTCCCATACATGCCTGGAGCGAAGTGGCTCCCCCAGTATAGCGGCGAGCCAGACACCCTGCCAGGGTTTAAACGGAAGATATGTAGTATTTTGGATATGTACTCAATGACTGAAAAGCAAAAAGCTGCTGTAGTAATAGGGCAGTTAGCTGGTGCGGCTGAGAGAGAAGTAGAGACTTGGCCCATTGCAGACCAGGAGTCGGTACCTGCGATTCTCTTAAAGCTACAGGCCATCTTTGAGGACCGCACAGAAACGGATCTCCGGATGGCATTTTATCAGTGCGTCCAGAGACCGGGTGACAGTATTAGGGACTACGCCTGCCGACTACAGGGGCCCTGCGAGCTCTTAAACAGGCTAACCCCACAAGTCCCATTGATGAGAGCCAAATGTTGAAAGAACAATTCGTGCGGGGACTGAGGTCTCCAGAGGAAGGCAGGACTGTAAACTGGTGGTCCTTGGATCATCCAGATGCCACTTTTGATGCTCTAAAGGACATGGCAATAAAAGGACTGCGACCCTTGGAAAAGCCTGGGGTGGCAAATCAGTATCACCCGGGTGAAGCCACTCTAAAGCCGGCAGTACCCACCTTTTCCCCGCAGGTGGCAGAAGCTAAAACGCAGGTGGCGCCCCCTAGTGAGTTGGAATGTCTGCGCTCGGAAGTGCGCCAGCTGACTAAGAACTTGGCCACTGTAATGGATGCCCTGCAACTGCGGAAAGAGGAAGGAGGAAAGATCCTACTAGCCGACTGTCCGGAGGATGTCCCTTGGATGAATCGGAGGAAATGGAGGACGTCGCCTCACCGGAGGAGGACAACGCCACCCCCAGGAGCGACTCCGGAGCAACACCATCCTCGCCGGGAGATCATCTGCTACCGCTGCAACCAAAAAGGTCATATGGCTCAGCAATGTCCTTTAAACGAGCCGATCCTGGGTCCGAGGGCCAACACCCAGGAGTAGACTCATCAGGCCCCTTAGACTGGAACCGCAGGTTCGTGGGTGGACGACCCTACCTGTCCATCATTCTGGACGGGATTGCAATTCCTGCACTACTGGACACTGGATCTCAGGTGACCATCATACCTGATGTCCTTTATAATAAATTCTGGTCCATGGACAGTCTCCAGCCCCCGAGCCCTGACTTTACAGTATACGCCTCTAATGGTCTCCCTGTTGAAGTACTTGGAGCCAAAAATGTGGACGTAAAAGTGGGCAGAGTGGAGCTGAAGGATCAGGGACTTCTAGTAGTCAGGACTGTAAATGAGGAAAATGGCCTAAATGTGATATTAGGTACTAACATTATCAGTAACTGTCTGGGAGAAGTTGTGTTTTTGCTCCAACAGCTCGCTGAAGTTGCCAAGCCAAAGCAGAAGGGAGTGATCCAGAGGGAGATCCGGGCCCTGATGTGCCAGCAGCAAGCGAAGCTTACAGATGGTGAAATCGGTAATGTACGGGTCACAGACTCGAACCCCATTGTAATACCCCCAATGAGCGAAATGTTAATATGGTGTAGAGCAGCCATAGGTCTGAGAGGACAGAACTACCAAGCAGTAGTAGAACCCCATCGCTCAGAACACAGACCTACACTCATGATTGCTAGAGGGGTAGTGGAAGTAGTAAATGGGAGAGTACCAGTACGACTTCTCAACTGGGGGGACGACGAAGTAAATTTACCACGTTATGCCACAGTTGCTAAATTACATGCCGTAGATAACAATTCTATCCTCACAACCGAGTCCTTAGCCTCCCGCCAACTAGCGGAGGATAATGATCCGGCAACCCCAGTAGCGGATTGGTGTCAGCAGCTTCATATAGGGACAGATACCACTTCCGTCCACCAGAAACAGGGGGTACTACGGGTGGTACAAGAGTACGCACAAGTATTTAGCAAACACCCACTTGACTTTGGGACAATTAAGGGAGTACAGCATCATATCCCTACAGGCAGTCATCCTCCCATCAAAGAGCGGTACAGGCCTATACCTCCAGCCCACTATCAGAAAGCTAAAGAAATGTTGCGTGACATGAAGGAAGCCGGGGTGATAAGGGATAGTTGTAGCCCCTGGGCAGCACCTCTAGTTCTAGTTAAGAAAAAGGATGGTAGCATGCGAATGTGTGTAGATTACCGACAAGTAAATCGTATAACACATAAAGATGCATACCCACTGCCACGCATTGAGGAATCCTTAGCTGCTCTGAAAACGGCTAACTACTTTTCTACCCTCGACCTCACTAGTGGGTACTGGCAAGTAGCTGTGGCTGAGGAGGATCGGGAGAAAACTGCTTTCACCACCCCAATGGGACTCTGCGAGTTTGACAGAATGCCGTTTGGCCTCAGCAGTGCCCCAGGAACATTCCAGAGAGTGATGGAGAGCTGCCTGGGACATCTCAACTTCGAAACTGTGCTGCTGTACCTGGACGACGTGATTGTGTACTCCAAGACGTATGAAGATCATCTGAAGCACCTGGCAGAGGTATTCGAGTCACTGTCCAAGTATGGGATGAAACTGAAGCCCTCCAAATGCCATCTGCTCAAACGAAAGGTACAGTACTTGGGACATATTGTCAGTTCCGAAGGAGTAGCGCCGGACCCCGAGAAGGTCACAGCCATCCAGAAATGGCCGGAGCCGAAGAATCTAAAGGAGGTGCGTCAGTTCCTGGGACTAACAGGTTACTACAGGAGGTTTGTAAAAGATTACACCAAGAAAGCGGCGCCTTTGCAGGACCTCCTGGTAGGACAACCTCTCAAGAGCAGAAACCCTCCATTCAATTGGGGTAAAGAACAAGCTGAGGCATTCAAAGAGATGAAAGAGATCCTGACAGGCGATGAAATCTTAGCCTACCCAGATTACAGCCAACCGTTCCTGCTATACACAGATGCCAGTAACGAAGGATTAGGAGCTGTCCTCAGTCAGAAGCAGAATGGCCAAGAAAAAGTCATCGCGTATGCCAGCAGAAAACTCAGGCCAACTGAGAGGAACCCGGAAAACTATAGCAGCTTCAAACTGGAGTTTCTGGCGCTGGTCTGGGCCATTACCGAAAGATTCAAACATTACCTCGCCTCCAACAAGTTCACTGCGTACACGGACAACAACCCCTTGACGCACCTTGAAACAGCCAAGCTGGGAGCCATGGAGCAACGTTGGATGGCTCGGCTGTCAAATTATCAGTTTACCATCAAGTACAGGGCAGGCCGTAAAAATGCTAACGCGGACGCCTTGTCCAGAATGCCGCATGAATCCGACACGGAGGAAGAATCAGATGATCTGGAAGAAATCGAGCTACCTGCGTTCCACCGAAATGGGATGGTCCAAGAGCAACGAGTCTACAGAAAGCGGTGTGGTGAGATGTTGAACCCTTTACCTCATCACAGCTGGAAGGAAACTCAGGACAGCGATCCAGTGGTCAGCCGTGTCAAGGAGCTGATAAGACAGGAAGGTTCCTCCTTGGAGAAAGACGCACCTATACCAGCAAAGCTCCTGTGGAATGAGAGAAGCCGGTTGTTCATCTACCGTGAGAAGTTGTGCAGGAGATACGTCGACCCAAGGACCCATGAGATGGTTTGGCAGATAGTGGTCCCCAGAGCAGACATCCAAATGGTGTTAGAAGCGTACCACAATCAAGCAGGACACTTTGGCTGGAAAAAGCTAGAGACCCTGTTGAGGTGTCGATTCTACTGGGTAGGGATGCTCAGCTCCATCGAGAAGTGGTGCCGGAATTGTGGACCCTGTGGACTCAGACGAAAAGACTATCATAGTCAGAGAGCACCCCTGCAGCCTATCCGGACGACTCGTCCCTTGGAGATCGTGGCATTGGATCACGTCAAGTTGTCCCCAAGCAGGTCAGGATACTCATATGCCCTGACCATGGTGGATCACTATTCCAAATTTCTGGTGGTCGCCCCTGTCAAAGATCTGACAGCAGAGACAGCAGCAAGAACCTTCCAAGCAAGTTTCTGCAGACCACATGGATATCCGGAGCAGGTGCTGACTGATCGAGGTCCTGCATTCGAAGCTGAACTGTTTAAGGAATTCTGTCACTTATATGGATGTAAGAAGATCAGAACAACACCGTACCACCCTCAGACCAATGGCCTTTGTGAAAAGATGAATCACATTGTCATCGACTTACTGAAATCTGTACCACTGGAAGAAAGAAATCGGTGGCCAGACTTGTTACCTGACCTGGTCGACTTGTACAACCACATACCAGTAAGTTCCACCAACTGCACTCCAGCTTACCTTATGAGAGCGAGACCAGGAAGACTGCCGATGGATTTGGAACTTGGTGTGGTAGAACCAGAGGCTGATGACAGTGCTGAAGATTGGGACACAACTCGACAGGAACAGTACAAGAGAGTACAAGCCTGCGTAGAAGACAGTCTCAACAAAGTAAGGGAAAAGCAAGAGAAGAACTATAACAAAAATGCTCCCGCTACGCCTTTTATGCCTGGAGAAATGGTGCTCAAAAGGAAAAGAAGAATGCACAAGTTGGATGATCAGTGGGAACAGGAGCCATATGTCGTGCAAAATTCCAATTTTGATAACAGAAAGGTCTGTGCCATTAGCAAGGATGGAGGAAAAACGACTGCAACTGTGTCTAGAGATCATCTAAAGTTGTGTCCTGGCCCATTAAAGCTTCGTGAGGAAGAACCTGTTGTCCTTCAGAAAGAAAATGATGAAGCGGTCATACATACGGATTTGGGAGATTTACCTGCAGATTGGCCCAGAGTGGGAGATGCTGTAATTATTCCTGTGCTGCAGTTTTATCAACCGCAAGAGGAGTCTCTACATCCAGTCATACCAATCGTGCCAGTAGAGATAGTTCCGGAAGGACCTGTTCCGGCAGACCCTCAACCATTGGGATCCCAAGCAGCGGAACCGCAAGAAGCAGCACCACAAGAAGTGGAGTCCCCTGGTGAAGCAGTACCGCCTCGCCCAGTCGCTAGCATGCTTGCCAGGTCCCTAGAGAGGTGGAGTCGTATCTATAGTTTGCCGTTACGCAGAACAGACAGGCTAGAGACTACTATACCTGATGCTACCCCACGTAGGTCAGAACGTATCACTAAAGGAAAATTACCTATTCGTTATCAAGAGTAGTCCTAGTAAATTAGTAGCAAGACCCAGACAGGGTTTACTGCACCTGAGAAATGTATAAAGTTTGAACAAGTATTAATGTGATTTCTATTTATATGTCTTGAAATATGTTTTTTTTCTCATGCATGGACTGCGTGGCTGTGGACTGTGCCAGCCCAAAAACTTTAATGTAAATAGTTTGCACCATGGTGCACTATCTTGGTTTTACACAAAACCATTGCTATCTACCTCTGAAGAAAAACCCGTATGGTGTGGCCTAGAGTGAGGTCTGCAGTCAGAAGTCCTGCAGCCCACCCAGGACCCACGTGGGAGGTTTTTGGTGCGGGTCCTCCACAAGAATTTGTCTAGTATTTATGAGAATGTTTGATACTTTTGATACTTTTGTATTTTTTCTAATGTACAAATTGTAACGTTCAAGAAGTCTTACCTCCCGGATGGGATGAGTTAAAATGTTAATGTTATATGTGAAACAAAAATGTTTTCTTTTTCTCTTTTACAGCCCGGGAGTGCTGTGTTTAATCAAGGGGGGATGTGTGGCCCAGCTATGTCAGGCACACATAAATCCAGGAGAATGCACAGGAAGGTAACCGCAAAAGCTTGATATCATTCATGTCACTCACACTTTGAGACACACCCATCAGGGGTATAAGAGGTAGTGACACGTAGCAATAGTCAGTCTGTTTCCTGTCTTCGGACAGAGTGATTCAAGCCTTGGGAGGCTCAGGAGTGAGTCATCCCCCAGATAGTTTCCTGTCTGAGAAGAGCTCAGATCAGAGAGTCAGTTTCCTGTCTTAGGACAGTGCAGTTGAGTGCCAGTTCAGTCTGGACTTGGAGGGAGAGGAGAGAGGACTGAATCCTCGCAGAGCTAGCGTAGCTCACCTGACAAGGAAGTGGAGGCTAGTACGGGTGAAGTGAATCATCCTAGCCTAGTCAGAGCTACCCTTAATCAGTACCTCAACAGAAGCTGAACCAAGGAGGATACTGAGAGCTGCTCAGCGAGCTCTGGAGAAAGCTGACATTTCCATCAATGCTACAAGTGCTTATGAACAGAGCAAGAGCAGGACGAAGGGCGCAGTGGAGAAGGACAGAGAAGTGCTTCAGGTACCAAATTATCTGCACTAAATCACCGGACACCGGGTCCGAAGCGTTGCTAGTGTTTCAAGCATAGTAACAAGAAAACCGGAGGCTATCTGGACTACAGGTCGCAGAGAGCAGCCCTAAGTGCCGATACGTAATCGGAGTCAGGAGGAACAAGGACTTTTAGCTAGGCCAAGCATAGAAGGACTCTGTTCTCACCACTTAGAAGGCTCCACCACAATGACAGCCGGGCGTTACAGCTATTGAGAAAAGCTGGAGATTGCAGAGTTAACTTCGCTTTATGCAAGTTTGGACTCACCTACATATGAAGTAAAGGAGGCCTCTAACCTGCTCAGCGGTTATCCCGAATGTGCATTCTCCACCCCAACCAGCTCCCCGGGACCTGCCTGAAACATCTACAAGTAAAAGGTATGAAAAGAAGCTGCATTGTGTGTGACTGAATTATTACCTACACCCTGCATCATCACCATAGACTTCCAGGGACCCGTCTCACCTGTGGGAGACTTACCACCCAGCTGCCCCATAACATCCCCTGTGAAGATCCTTATAGCAGCGCTGGTCCAATTGATCAGACACCACAGGTGGCATCACGAACTACCTATCCTTATAATCCCCTGTAAATATCCCCCATTGCATGACCGCCAGGGCCACGGAACGAGTCCCGCTGCCAGTGACAACTCCCATAGACTTCCATGGGCTCGGCTCCGAGTACCCCATAGCCCTGGTACCACCTCAGTGTGGTGCGCGTCACATGCACATGTCTCTCACTGCTTTGGCGAGGTGGTCGCACATGCACATGTCCCTCACTACTTTGGCGAGGTGGTCGCACATGCGCATGTCCCTCACTACTTTGGCGAGGTGGTCGCACATGCGCATGTCCCTCACTACTTTGGCGAGGTGGTCGCACATGCGCATGTCCCTCACTACTTTGGCGAGGTGGTCATATATGCACATGTCTCTCACTGCTTTGGCGAGGTGGTCGCACATGCACATGTCCCTCACTGCTTTGACGAAGTGGTCATACATGCGCTTGTCCATCACTACTTTGGCGAGGTGGTCGCAGATGCGCATGTCCCTCACTACTTTGGTGAGGTGGTTGTACATGCGCATGTCCCTCTCTACTTTGGCGAGGTGGTCGCACATGCGCATGTCCCTCACTACTTTGGCGAGGTGGTCGCACATGTGCATGTCCCTCACTACTTTGGCGAGGTGGTCGCACATGCGCATGTCCCTCACTACCTTGGCGAGGTGGTCATACATGCGCATGTCCCTCACTACTTTGGCGAGGTGTTCGCACATGCGCATGTCCCTCACTACTTTGGTGAGGTGGTTGTACATGCGCATGTCCCTCTCTACTTTGGCGAGGTGGTCGCACATGCGCATGTCCCTCACTACTTTGGCGAGGTGGTCGCACATGTGCATGTCCCTCACTACTTTGGCGAGGTGGTTGCACATGCGCATGTCCCTCACTACTTTGGCGAGGTGGTCATACATGCGCATGTCCCTCACTACTTTGGCGAGGTGGTTGTACATGCGCATGTCCCTCACTGCTTTGGCGAGGTGGTTGTACATGCGCATGTCTCTCACTGCTTTGGCGAGGTGGTCGCACATGCGCATGTCTCTCACTGCTTTGACGAGGTGGTCATACATGCGCATGTCCCTCACTGCTTTGGCGAGGTGGTCATACATGCGCATGTCCCTCACTGCTTTGGCGAGGTGGTTGTACATGCGCATGTCTCTCACTACTTATTTCCATGAAAGGTCTGAAAATTAGTACGGTAAGTACGTAAATCAAAGCGCCCATAGAATGGTAAAAAGCTGCACATGCGATGGGGCCCTGTTCTTGGGATACAGGAAGGTCCCAGGGTGGGAATAAGGGGCAAATGCATAATCTCTGTAACGTCCAAACACTTGTAGACCCGGGCCTCATTCTTGAGATAGATATGGAACAATCGCATTTCCCGGAGATATGCCATATATTTTTCAGACAGAGACAGGACAACCCCTTTAACTAATGTAAAGGCAAGTGCTCCTTAAAGGGACCTTGTCACTACTCCTGACCTGCCTTTTTTTAATAATTATTTGCATTCCCCATGGAATCACAGTTCTGGAGCATCTTTTCTGATAACTCTGCATTGTGCCGTTCTTCTGTTATTCATCCTGGAAAAGAAGAGAAGACTGACAACTGGGAGCAGCCATTCACCTTGTCAAAAGAGGCGTGTCCTCACCTGTCTCTCACTACCTGCACTGATTGGATAATGTCAAACTGTGCTATGACACGCCCTCTGCTGGTTACATCCAGATGCCACTATCCCTAAGGGTGAGTTTCCACGGTCAGGAAACGCTGCGTGTTTGGCGCTGTGCGCTGGCGCAGCGCCAAACACGCAGCGTCCAGATGTTACAGCATAGTGGAGGGGATTTCAAGAAATCCCGTCTCCACTATGCGTAACAATACGCAGGTGGCAAACCTGCGTAAACGGACATGCGGCGCGTCTTTTCAGACCGCAGCATGTCCTCGCGTATTGCGGCGACGGTGCGTCGCCGCAACATAATTAACACAGGGCTATGTAGCCCTGCGCTCTTTCCGGAGGTGTTCCGGAGGTGTCCTGAACACCTCCGGAAATAGCGCGCGTCATAAAGGGGGCGGGGCTTAGACGGAGCGGAATTTCCGCTCCGTCAAAAGCGCTATGGTTCCGGACCGTGGAACCATAGCCTAAATTTCCTAGGAGGAATAACAGAGGGATGGCACAAGGCAGAGTTATAAAGAAGAGATGCTATAGAAAACACATGCTAAAAAGGAAGAAAGAAATGTTTATCAAATGGAAAGAGGGAGGCATATCTAAAGAAGAATATAATGCCGTCTGCAGAACCTGCAGGGCACAAATCAGATTATCTAAAGCTGACAATGAATTAAGGCTTGCAAGTGACGTCAAAAGCAACAAAAAAGGATTTTGGGGATACGTCAAAAGTAAAAGAAAAGTCAAAGATGCTATAGGATTTTTACAGGATGAAAATGATGAAATGGTAAGTCAGGATGTTGAGAAGGCTGAACTTTTAAATTCCTATTTTGCATCTGTTTTCTCTCAGAAAGGAAATGTAACATCAACTGATCTTCACTGTCCTATTAAAGGAATAGAAGAATCCAGGATATCTATAAACAGAAAGACAGTGAGGAAACACTTAGCTAACATAAATGAATTCAAGTCTCCAGGTCCAGATGAATTACACCCCAGGGTACTGAAGGAGATAGCAGAAGAAATTCTTGAACCACTGTCCATAATCTTTGAAAATTCTTGGAGAACAGGAGAAGTCCCAGAAGACTGGAGAAGAGCAAATATTGTTCCTATCTTCAAAAAGGGGAAGAAGGTGGACCCAGGGAACTACAGGCCGGTGAGTCTGACTTCTATACCAGGAAAGATCTTTGAACAAATTATTAAAGAACATGTATGCAAGTACCTGGATAAGAATGAAGTGATTAAACAGAGTCAGCATGGGTTTGTAACTAATAAGTCATGTCAGACTAACTTAATTTCCTTCTATGACAGAATCACTGACTGGGTGGATCAGGGAAATGCTGTAGATATAGTATATCTTGACTTCAGCAAAGCATTTGACAAAGTATCTCACACAATCCTTATTGAAAAAATGACTAAGTATGGAATGGACAAGGCAACTGTTAGGTGGATTCATAACTGGCTTAGTGATCGGACCCAAAGAGTGGTTGTAAATGGCTGCACATCCAGTTGGAAGAATGTCTCAAGTGGGTACCACAAGGCTCTGTTTTGGGCCCTGTATTGTTCAACATCTTTATCAATGATTTAGATGAAGGAATTGAGGGTAAACTGATCAAATTTGCTGATGACACAAAGCTAGGAGGGGTAGCTAATACTAGAGAAGAGAGAGAGAGGATTCAAAAAGATATACATAAACTGGAGCAGTGGGCAGCAACTAACAGAATGGATTTTAACAGGGAAAAATGCAAAGTACTACATCTGGGCAATAAAAATGAAAAAAGCATATACAAAATGGGAGGAATAGGGCTAAGTAACAGCACATGTGAAAAAGACTTGGGTATACTAATTGATCACAGACTTAACATGAGTCAACAGTGTGATGCAGCAGCAAAAAAGGCAAATGCAATTCTAGGATGTATCAACAGAAGCATACAGTCTAGATCACGTGAGGTCATTATTGCCCTCTACTCCTCTTTGGTCAGACCTCATCTGGAATACTGTGTCCAGTTTTGGGCACCACATTTTAAAAAAGACATCAACAAACTGGAGCAAGTTCAGAGAAGAGCCACCAGAATGGTGACCGGTCTGCAAACCATGTCCTATGAGGAACGGTTGCAGGATTTGGGAATGTTTAGCTTGCAAAAAAGAAGACTGAGAGGAGACTTAATAGCTGTCTACAAATATCTCAAGGGCTGTCACATTGTAGAAGGATCATCTTTATTCTCATTTGCACAAGGAAAGACTAGAAGCAATGGGATGAAACTGAATGGGAGGAGACACAGATTAGATATTAGAAAAAACTTTTTGACAGTTAGGGTGATCAATGAGTGGAACAGGCTGCCACAAGAGGTGGTGAGTTCTCCTTCAATGGAAGTCTTCAAACAGAGGCTGGATAGACATCTGTCTGGGATGATTTAGAGAATCCTGCTTTGAGCAGGGGGTTGGACCAGAAGGCCCAGGAGGTCCCTTCCAACTCTACCATTCTATGATTCTATGATTCTATGATTCTATATTTCATGGGAATGGAAATATTTACTAAAAATATATATATTTTTTTAGGATTTTAGCATTGCCATGATTTGTTGGTACTTGTGGTTCTACAATAGTTTTCTCCTCTGCATTGTGTCTTTTTATGCCCTCTAGAAGATTCCCACCGAATCTCCTCTTCCTCTACATCTTCATCTTGGCGCTGATGTGCTGCCAAGGAGAGGCGGACAGTCTGATAAATGCCCCCCTGCTGCCCACCGCTCGGGAGCTGACTACAAGGATAGTAACTTGATTTCATGCTGAAAACTCACTTTGTTGTCAGCAGCTTCTTGTAGAAACATGATGAAGGCTCCCCAGGGCTGTAGACAGGATGATCTATGTAACTGGGGGGAGGCCGAGGCTGCAGAATCACAACTCGCCAGCATTAGTGGACATTGCGCTGTTGTGCAGATTTATCATTTTACATGGTTATTGTGGTCAGAGGGACAAATTATAAGGATGCAACAACATCTAGATATCTCCAAAAGCAGAATAGTGAGTGCAGCTCTGGAGTATAATACAGGATGTAACTCAGGATCAGTAATGTAATGTATATACACAGTGACTGCACCAGCAGAATAGTGAGTGCAGCTCTGGGGTATAATACAGGATGTAACTCAGGATCAGTAATGTAATGTATGTACACAGTGACTGCACCAGCAGAATAGTGAGTGCAGCTCTGGGGTATAATACAGGATGTAACTCAGGGTCAGTAATGTAATGTATGTACACAGTGACTGCACCAGCAGAATAGTGAGTGCAGCTCTGGGGTATAATACAGGATGTAACTCAGGATCAGTAATGTAATGTATGTACACAGTGACTGCACCAGCAGAATAGTGAGTGCAGCTCTGGAGTATAATACAGGATGTAACTCAGGATCAGTAATGTAATGTATGTACACAGTGACTGCACCAGCAGAATAGTGAGTGCAGCTCTGGGGTATAATACAGGATGTAACTCAGGATCAGTAATGTAATGTATGTACACAGTGACTGCACCAGCAGAATAGTGA
Source organism: Oophaga sylvatica (assembly GCA_033576555.1). Lineage (NCBI taxonomy): Eukaryota > Metazoa > Chordata > Amphibia > Anura > Dendrobatidae > Oophaga > Oophaga sylvatica. The sequence continues at coordinate 107,166,196 of JARQOD010000007.1, read as the reverse complement.
GTGCAGCTCTGGGGTATAATACAGGATGTAACTCAGGATCAGTAATGTAATGTATGTACACAGTGACTGCACCAGCAGAATAGTGAGTGCAGCTCTGGAGTATAATACAGGATGTAACTCAGGATCAGTAATGTAATGTATGTACACAGTGACTGCACCAGCAGAATAGTGAGTGCAGCTCTGGAGTATAATACAGGAGGTAACTCAGGATCAGTAATGTAATGTATGTACACAGTGACTGCACCAGCAGAATAGTGAGTGCAGCTCTGGAGTATAATACAGGATGTAACTCAGGATCAGTAATGTAATGTATGTACACAGTGACTGCACCAGCAGAATAGTGAGTGCAGCTCTGGAGTATAATACAGGATGTAACTCAGGATCAGTAATGTAATGTATGTACACAGTGACTGCACCAGCAGAATAGTGAGTGCAGCTCTGGAGTATAATACAGGATGTAACTCAGGATCAGTAATGTAATGTATGTACACAGTGACTGCACCAGCAGAATAGTGAGTGCAGCTCTGGAGTATAATACAGGATGTAACTCAGGATCAGTAATGTATGTACACAGTGACTGCACCAGCAGAATAGTGAGTGCAGCTCTGGGTATAATACAGGATGTAACTCAGGATCAGTAATGTAATGTATGTACACAGTGACTGCACCAGCAGAATAGTGAGTGCAGCTCTGGAGTATAATACAGGAGGTAACTCAGGATCAGTAATGTAATGTATGTACACAGTGACTGCACCAGCAGAATAGTGAGTGCAGCTCTGGAGTATAATACAGGATGTAACTCAGGATCAGTAATGTAATGTATGTACACAGTGACTGCACCAGCAGAATAGTGAGTGCAGCTCTGGAGTATAATACAGGATGTAACTCAGGATCAGTAATGTAATGTATGTACACAGTGACTGCACCAGCAGAATAGTGAGTGCAGCTCTGGAGTATAATACAGGATGTAACTCAGGATCAGTAATGTAATGTACGTACACAGTGACTGCACCAGCAGAATAGTGAGTGCAGCTCTGGGGTATAATACAGGATGTAACTCAGGATCAGTAATGTAATGTATGTACACAGTGACTGCACCAGCAGAATAGTGAGTGCAGCTCTGGAGTATACAGGATTAACTCGTCAGATGATGTATGAACACAGTGACTGCACACGAATTGAGAGTCGGTATAACAGATTAACTCAGATCATATGTAATGTATTACAACAGTGACTGCACCAGCAGAATAGTGAGTGCAGCTCTGGGGTATAATACAGGATGTAACTCAGGATCAGTAATGTAATGTATGTACACAGTGACTGCACCAGCAGAATAGTGAGTGCAGCTCTGGGGTATAATACTGGAAAATGCTGTGGACATTCTCGTTAATAGCCCAGGAATGTATTCCATTTAATCGCCTTTCCCACGACTCTTCTGATTGGCGCAGGTGTCGTCGTCGGTACCAGACAGGCATCCGTAGAGTTAATAGTTGGCCGTTGCAGCATATGCTGTGTGTGTTCTGCTCTGTGGGATTGCAAGGTGGGAGATTCGCTGCCTGTTACATGATTCAAGATGCCTTCAGCTCTGTGAAATGCTACAGAATATTCCTTGTTAAACTGAATATTACAAAGGCTTCACCTGGCATTAGAGCGATGAGCGAGCTGTGAGGATCTGCAGCCGGCATGTAAGTGGATAAAGCTGGCAGTGGTGGAAATAAATTAATGGGGGCACAGTGCCCACCGACCCCCACTAGGAGTCCTGACTATTATTGCAGACTGGTGCAAATTTCTGCAGCAGAGATGTATCTGAAGGAGGATATCGGATAGCTGTATGGGAGCTGGAGGATAAGCGGCTACTAAGCGTCTGTAGCCTCGCTTATCGTCTATAGGATTGCACTGGAAATCTCCATCCAGAGGGTTTTCCAGGCTCCATAGAGATCGCTGGCGAAACGACAGGCAAAAAAAAAAGTGCCACCCTTGGATGACCTCTCACGGAGAAGACACCCGATTGACACCTCATCCGGCCAATAGCGTCCCATCTGCTCATGATCCCATGAACTTCCTAGAAGATGTGCATCCATGAGATTAATAAAAACCCCTATTACATGTGTCGGACAGATGGCAGATTGCAGTGGAGGGTGCACACCCGCTCTAATTTCGGACAGTATCACCACTAGGACCTGCTGCGGTCTTGGACATTAGTGGGAAGCGGTAAATTTTGGAGGCTCCTATAGATTGCAGAAAAAAAAAGTGAAACGAGTGGACACATGAACTTCTTGACCCCTGGGTAACTTTTTCCCAAAGCAGAGGAGCTTCCCACCACGATCTATTATCAGATCCTTCTGGAAGCATCAGGTTGATAAAGTGTATTTTCCCTTACATGGCACGGGAACGATCAGAGTTGTATCCTCGTTAGTGTCTTCAAGTTCTACATATCTATAGATGCGTGGGACCATCTGCTGAAAAAAGCTCCCACAACTTCTAGCAACTCCCAGTATTCTCCGACCACAGTGTCCATACCACCAGGGGGCGCAACTATTAGGCAACTTTTTTGCAATGTGCTTTACATCCTGCTGAAAAAATTTCACAAGCAGCCATGCCTATTTCCAGATCACACCCCTCCACAACTCTTCCATGTCCACTTTAAGTCTCTTCCATCCGCACCACCGCTTCAAGAAGAGCTGCTTTCCCAGAGATTTTGGAAGGATTTGGGGTTCTCCTAGAAGGTTTTGAACTCACGTCTAGGAGGACTTCCCTTTTTTAGGAGACTCCTGGACTTGTTGTGAGAGTTGGCAAATATACCCTAAGTAAGGCCTGAGCTGAGGCTGCAAAGACCCCACAATTTCCCTTTGCCCCATTAGGATTTAGGACAACCTGTAATTAGGTAGTTTTAGGACAGCCAGTGTTTAAGAAGTTTTAGGCTAGCCTGTATCTCAGTAGATTTAGGATAGCCTGGATCTAGATGTTGTAGGACAGTCTGTATCCAAGGAGATATTTGCTAGTCTATAACTAGGTTGTATCAACTGATGCAGGCTGTCCTAAAACTATATAGATACAGTCTAGCTTAAAAATAAGATGTTTTAGACTTTCCTGTGTCTCAGGAGTTTTAGGATAGCCTGCATCTATAGGTACTCTTGGGAAACTCTGTATCTAAGGCAGATTTGACACAGACTTTATCTTTGTACATTTGGATCAACCTCTATCTAGGACATTTCAAGACATCCTGTGTCTAGGAAGTTTTAGGACAGACTATATCTAGAAAATGTTAGGACAGCCTTTATGTAGAAAATTTCAGGACATCTTATGTCTAGGAAGTTTTAAGACAGACGGTATTTAGGAAGTTTTAGGACAGCCTCTATCTAGAACATTTCAGGACATCCTATGTCTAGAGAGTTTTAGGACAGCCTGTTTCTAGGGAGTTTTATGATAACCTGTATCTAGAGAGTTTTAGGACAACCTGTTTCTAGAGAGTTTTAGGATAGCCTATAAATAAGAAGCTTTAGTGCAGTCTGTATCAATGGAGCTTTAGGACAGCCTGCATCTGGGGAGTTGTAGGACAGCATGAACCTAGAGAGTTTTAGGACAGCCTGCATCTAGAAAGTTTTACGACAGTCTGTATCGATGGAGCTTTAGGACAGCCTGTATCTAGAGAGTTTTAGGACAGCCTGTATCTAGAGAGTTTTAGGACAGCCTGCATCTAGGGAGTTTTAGGACAGCCTGCATCTGGGGAGTTTTAGGACAGCCTGCATCTAAGGAGTTTAAAAAAGACCTGCTTCTAGGGATTTTATGACAGCCTGTATCTAGGGAGTTTCAAGACAGCCTTTATCTAGGGAGTTTTAGGACAGCCTGTATCTGTGAATCTTTAGGACAGCCTGCATCTAGGAAGTTTTAGAACAGCCTACATCTAGGGAGTATTAGGACAGCTTGTATCTAAGGAGTTTTAGGACAGCCTGTATCTAGGGAGTTTTAGGACAGCCTGTATCTATGAAGCTTTAGGACAGTCTGTATCGATGGAGCTTTAGGACAGCCTGTATCTAGAGAGTTTAGGACAGCCTGTATCTAAGGAGTTTTAGGACAGCCTGCATCTAGGGAGTTTTAGGACAGCCTGCATCTAAGGAGTTTTAGGACAGCCTTTATCTAGAGAGTTTTAGGACAGCCTGTAGCTATGAAGCTTTAGGACAGCCTGTATCTAGAGAGTTTTAGGACAGCCTGTATCTAGAGAGTTTTAGGACAGCCTGTATCTAGGGAGTTTTAAAAAAGCCAGCTTCTGGGGATTTTTATGACCGCATATATTTAGGGAGTTTTAGGACAGCCTGTATTCAGGGAGTTTTACAACATCCTGTACCTAAGAAATTTTAGGACTGCCTGTTCTAGGATTTTTTTATGGCAGTGCCCCCTATAGATGCACCGCGCACCCATCATTATGTCACAACAATATTTTATGGAATGGCTATTTAGGCATTTTCCCTACAATATGACCGCAGAGACATTTCTATAACACTATAATACTATCATCTCATCGTAGCAGTCGCGCTCTCTTGCGGGTAATTGTATGGAAATCGTTCTGCCTGTTTATGTGTAATTACAGCTAATTATGAAGTGTAATTAGGATGCGTGATATGTTTCCTGCTTTCATAAGGGGCTTCTATAATAAAATAAGTGAACATCGTGTAATCAATCATTCTCAGCTGTAGGATGGAAGAAGCCCTACATTTAATAATTTCAATACCTTCCTTAGAAGACAGGGGGCGCAAGGGCAAAGATCATAAACCTATGTCATTTTACCTAGGAGGGGTTAAACCCCTGTTCACTTTTTTGCTACCATTAGAGGAGAGTCCTGCACAGGCCTTCCGCCATCTTGGGAACCTTTGGTTACTGAAACAGCTGCAACCCTGACCTTGCACACAACTTGTTATATTTACACTCTGACCGTCTAGTGCTGGGCTGACCTTAAGACCCCAGCAGTGAAAGTACTGCTGGTAGTCTCTAGTGTCTGGGAGTAGGGGTCCCACGCACACTATTACTCTGATCCCACCGCTGCCACCAATTGTGAGGAACTAAGCCGACCGCCACACGGTAGCCCGGGTATCACAGCTTCTGATTCCACCGCCGCTACCACATGTGACGGACGATCCCCTTCCTCCCACGTCACCAATGGGACGTAACTCCACAGGTACAGCTCTCCGGCGCCCCCTTTGTCTCTCAGATCAGTAAGGGAACTGCACCTAGAGCAAATGGCCGCCGGGGAGGTTGTCCTGTTACCCACTTGGTATTCTAAGATTCGTGATCAGAGTAAAAGCATCAGCCCAAGATTAATTTTATGGTTTAATTTGCCTTAAGGGCGCACTAGATAATTACAGAAATATACAGTAAAGCTATACAACGTAATTACAATGGATTTGCAGTCAGAATAAAATACAACGATAATGTACAAGGCTAAAAGGTATAAGCTATAGATCAATATTACCGGGTTGTATGGTCATGGGGAGGCATGGAGCTCTGCGTTCCCCAGGTGAAAGTCTTCAGTTGCTGGACAGTCCCCAATGCATGTGCTGCAGCTCCATTTGGCAAGTCTGTCCCTTGTGCTTCTGTGTGTGAAATGGAATGAACACAGGGGTACCTGGCTACAGCTCTTAACCCTGCTAGGCCCCTCCCCTTTTGCTTTGAAGCCCGCATATTAACTGGCCTGCAATTCATATGGAGCAGGAAACAATGGCTTGAGCTTCAGCTATTTACCATACGACTGACCATCTTATTCAGACCCTGGCCTAAACCAATTAGCATGTAAAGGCCTATTGATTCCTAGTGGACATCAAAACCGGTCGTACTGGATATGCTAATAGGCCCTGTGTAGTTAAAAGTTTGTGGCTCTGTGAACAGACAAGATGGAGGCTGGTATACAAAATGGCGACGTCCCTTTCCTTACACCTCCCTGCTTTTGAGGGCGCTAGGGGGTATCACATTCCTGTGTTCCCCCGTGCGCCCTACTGCACCCTCTCTTTGGCTAGGGTGGCAGATCCAGGAGGATTTCTGACTCTCTGTCCTCTGAAAGGTTGCACACTGGTTGGGCATAAGTCTCATGCTCATGATGGGCCTTCATCATGTTCACATGGAAGGCCTTCCTCCTTCCACGGGCGTTGTCCAGGGTGACCAGGTAGGTGACGGCGTTGAGCTGCTCGTGCACGAGGTATGGACCCTCCCAGGCCGCCTGAAGCTTGTTTTGTGGTACGGGGACCAGTACCCACACCTTTTGACCCACCTGGTAGGTCCGCTCACAAGCATTCTGGTCGTACCATCGCTTCTGGTCAGCCTGAGCTTGGGCCATATTGTCATGCACCAGCCGCGTCAAGGCCATCATTCGCTAAGTAAGAGAGAAAGGAACTACCGCAGTAATGCACACTACTCAGATAATGAAAAGTAGAAAAACAGTCAATTTTATTGGTATACAAAGACTTTCCCTGAGGAAGCCGCACAGGCTGCGGCGTAACGCGTGGGACCTTGGTGTCCTCTGGTCCTGACTGCCCGTTTGCTCTCTCATGCCTTTATCATGAGGTTTGTTCTGGTTTATATCATGTGCTAGTGATTTTTTCATGGCTTTTGTTTCTCTTCACAATTATTGATTTGGAGCCATCTTTTTAGTTCACAGGTGGGGGACTATTTTACCCCTTATTTGGGCTTGCTTATAATTATTTGATATATATTTTTTGTATCATTAATATTTTTTCTGCTATCCATACAGGTTCTCTCATCATAGGTGGACCATTACATATTTCCAAATGTTTATTTTATGATCATATGTTTTTCCAGTTATTTTTCATGTTTTTGTTATTTTTGAGACATTATTCATTATATACCTTGATCATGGTTAGGGGCGGGCGTTTGGGACCAGAGTCACTCTGATTTTACTTGTGTTTTACTTTACTCTTTGTATACCAATAAAATTGACTGTTTTTCTACTTTTCATTATCTGAGTAGTGTGCATTACTGCGGTAGTTCCTTTCTCTCTTACTTAGCTGTTGTTTTTTCTACCGATCTGCACCTCCTTATTTAATTGTGTATAATTGGTGCGCCCTGCATTTCACATTATTATAAAGGCCATCATTCGGTCCCGGGAAGCGCACGACATACTCAATGACCGACACTCCAGGGGTGGCTAAATCCCCTTCCCATGCTTCCTTCACCAGAGCAAGGGGCCCCCGTACACGTCGCCCGTACAGGAGCTCAAAGGGGGAGAACCCCGTTGAGGCCTGTGGGACCTCCCGGTAGGCAAACAGCAGGTGTGGGAGATACCGCTCCCAGTCTCTCCCGTGGGAGTCGACCAACATCTTCAGCATCTGCTTTAGGGTGCCATTGAACCGCTCACACAAGCCATTGGTCTGTGGGTGATACGGGCTAGCCACCAGATGTTGCACCTGTACCTGCTTACAGAGAGACTCCATCAGCTGCGACATGAACTGGGTCCCTCGGTCGGTGAGCATTTCCTTGGGAAACCCCACTCTGGAGAAAATCTCCAGTAAGGCAGTGGCCACTTTGTCGGCCCGAATGGACGACAAAGCTACCGCCTCCGGGTACCGGGTGGCATAGTCCACTACCGTTAGTATGAAGCATTTCCCGGAGCGGCTGGGAGTGGACAGAGGTCCAATGAGATCCACAGCCACCCTCGAGAAAGGCTCTTCGATGATGGGCAGAGTTACTAGTGGGGCTTTGGGGCGCGGCCCCGCCTTCCCCACCCTCTGACAGGTGTCACACGAACGGCAGTAGGCTATCACCTCGGTCCTCATTCCAGGCCAGTAGAAATGCTGAGCTAGCCTGGCCCTGGTTTTAGTGATCCCTAAGTGTCCGGCCATTGGAATCTCGTGTGCGATCCACAACAATTCCGCCCTGAACGGATGGGGCACCACTAACTGTCGGTCCCTGGGCCACGCCTCCGGTGAACGCTGCTGGACCGTTACCCGGTACAGCCGTCCCTGGTCCCAAACCACTCGCTCGCGGTCGGACTCCAGGGGAGGCTGTGCCGCCTGTTCCTTGAGAGTCTTCAGGCTAGGGTCAGCTTCCAACGCTGCCTGAAATCCCTGACTTGATATGGCAAGAATTGATGAAACTGCCCTGTCCTCTGTCAGTTCCCCGGGATCTGTCTCCTGGCTACTGTCTGACTCGGCAGCCACTTGGTCAGAGAGGGGGAAACCGTCGGACCTCCGCGAGGCTCCTTGGGCTTCAGCGCTCCCACTCCTGGTAACAGCGGCCACGACCGCTGAGACCACGGGTAGCGCCTGCTTTCCCTCATCCTCTGACCAAGTCACCGGGTCAGGCAGACTTCCCTGGCTTCCTGACATCCCGGATGTGGGGAACTCCTGACCTGGGGTCCTACCTGGTGGCTCCTCTCCCGGGACACCCCCTCCCCCCATGGCCTGTTCCTCTTCCTGCAGGGGCCCTAGACTCAGCAGGCTGGATTCATTTAGGGGCCCTACACTGCTCATAGCAGCCCCTCCCTCCACCTCTGAGCTCTCCCCTACAGCCTCCTCACCTGTCCTCACTGTGAGCCCTGTGTGTGTAGTGTCAGTGCATGGCTTACCATCAGGTTTCACTCCCTCCTCCACTGTCGGAGGCACATTCAATACATTAACATTAGCATTCACAGTAGAGTCATGACATTCTTGGGGAGCCGAACTTGGGGGTTCAGTGGCCACATACTGGGACACTAGCCGCCCCAAATCGGTCCCAAGCAACACATTTGCAGGAATATTTGGCGTTACTCCCACCTCCCGCATCCCCCTCCCGGCGCCCCAGTCCAAATACACCTTGGCAACGGGCAGCGCCGGTTCAATGCCTCCAATTCCGGAGACGGAAAGGGTTTTCCCAGGTACCAAGTCTTGAGGGGACACCACTTCAGGGCGTACCAGGGTTCGTTCAGCGCCTGTGTCCCACAGTCCCATGACCGCTGAGCGGCCGATGGTGACGGGTTGGTAATTGTCTAGGGACCTCCCACCACCCTCTCCCACACACAAAACAGTGGTCGGTTTCTGGGACAGGGATGGGGCCTTCTAGCGCTGGGGACACGCAGCCTTAAAGTGTCCTGGCTGGTTGCAATTATGACAACGTCTGGGTTCTGTTCCTGGCCTGGAGAGGGTAGCCGGGGGGTACACCCCTTGCACTCTGGGGGCTGGATATGGGGCAGGATTGGGCTTACCCCCTCTCCAGGTGCTGCTGGCAGGCTTCTTTGGCTCCGGCGCCCTGTTGTTGGCATACTCGTCTGCCAGGGCGGCTGTAGCAGAAGCCCCCTTTGGTTTCCGGTCACGGAGGAACTGCTGGAGGTCCTCTGGGCAGTTCCACAAGAATTGCTCCACGACAAACAGTTCCTGGACCTCCTGGCGGGTAGTGAGCTCTAGACCCGAGGTCCAGTGCTCCGCAGCTCTCAGCAGGGCCCGCATGTGGTCGGTCCAGGTGTCCTTTGAACCCCGCTGCAGGCTCCTGAACTTCCTGCAGTACGACTCCGGGGTGAGGTTGTAGTGCTGGATCAGGGCCCGCTTGATGCTGTTGTAGTCCTGCTCCTCCTCGGCAGGTAAGTCCCCCAAAACTTCCAGGGACTTACCCCTCAAACGGGGGGTCAGGTACCTTGCCCACTGATCCAGGGCCAGATGATGTTGGAGGCATGTCCTCTCAAAAGCAAGCAGAAAGGAATCCAGGTCTCCATCCTTTTCAAGTAAGGGAAAGTCCTCCGCCCGGACCTTGGAAGCCCTTGTCTCAGGTGGGCCTGGTGCGTCCAGCTGGGGCCCGTGCTGAGCCATCTCCAGTCGGTGCCGGCGCTCCGCTGCTCTCTCTGCCGCTGCATGCTCCCGCTCCGCTGCTCTCTCTGCCGCTGCTTGCTCACGCTCCGCAGCTTCACGGCGTTCTGCTTGCTCACGCTCCGCAGCTTTCTCTGCCGCCACCAGGAGTCTGTCATAGGCGGTGTCATTACCAGCCTCGAGCTGTGCCATAGCCGCTTGGAAAATGGCCTCCGATCTGGACAGGCTGGGACGGGCAGGGGGTGGACAGTCCACTGTGAGACTGAGCACGGGGGTCGGGCTCCTTGGGGAGCCCTGGCTGAGCTCCCCCTCATCGGTATCGAACCCCTCATAGGCCACAGCATTGGCCTCCCCCTTTGCCCTACTCCTGGTGCCTTCCGCCATCTTGGGAACCTTTGGTTACTGAAACACAGCTGCAACCCTGACCTTGCACACAACTTGTTATATTTACACTCTGACCGTCTAGTGCTGGGGTGACCTTAAGACCCCAGCAGTGAAAGTACTGCTGGTAGTCTCTAGTGTCTGGGAGTAGGGGTCCCACGCACACTATTACTCTGATCCCACCGCTGCCACCAATTGTGAGGAACTAAGCCGACCGCCACACGGTAGCCCGGGTATCACAGCTTCTGATTCCACCGCCGCTACCAAATGTGACGGACGATCCCTTTCCTCCCACGTCACCAATGGGACGTAACTCCACAGGTACAGCTCTCCGGCGCCCCCTTTGTCTCTCAGATCAGTAAGGGAACTGCACCTAGAGCAAATGGCCGCCGGGGAGGTTGTCCTGTTACCCACTGGGTATTCTAAGATTCGTGATCAGAGTAAAAGCATCAGCCCAAGATTAATTTTATGGTTTAATTTGCCTTAAGGGCGCACTAGATAATTACAGAAATATACAGTAAAGCTATACAACGTAATTACAATGGATTTGCAGTCAGAATAAAATACAACGATAATGTACAAGGCTAAAAGGTATAAGCTATAGATCAATATTGCCGGGTTGTATGGTCATGGGGAGGCGGGAGCTCTGCCATCCCCAGGTGAAAGTCTTCAGTTGCTGGACAGTCCCCAATGCATGTGCTGCAGCTCCATTTGGCAACTCTGTCCCTTGTGCTTCTGTGTGTGAAATGGAATGAACACAGGGGTACCTGGCTACAGCTCTTAACCCTGCTAGGCCCTTCCCCTTTTGCTTTGAAGCCCGCATATTAACTGGCCTGCAATTCATATGGAGCAGGAAACAATGGCTTGAGCTTGAGCTATTTACCATACGACTGACCATCTTATTCAGACCCTGGCCTAAACCAATTAGCATGTAAAGGCCTATTGATTCCTAGTGGACATCAAAACCAGTCGTACTGGATATGCTAATAGGCCCTGTGTAGTTAAAAGTTTGTGGCTCTGTGAACAGACAAGATGGAGGCTGGTATACAAAATGGCGACGTCCCTTTCCTTACACCCCTGTTCACTTTTTTGCTACCATTAGAGGAGAGTCCTGCACAGGTTACTTGTAGCACATAAGATGTGACCAATCAAGGCTGGGGCCCTTCTTTCCAGGGGCCCATAAGATGCAGCCTTAATGATATGTGTGGCCATGCTATAAAAGGACGGGATTGTAGAAAAGTTTCCCCTTACCAGAAAATAAATCTCAAAAGTGTGAGACTTATACTAACCTCGCCCAAATGTGTCCATGTTTATTGATGGCCCTACACTTTTGGGAGTTCTGGGGACAGACTTTAAAGGGGTTTCCCATCTTCAAGATCCTATCCCAATATGTAGTAAGTATAATAATGATATTAATATTAGCAAACACCTCCAATTAGAAATGTAGTATAGTTCTCCTGATTAGCTATGCCGTTTACCCCATGTGCAGGGCATTGCAGTAGCTTAAGTATCTATGGCTACGACCACTAACATCTAACTGTCACTATATGAGTGGTAGTTGCCATGGATACCTAGGCTACTGCAATGCCCTGCACATTGGGTAAGCGACAAAAAGTTATCAGGAGAACTATACTACATTTCTAATAGGAGGTATTTGCTAATATTATTATTACTCCTACTACATATTGGGGGAGGATCTTGAAGATGGGAACACCCCTTTAAGTTCCCAGTTTTGGGCTTTAAAATATCCCAAAATTTTAGAAGCTCCAATAACATCTATCCACGAACATAAAACACCCCAAAACGCCAATTTTTGGTCACATTGATAGAAGTCCCATCTCTTTTAGGTCCTTTACAAGGGACGATCCTACACAGTATAAGAGATGCTTGAAATGGGTAATAGGGCTCTATCATTTCTTTCTTCCATATGTGTGAGTGGAAGGGACCACAACAAGTCTGCGCCGCTCAGAGAGACAGTCTATTGTATAGCAGAGAGACGTTCCTGTTACTACTTCAGTAGTGAAGTCCGCCAGGCCAATGATGTCAGCAGAAAGTGGGAGTGGCTTTCTTAAAGAGACAGTACTAGGAAATATGACATGGACTCTGGTAACGATCCAGCTCCCCCATACAAATGTTCTGCCGACAGCTATCTGTCCCTGCTCCTCTATACACAAGAGTACTCGTCTCTGCCAAATCCTCCTGTGTTCTCGATGTGACGCTTCCAGACTCCTCTGTTCTTCAGTCCCCCTTTATATCACCCAGAACAAAAAGATCGACAGTCAAAAATGGTACATTCCGGAACATTATTTCCCCCAACAGCACCTATTGGGGGACAGTCGTAAGGCCCCCATACACACTAGGCAGTCGTCTGATCTCGAGCAGTGGAGTTGTATAACGGATACATTTTGTATGTGGCCCTGGATGTTTGGAAATTCTGGAGCCGGGGTTTAAATGTCCAAGTTTTGGGCTTCTAAACATCCCAACACATGTAGGTTCCAAGCCCACACAACAACGCTTATAGGTCTCCCAAAGACAGCCATTGAAATCAACCCCTTTTCTTTTAAATCCATTTCGAGGGACAGTTCTACAAAATATAAGAGGTGCTTGAAAGGTGTCTAACACTCCAGAATGCCGTAATTATGACCTGAAACAAGTCTGAGCAGCTCTTAGAGGCAGTCTACTGTTCAGCCGATTGAACTTCCTGTAACTACTACTTCCTTACAGGAAGTGTGCCGTGCAACCTAAAGTCACGCAACCTACAATGACGTGAACAGATAATGGGAGTGGCTTTCTTAAAGAGACAGTACTAGGAAATATGACAAGAACTCTGCGAACGAGGGGACAGAATGTGAGCTAATATGGACACCACAGAGAAGATTACACAGGAGCCCCATGCTCCTAAATTATATAAAGTAGCCCCTGTGAGCATTTTAGCAATCAAAAAAAAAAAGTTAAAAATCCTGAATTACCCGAGCTGCGTGATGAGAACAGAAACTGAAAGCAACGCGTTTCGGTGGCCCCGAAATATAAATACTGACTGTAGGTCATTCTCCTACAGTGGAGTTTTATATATCCAGCGTCTGATGGGTAAAAATCTATTTTCCCAGTCATTAGTTTTCATTTGAAAAACACACAGCGTAATGACATCGCTTCATCATTGATTTTTTTTTCACTGGTGGATTTTAATCATGTTAAAAATAATAAAAACACAGCGGGGAGCGCGTCTTAAATGGGAATATATGATTTAAGAAAAAGATGTCATTAAGAAATTAATTCATAGGCGATAGGGATGGCGGGACCATGCAATGTGGAAGAATTGGAAAAAAAATATATTAAATTATTAAAAAACTGTAAATAAAAAAAACAATAAAGAAAACAATACTAACAAAACAACAGGGATCGGAATACTTTTCTTAAGAATAAGATGTCATTAAAAGATAAATTTAATGATACAAACGATAAGATTATATAAAACACTTATTGGAAGGACAAGCTCACAGGTCTCTCACTCTGCTCTTCCCTCCTCGTCTCTCTTGCATTCTCCATAGACATCAATAGACAGTTCTTCTGATCTGTTTGTATACAAAAGTACTGAGCAGTATAGCTGTGAATCCAGCTCTCAGGTAATATAAAACACTCATTGGAAAGACAGACTCACAGGCCTCTCTCTCTCACTCTGCTCTTTCCTCGTCCTCTCTCTCTTCCATTCTCTATAGACTTCAATAGACAGTTGTTAGCAGATCAGTTAGTACTGAGAAGTATAGCTGTGAATCCAGCTCTGAAGTGATATAAAACACTCTTTTGAAAGACAGTTTGCAAATTATCTCACTCTGCTTCTCCCTCCTCCTCTCTATTCCATTCTCCATAGACTTTAAAAGACAGTTGTTATTTGATCCATTAGTATACAACAGTATTGAGCAATATAGCTGTGAATCCAACTCTGAAGTGATATAAAACACTCATTGCAAAGACAGACTCGCAAGTTCTCTCCCTCATCCCTCCTCTCTCTTTCATTCTCCACAGACTTCAATAGAGAGTTGTTATTTGATCCATTAGTATACAGCAGTACTGAGCAGTGTAGTAGTTATATATTATGGTGGCATCATACTGTATAAAAGGAATAGAAATAAAATAGCTATAATAACTTTCTATTGAAGTCTATAAAGAAAGGAAGTGAGAGGAGGAAGGATGAGCACAGTAAGAGAGACCCTGGGGGTCTGTCTTTCCAATTAGTGTTTTATTTCACTCCAGAGCTGTATTCACAGCTATATTGCTCAGTACTGCTGTATACTAAGAAATCAAATATCAACTGTCTATTAAAGTCTATGGAGAATGGAAGAGAGAGGAGGATAGAGGAACAGAATAAGAGAGAGATCTGTGAGTCTGTCTTTCCAATGAGTGTTTAATATTACCTGAGAGCTGGATTCACAGCTATACTGCTCAGTACTTTTGTATACAAACAGATCAGAAGAACTGTCTACTGATGTCTATGGAGAATGCAAGAGAGACGAGGAGGGAAGAGCAGAGTGAGAAACCTGTGAGTCTTTCTTTCCAATGAGTGTTTGATATAAACACAGAGCAGGATTCATGGCTACACTGCTCAGTACTGCTCTATAATGTTCTCTGTGTTGCTGCTACTTCTGAGCCTCATGTCTATGTGTGCAGCATATGGAGACATCATAGCGGCACAGAGACAACTAGAGATAGCGATGAGGAGGGGAAAACTGGTGAAAAATCAATGAATAATACATCCATAATAGTAAAAAAAATATATAAAAATAATGTTTTGCTTAATATATGAATAAGATTAATTCACGGATACATCAGTGAAAAGCATAGTGGGACTCATCAGTATAAAATAAAAAAATAATAAAAAAAAATAATAAAATAGTTAAGAAGAAGATTATTAAAAAAATAATTAACTGGTAAAGAGGCAATAATCATGGTGAAATCCTCAGAGCAAAAATACATTTATTTTTTTTACTGAAAAAGGAATATGTGAGTTATTGGTATATAAACTATAAACATGGGGGAACTTGTGTACTATAAAAGTGATATAAAAATCTCTAAAAAGGATACATAAAAAAATAAAAAATATATATATATTTATATGTATAATATTTATTTTATCTAGATTATATTTATTTTATTTATTTTTTATTTATATATTAGTCAAAAAGGAAATATTAACATAAAAATGAACTGTTCAATTGAAAGGGGACCCATAGACTGGCAAGTTCATAGTTCCTTATCTATAAGGGGCGATGTGGATAAAGAACTATATTAGGGAATTGCTATTTATGCATTTCTGGGTACAATTTGCCCTGCTTTTCCAAATGCCATTGATAATCCTCATTGCCCCACTAGGGACTCGTTCCTGGAAAAAGAGCCTAAAAAAAGTGTGATCGGTGTAAAAAGGCTGAATATTTTATCATTAGGGCACATTTCATGTCACTTCTGTCTCGACAGGACAGTGCACAGAGCCGTGCAACCGCTTATTTTTTATATATTTTGTAATATCAGGCTGCAGGAAGAGGCCATTACTCTAGTACACACCAGGCGCTAATACTTTCCTACTCTGCAGCTTGTTACAATGTATCAATTTCTATTGTGGAGTTAATACATAGGACTATTTTTATTTTCATTTAAAGGAACAAGGACGATTTACGCAACTTTATTAACCTTTTTAGCTTGGCTGTGATTAGTGTAGGAGAGACGGAGTTGTACATAGAGTAGAGGGGGCCCCCATTACGGTGCCAATACTTGCTACCCAATACAGGAGGGCACAGCTTTTGTTTCCCCCCTACAGACTCTTTACGTAACCCTTGTTGTAATTCTCGTTTTATTTTGATCTAAAGGGACAAGAAGAAGTTGTGCAACATTTTAAAACTCTGAATCTAGGTTACAAGTTAGTGTGTAGGAGAGGTAGAGGTGTACATAGAGTAGAGGGGGTCCTCATTACAGTGCAAAGACTTTCCAAACAGGACAGGAGGACCCAACATTTGTTTCACCTTCCAGACCCTTTATAAGACCCTTGGTCTAATTCTCAACCCCTTGTTATTTTTATTTAAAGGAACAAGCACGACTTATGCAACGTTTTGAAACCTTTTAGCTAGGTTACAATTAGTGTGTAGTATGGGTGGAAGTGTGCATAGGAAAGAGGTGACCCCCATTATGGTGCCCTGACTTATCAACCTGGATGAGAGGGTTTAGTCTTTATTTCAACTTCCAGGTCCCATTGGTAAAATTCTTAACCCCTTGATATTTTGTATTTTGATTTGAAGGAACAAAGACTATTCATGGAACTTTTTGAAATTTTTTTAGCAAGGTTTCAATTAGTATGTAGAGAGAAGTGGAGGTGAGAGCCATGACTTGCCAACCTAGACGAGATGGCGCAGCCTCTTTTCACCCTCCAAGTATCTTTGCTCAAATTCTCAACCCCGTGTTATTTTTTGAAGGAACAAGGACATTTTATGAACTTTTTAGCTAGATTACTATTAGTGTATAGGAAGCATGGAGGTGGCCCCCATAACGGTGCCAAACTTGTCAACCATGATAGGAGGCTTTGCCTTTGTTTCACATTACAGTCCCTTTACATGACCCTTGGACGACTAAATCTCCACCTCTGATTCACTAACAATCCTAAGGGATGGCAACATAGCTCCAAGGTCCCCATAGGAACCATAAAATCATACTTTATCATATGTACACTTGAAAAATATAAAACTGCATTAATTGTTTTTTAAAATTTTCCGAAAAAGATTTATTTTAAAAATACTTAGACAATGCAGATATCCAGTACCCAAGCCATAGCCCATAATCAGACTCGATGGCCTCTTTAAGGGGTAATTGCCCTCCTCACCTTGATTACTCCTGACTTTATAATCATGAATTTTATGGGACTCAAGGACAATCATTAAAAAAAAAAATCAATATTTTATCGGGAGAGGGGGTTGAATACTAATGCATCAAAAAATATTTTGGGAGTGTGACTACTTTAGCAATTGACTTGAAATTTGATTTTTTTTTTTTTTGTATTTCACTGATTAGTAAAATCTCTTAATCCTCATGGCCCCAGAAGATTTTTCATCTCCGTCACATGTCAGGAGCCAAGTGATAAATCCAATAACGTCCCCTTAATGCGGATATTTTCATTTGTAATAAGAACGCTGCCTTTTGTATTCCAGCTGTGACATCTGCAACAATATTTGATGGGGAAATCAAATAATCTGGTGCCTGTGGCAGTGACTGAGACACAGAAGCTCCCGGGGACGTTGTGGTAATTTTGCATGAGATAGAACAAGGGAGAGAGTGACAGTGAAACGATGCGAGCAGATGGGAAGTAGAGTGGAGGCAACTGGGAACCTGCTCAGGGAGCTCTTCTCTATGTCATGTCATCAAATATAGGGGGTAGGGGTCTCGAAACACATCAGTTATATGCCAAGGGATGACTTCTGGATTCGCTATGTACAATATGCTACGACCGGTATGATGGACCACTGGGCTGATGCTTTTAATCTCTTAGAACCTATGTCCCACCAATACAAAGACTGTCACAAAACAGCTGGCGCCTCATTAGGTTCCCACCAAGGCTTTCACAGGTGATGTCACAGCTCGTCTCTCTGCGCAATGACCTCTTCACAGGTCACAGAACATGTCCACAACACACTCCATTGCAGTGACAGAGATCGCCTTTAAATAGATAATACAGAATCACACCACTTAACAGGTAATATCACAGCTCACCTCCTCCCTTCCCCGCACAATGACCTCTGTACAGGTCACAGGGCATGTCCATAGCACTCTCCCATTGCAGTGACAGGTAACGCCTTTATATAGATAGAACAAGATTACACCATTTACAATGTAGGTGATGTCACGGCTCTCCTCCTCCTCCCCTCCCTGCACAATGACCTCTGCACAGGTCACAGAGCATGCCAGCAACACTCCCTCATTAACGCGACAGTTATAAACTTTATATAGATTAGACAGGATAGAAATTTATGCTGGTGAAAGGTCACAATATCTTTCTCCCAGAACGGTAAGCTTTTCAAAGGTCACAGAGCAGTAGGTAGTGGTCACAGCTCACCTCCCCCCATCCCTGCACAATGACCTCTGCACAGGTCACAGAGCATGCCCACAACACTCTTCCATTACAATGACTTGTAATAGTTCTACATTGATAACTCCAAATAACACTATTTACAGTAGGTGATGGTCACAGCTCACCTCCACCCCATCCCTGCACAATGACCCCTGCACAGGTCACGGAGCATGCTCACGACACTCCCCCGTTAAAATAGCAGGAATCACCCATGTAAAGATAACACAGGATCCGCCAATCACGATGAAGGGACAAACTTTCCTCATCCCTCTCCGCGCACATCCATCTTTGCACAGGTCACAGAGCATGCCCACAGCACTCTCCTTAGACGTCAATTACTCAGATCTGCGGCTCATGCGGCCATGCTGGCGGCCATAACTCTGCTAGCTCTTTGTTATGATGTAGAATCCGGGGGTGACGGCTTATTAGCGCTGTGTAGCTGTTCTGGTGCCAGGCCGACCCTGCCAATAAACTGCGCTGTGTAAATAATCCTGACATAGTCAAGGGCACGCCTCGGGCATAAACCTGGCGCTCACAACCCCTCTGCCAACGGGCTTAGCCGACTTTATTACTGTCTATTAAATCTATTGTAATAGATGTCAGCAGAATAAAACAGCGAGGTATATGGGACCTCGCGCCTCGGAGGTATCAGGAGGAGTGATACTTGTAGCGACAAACGTAGCGACCTGCGAACGCCGGCGATTAGCGGCTCACACTTGTGCGGCGGTGCTGATCTCCTCCGTATGGCCAGCTGTTGACCCTCCAAGTGCCGGCCTGTGAGATTACGTCGCGTCTAATTCCGTTCCTAAGCCGCGGCTTTATTCATCCGCACGGAGCCGCCATTCTCCAAATGCCAACATCTGCGAAGAAGACAAGAACCAAAAGTTACAATGAAGTCACAAAGGATTTCAGATAATTACGCGACAGCGTTCCCAGAATTCAGGAGAGACGGGGTTAAGAGGGGGCGCCTTTACTTTTCATCTAAATTCCGTCTCCTCATTTATGAGAATTCGAAACAATTATTAATTTATAAACGACGATAACTAGTGGGAAAACCGCGCTTCCGCCCGCACGTCGTCACTTCTGCCTCTCACTCCCCTTGGGATTAGTTGTCCCATCTCTGGGGTCTTTAGACGTCAAAAATGACCAAACCTTAAATTAGACCCAAGACTATACCCTAATATAAATTGAGACCTCAGACCAGACCCCCTAAAAAATTCAGATTCCGGGCTCCTAAATAAATGTAGATATGCCCCCAGTCCTTACCCCTATGTGATAACCAGACCAGATTCTTAGACAAATTTAGACCCCTAGACCAGACCCCATAACAATATGAGATACCAGTGCAGAACCTTAGATAAATTCAGGCCCATAAATAAATTCAGACCCCTAAAACAACTACGCCCCCAGACCATGCCCCTAAGTGATATAAGATTCCAGATCAGGTTTTTAAATTAATACCCCCTAGACCAAACCCTTAACTAAATTCAGACCCCAGACCAGACCCCTTAGCAAATTCAGACACCCTAGATAAATTCAGGTCCCAATCCATGCCCCTAAATAAATTTGGACCCCCATATCAGACTCCTAAATAAATTCAGGTTCCAGACTAGTACCCTAAAAAAATACAGACTCCAGACCGAAACCCAAAGAAAATTCAGACCCCAGTCCAAAATCCAAAGAACTTCAGACGCCAGACCAGAACTGTAAGAAAATTGACACCCCTGACCAGATCCATATAAAAACTTACACCCCAGACCAAAACTCTTAGAAAATTCAGACCAAGGACTAAAGCCCTAAGAAAATTTAGAACCCAGACCAATATCCCAAGAAACTTCAGACCCCAGACCAGAGCAGTAGAAAAATCGAGAACCGAGACCAGAACCATAAGAAAATACAGAACCCAGACCAAAATCTCAAGAAACTTCAGACCCCTGACCAGAACCGTAAGAAAATTCACACCCCAGACCAAAATCTCAAGAAACTTCAGATCCCAGACCAGAACCGTAGGAAAATTCACACCCCAGACCAAAATCTCAAGAAACTTCAGACCTCAGACCAGAACCGTAAGAAAATTCAAACCCCAGACCAAAATCTCAAGAAACTTCAGACCTCAGACCAGAACTCAAAGAAAATTAAGACCCTTGACCAGAACCGTAAGAAGATTTGAGATCCCAGACCAAAATCTCAAGACACCTCAGATCTTAGACCAGAACCGTAAGAAAATTCAAACCCTTGACCAGAACCCTAAAAAAAAATACAGACCCCAGACCAGAACCCTAAAAATAAACAAACCCCAGACCAATATCCCAAGAAACTTCAGACCCCAGCCCAGAACCGTAGAAAAATTGAGACCTGAGACCAGAACCCCAGACCAAAACTCTAAGAAAATTGAGACCCCTGATCAAAATCTCAAGAACCTAAGTATATAGCAGTATCCTCTATATACCACCTATATCTGCCTACTAGGAGGCAGGAAATCCTTCCAAGCTTCCTGGACAGACTGGAGTTCACAGTGATGGCCATTTTTGGATCTCTTAAAAAAAAAGAAGTTGACGTGAATCTGTAAGTTACGCCGGCGAGTTTGTGGTGAGGTCTGGAAGCCGTCACGCTGCCGTCTGCCAGATGATTGCAGTTTCAAGTTTTCTATAGGATCTAAAAATATCAGTTTATGGGAAAAACCTTCCTTGGAGGAGGGCGGCAGCGTTCACAGCCCTGGTCACAGGAACATTCATGGAGCCATGCGGGGATGAAGGCATTTAAAGGGGAATTCACATTTTTCTTTTAGGGCTGTTGGAGGTCTCATTTAGAAATGTGCTTGAAAAAAGTCTTTTATTTAGTATTTATTTTCCATGCACATCCGGAGCTGCGCTCATAATTCTGCCTATGGAAACATACTACAATTTAGCTCCACCCTTTTATCATTAGCAAGAAATTTCCAAATGCAGCTTAGGGTGTGTATGGAGAAAAAAAGTTTCATAGACGTTGTCACTCTGTTTAGTGTTGGTCTTCACTGCAGTCCTGATCATGAATCGTGGTGATCGGAGGGTTGTGGAGACTGGAATCATTGGAAATTTCAGAAAAAGTGGCCACAGATGAGCAGCCGAGGATCCTGAGTGAAGAACGTTATAATCGCCATATGCGCCTCATCTGGTAAACAGCAACATATCACTGACTCATGTATAGGTTGGCGTAGTGCCCGCTCTATAGATGCCAGAGCGGGAAATCTCGGGAGAAAAGCTCAGCTTTCATGTCGTAGATTGCGGTAAATTAATCCCATCGTAATTCACATAAATAGGTCGGAGCTGCAGTAACACACACAACCTGTGGACTGACGTGGCGCTGTTTTTGAAAAAAGGCAGCCATGTTACAACCCCGGTGCTTATTTGCCAATGGTTCCGATATTGACGGGGCTTCCAAAGCCTTCCCAAAGTGGCCGTTTTTGGACATTGGTGGTGGTCCCAGGGGCTAGTCACCTGGAAGCCCCTGATCTGAGGCCGAGCCTCCATAGCGTTGATCTTCCCCTTCTTGGAGGACTAAATTCTCATCTGTCTCAGTAATTTCTAAGCAAAGCTGCAGCTCACAATGTTGGAACAGTTACCTGTCACGCTGAAGTTATTCTGCAGAATGATGGCCCCGGGGCTCTGAGGAAACCTGGATCTGAGATGTCTATTCCTCTTAACATCTGGAGATGCTGCGAAACGCGTCAGCGGCAGAAAAATAACCCACACAGCAAAAGTATTCACTGGGAAAACATGTTCTGTGCCGCAAATACAATGCTGTGTGGTGTAACTGGAGGTTTCGTAACTTATATGTATATGCTATGCCTTCTGACTATATGTATATGCTGTGCCCCCCTCGAATGCATGTGTACACTGTGCCCCCTGATTATAAATGTATACGCTGTGCCCCCTGATTATAAATGTATACGCTGTGCCCCCTGAATATAAGTATACGCTGTGCCCCCTGATTATAAATGTATACGCTGTGCCCCCTGAATATAAGTGTACGCTGTGCCCCTGATTATAAATGTATACGCTGTGCCCCCTGAATATAAGTATACGCTGTGCCCCCTGATTATAAATGTATACACTGTGCACCCTGAATACCTGAATATAAGTATACACTGTGTCCCTGAATATAAGCATACGCTGTGCCCCCTGATTATAAATGTATATGCTGTGCCCCGATTATAAATGTATACGCTGTGCCCCCCGAATGTATGTATACGCTATGCCCCCTGATTATAAATGTAAATGCTGTGCCCCCTGATTATAAATGTATATGCTGTGCCCCCAGAATGTATGTATACGCTGTGCCCCTGAATATAAGTATATGCTGTGCCCCCTCAAATGTATGTATACACTGTGCCCCCTGATTATAAATGTATACACTGTGCCCCCCCAAATGTATGTATACACAGTGCCCCTGATTATAAATGTATATGTGTCGACCCGCCACCACAATTGTGGGTTACCAGGGCAATGGGGTACTCAGAGCCGAGCCCGTAGAAGTCTATGGGGATTGTTGTCACAGGTAGCTGTGGCTCGGTCTGTGGCCCGGGCGGTCTGGCGTATGTTGTTGTTGGGAATATTTACAGGGGATAACTATATACAGTTCGTGACGCCACCTGTAGTATTCTGGTAATTAGTACCAGCGCTGCTGTAGATCTCTGAGGGGATGGTGAGGCAGCTAGATGTCGGGTCCCCTACAGGTGGGACTCTTCCCTCAGGTCGGTAGTTAGGTAGGGATTGTGCAGGCATGCAGTAATAACTCAGTCTCACACAGTCAAAGTCTTTCCATACCTTTACTTGCAGAATGGTAAAGCAGGTCCCAGGGAGGCTGATGGGGTTGATGGAGGATGAGCTTTGAGGCAAACGGTTAAGCAAGTTAGGGGCCTCCTTTAACTCCAATGAAGCTGAGTACGACCAGCCTGAAGCGTAGTCCTCTCTATGATTCCAGCTTATCTTTAGCTGTTCTGCCCGATCAGTGTTGTGGTTGGAGCCTTTTTTGTGAGAAAGGTGATTTCCTATATTGTCGTGCACTGACTCACGGTTCTCACTTCCTCTGACCCCAGTTACGTACTGACTGTATGGGCTTATCCGCCGCGACCTAGGGTCCGGTAGATTTCTGGCTATCTTATCACCTTGCTTGAAACAAAGATGATTCTTCGGTCCCCAGTAACCGGTAGATTCGTGCAGGTATTCTTCACCTATAGCACTTCCTTGCTTTCTTCCGCTTTTGCCCTTCGACTTGCTCAGTTCTCAGGAGATATTTCAGCCTGTCTCCAGTGGGCACAGCTTTGACTAGGCTCGGGTACGTTAAAGTACCTATACTAGACTCCACAATTTGAAGCTGAAGATAGAGCAGAGTCCCTAAGACGTCTTGTCTCTCCTGAGTCTGGACACACTCTCCTACTGACACCTCCTTCCACACACCCCTACTGGGCGTGTTTGAAGGTACATGATGACATGAAGAACACTTAACCTTTACCTCTCCACTCATCCTCCTGGTATTGTGTACCAGGGCTACACATTCCCCCATGGTAAACGACAGCACTCCCGGGCTGTGGAATACAAAAGACAGAAAAATTTTGTTTATGCAATAACATTTGGAACAATAACATCTTCCCATCCGGGAGGTAAGACTACTTTGAACGTTACAAACTTGATAGAAAAATACAAGTAGTATCAAATAGCATTTTCAATAAATAGATATACAAGATACTTGTGAAGGACCCGCACCAAACCTTCAACGTGGGTCCTGGGTGGGCTGCAGGACATCCAAATGCAGACCTCACTCAGTGCCACACCACACGGGTTTTTGGTTCAGAGGTGAGTCAAGGTTTCATGTGAAACCATTAAGAAGGCACTTTAGTGCAACTATTTACAGGATACAGTTTTTGGGCTGGCTCAGTCCTCAGCCTCTGAGTCCATTGTAAACGAAGACATAATAGGGAAAAACACATTTATATATATAGACTTTTCACAATATATTTACATCAGTTCGTCATAACTATTGCTGATATCTAATGGGTAATTTCCCTTTTGTGATTCTCTCTGACCTACGTGGTGTAGTTTCAGGTAAATCAATTTGCGATCTG
Source organism: Oophaga sylvatica (assembly GCA_033576555.1). Taxonomy (NCBI): domain Eukaryota; kingdom Metazoa; phylum Chordata; class Amphibia; order Anura; family Dendrobatidae; genus Oophaga; species Oophaga sylvatica. The sequence continues at coordinate 107,141,826 of JARQOD010000007.1, read as the reverse complement.
TCTGCACTATGAAACGGTAAACCATAGAACTGCCTTAATCTTTCTATGGATCTGGCAAGCGTACTGATGGCTGGGCGGTGTGAGTCAGCTTCACCAGGGATCCCATAGTATGGGGCGCTGCTACAGATGATCCATCTTGAGGTTCTACAGGTTGAGGTGTTGCTGGAAGGGGTAACTCCTGAGCGGGCTCAACTGGCACCACAGGCACAACTGGAGGTAAAACTTCCTCTTGTGGCTGATAAAACTGCAACACTGGAATTATCACAGCATCTCCCAGTCGGGGCCAATCCGCAGGAAAATCTCCCAGATCGGTGTGTAGGACCTCTTCCTTTCTTTCTCTTTGATTGAAGACAGGGTTCTTGTCGCAACGTTTCAAGGGTTCCGGACATAGTTTCAAATGGTCTCTAGACACAGTGGTTATTGTTTTTCCTCCGTCTTTACTGACGACACAAACTTTTCCGTTGTCGTACTTAGAATCTTGTATGACGTAGGGTTCTTGCTCCCACTGATTATCCAGTTTGTGCATCTTTCTTTTTCTTTTTAATACTACCTCTCCAGGCATCAGAGGCTTGGCAGGAGCATTTCGGTTGTAAACATTTTCCTGTTTCTCCCGTGCCTTATTGAGACTTTCCTCCACACAGATTTGTACTCTTCTGTATTGCTCTTGCCGATTGACGTCCCAGTTCTCAACAGCGTCGTCTGCCTCCGGTTCTACCACTCCAAGTTCTAGATCCATTGGTAGTTTTCCGGGCCTTGCTCTCATAAGATAGGCTGGAGTGCAGTTAGTTGAGCTTACAGGTATATGGTTGTACAAATCAACCAAATCAGGTAGTAAATCCGGCCATCGATTCCTGTCTTCCAACGGTATGGATCTCAACAAGTCAAGGACAATATGGTTCATCTTTTCACAAAGACCGTTGGTTTGAGGGTGATATGGTGTTGTTCTTATTTTCTTGCACCCGTACATATGACAGAATTCCTTGAATAAATCAGCTTCGAAAGCAGGTCCCTGATCGGTTAAGACTTGCTCGGGATACCCATGCGGTCTGCAGAAGCTTGCTTGAAAGGTCTTCGCGGCCGTCACTGCGGTCTGGTCTTTCACTGGAACGACTACCAGAAATCTGGAGTAATGGTCCACCATGGTCAAGGCGTATGAGTATCCAGATCTACTCGGCGACAATTTGACGTGGTCCAGGGCCACAATCTCCAGGGGACGAGTCGTCCGGATAGGTTGCAGGGGGGCCTTTTGACTACCGTAGTCCTTTCTTCTGAGACCACAGGGTCCACAGTTCCGACACCACCTCTCGATGGAGCTGCGCATCCCTACCCAGTAGAACCGGCATCTCAACAGGGTCTCCAGCTTCCTCCAGCCAAAGTGTCCTGCTTGATCGTGGTACGCTTCCAACACCATTGGGACGTCTGTCTTTGGGACCACGATTTGCCAGACCATTTCATGGGTTCTGGGGTTGACGTATCTTCTGCACAACTTCTCACGGTACAGGAACAACCTGCTTCTCTCGTTCCACAGGAGCTTGGCGGGCATAGGTGCATCCTTTTCCAAGGAGGAGCCTTCTTGCTTTAACAACTCCTTGATGTGGCTGACCACTGGATCACTGTCCTGAGTCTCTTTCCAGCTGTGATGGGGTAAAGGATTTAATGTGGCACCATTTTGCTTTCTGTGGACTTGATGCTCGTGGACTACCCCATTTCGATGGAACGCGGGTAGCTCAATTTCTTCCAGGTCGTCCGATTCTTCTTCCGTATCAGAGTCATGCGGCATACGGGACAACGCATCAGCATTAGCATTCTTTCGACCTGCCCGGTACTTGATAGTAAACTGGTAATTGGACAACCGAGCCATCCATCGCTGCTCCATGGCACCCAGCTTGGCGGTTTCCAGGTGCGTTAGCGGGTTGTTATCTGTAAACGCAGTGAACTTATTGGAGGCCAGATAGTGCTTAAATCTTTCAGTAATGGCCCAGACCAGCGCCAGAAACTCCAGCTTGAAGCTGCTATAATTTTCCGGATTCCTTTCAGTTGGCCTGAGTTTTCTGCTGGCATATGCGATGACTTTTTCTTGTCCATTCTGCTTCTGACTGAGAACTGCTCCCAGCCCTTCATTACTGGCGTCGGTGTACAACAGGAACGGTTGGCTGTAATCAGGATAGGTTAAGATCTCATCACCTGTCAGGATCTCTTTCATCTTTTGGAATGCTTCAGCCTGTTCTTTCCCCCAGTTAAAGGGAGGGTTTCTGCTCTTTAAGGATTGTCCTACCAGGAGGTCCTGTAAAGGAGCTGCCTTCTTCGTGTAATCTTTCACGAATCTCCTGTAGTAACCCGTTAGTCCCAGGAACTGTCGCACTTCCTTAAGGTTCTTCGGCTCCGGCCACTTCTGGATGGCAGTGACTTTCTCTGGGTCCGGCGCTACTCCTTCCGAACTGACGATGTGCCCCAAGTATTGTACCTTCTGCTTGAGTAGATGGCATTTTGAGGGTTTCAACTTCATCCCGTACCTGGACAGGGACTCAAACACTTCTGCCAGGTGCTTCAGATGGTCCTCATATGTCTTGGAATACACGATAACGTCGTCTAGGTATAGCAGCACGGTTTCAAAATTGAGATGTCCCAGACAGTTTTCCATCACTCTCTGAAATGTTCCTGGGGCACTACTGAGCCCAAACGGCATTCTGTCGAACTCACCGAGCCCCATTGGGGTGGTGAAAGCCGTTTTCTCACGATCCTCCTCAGCCACAGCCACTTGCCAGTAACCACTAGTCAGATCAAGGGTAGAAAAGTAGTTAGCCGTTTTCAGAGCAGCTAATGATTCCTCTATACGTGGTAGCGGGTATGCATCTTTGTGTGTTATGTGGTTCACCTGCCTGTAATCCACACACATTCTCATACTACCATCTTTCTTTTTAACCAGAACTAGAGGGGCTGCCCAGGGACTACAACTATCCTTATCACCCCAGCTTTCTTCATATCATTCAACATTTCTTTAGCCTTCTGATAATGAGCTGGAGATATGGGCCTATACCGCTCTTTGATGGGAGGATGATTGCCTGTAGGGATATGATGTTGTACTCCCTTAATGATCCCAAAATCAAGTGGATTTTTGCTAAACACTTGGGCGTACTCTTGCACCACCCGTAATACCCCTTGCTTCTGGTGAGCGGGAGTGGTGTCCGTCCCAACATGGAGCTGCTGACACCATTCCGCCACCTGAGTTGCTGGGTCATTGTCCTCCTCTATTTGACAGGAGTCTAAGGACTCAGCCGGGAGAATGGAATTATTGTCGACAGCATGAAGTTTAGCAATGGTTGCATAACGGGGTAAATTTACCTCATCATCTCCCCAATTGAGAAGCCGTACAGGTACTCTCCCATTCACCACTTCTACTACTCCTCTAGCAGTCATAAGTGTAGGTCTATGTTCTGAATGGTGGGGTTCTACTACAGCTTGGTAATTCTGTCCTCTCAGACCTATGGCTGCCCTGCACCAAATGATCATTTCACTCATTGGGGGTATCACAATAGGAACTGAGTCAGTGACCCGTACATTACCAATTTCGCCGTCGGTAAGCTTCGCTTGCTGCTGACACACCAGGGCCCGGATTTCTCTTTGGATGACTCCTCTCTGCCTTGGTCGGGCAATCTCAGCGAGCTGTTGGAGCAAGAACACTACTTCTTCCAAACAATTACCAATAACATTAGTACCCAATATTATATTTAGACCATTCTCCTCATTTACAGTCTTCACTACCAGAAGTCCCTGGTCTTTCAACTCCTCTCTTCCCACCTTTACATCTACACATTTTGTTCCAAGTACTTCTACAGGAAGACCATTAGAAGCATACACGGTAAAGTCAAGGCTCGGGGTTTAAGATCGTCCATTGACCAGTACTTGGTATATAGGGCATCAGGTATAAGAGTGACTTGAGACCCAGTGTCTAGCAATGCTGGAACAGCAATCCCATCTAAAATAATGGACAGGTAGGGTCGCCCGCCCACATACCTGCGGTTCCAGTCTAGGGGGCCTGGCGGGTATTCTCCTGGGTGTTGGCCCTTGGACCCAGGTTCTGCCCGTTTAAAGGACACTGTGGAGACAAATGACCTTTTCGGTTGCAGCGAAAACAGACGATCTCTCGACGAGAAGGGTGTTGATCAGAGGTTGCTCCTGGGGGTGGCGTTGTCCTCCTCCGGGGGGGCGACGTCTTCTTTCTTCTCCGGTGCATCCACGGGACGTCTTCTGGGCAGTCCGCTAGCAAGATTTTTCCTTCCTCTTCTTTCCGCAGTTGCAGGGCACTCATAACAGCAGCCAGATTTTTAGTCAGCTGGCGCACCTCTGAGCGCAGACATTCCAATTCACTAGGAGATGTCACCTGCGCTTTGGCTTCAGCCACTAGCGGGGAACAGGGGGTTACTGCCGGTTCCGGAGTGACTTCACCCTGATGATGTTGAGTGGCCACCTCAGGTTTGCCCAGGGGCCGCAGCCCTTTTATTGCCATGTCCTTTAGGGCATCAAAGGTAGCATCCGGATGATCTAAGGACCACCAATTTACAGTTCTGCGTTCCTCTGGGGATCTCAATCCCTGTATAAACTGTTCTTTCAACATTTTATTCTCATGGAGAGCATTTAAATTGTTAATTTGCTTGAGTGCTTTCAGGGCTCCTTGCAATCGGCAAGCATAGTCCCGGATGCTGTCACCTGGCTGCTGTGAACAGTGATAGAAGGCCATCCGGAGATCCGTTTCTGTGCGGTCTTCAAATATGGCATTTAGTTTAAGAAAAATCGCAGGTACCGACTCCAGATCAACGGTATCCCAAGTCTCCACTTCCCTCTCAGCAGCGCCAGTTAACTGCCCTATTAACACAGCAGCTTTTTGTTTCTCAGGCATGGAGTACATTTCCAATAGGCTGCTTAACTTCCGCTTGAAGCCTGATAATGTGCCTGGCTCACCGCTGTACTGGGGAAGCCATTTCGCCCCAGGCATATATGGAAGCGTTAGTGGCATGATCGGGACTACCGGACTAGGTGCTGGGCCTGCGCCTCCATCTGGCGCTACAATACCAGACGGTGCGGGATTAAGCCCTCCGGCCGGGGCCGCACTGTCAGCCTGTTGTTGTGACATCTTAGCGCCCCCTTGGTTAAACGGAGCCTACAGGTTTCAGACGCTGCTACTTCTCAGGCACCGCAGTGAGAATAGGACCTTCGTCGCAGGCGCTCTGATGTCAGAGCGTTCACTTCCTGTCGCAGGACCTTCCGATGAGTCAGAGCCGGGGGCGTGTCCAAGACTTTGCGCGCTCTTTCAGGTACGCCCTCCTTCTTCTCCAACGCTTTAGGCGCGAATCTGGCGGCAAATATGGCGGTATTTGGCGCCAAACAACAGCAACAGTCTTTTTCACTCAAACAGTTACATAGGCACGCAGGGCTCGCAATTCTGCGAGTTTCGTATCCTGTTCGTGACGCCAAGTTTAGTTGTGTCGACCCGCCACCACAATTGTGGGTTACCAGGGCAATGGGGTACTCAGAGCCGAGCCCGTAGAAGTCTATGGGGATTGTTGTCACAGGTAGCTGTGGCTCGGTCTGTGGCCCGGGCGGTCTGGCGTATGTTGTTGTTGGGAATATTTACAGGGGATAACTATATACAGTTCGTGACGCCACCTGTAGTATTCTGGTAATTAGTACCAGCGCTGCTGTAGATCTCTGAGGGGATGGTGAGGCAGCTAGATGTCGGGTCCCCTACAGGTGGGACTCTTCCCTCAGGTCGGTAGTTAGGTAGGGATTGTGCAGGCATGCAGTAATAACTCAGTCTCACACAGTCAAAGTCTTTCCATACCTTTACTTGCAGAATGGTAAAGCAGGTCCCAGGGAGGCTGATGGGGTTGATGGAGGATGAGCTTTGAGGCAAACGGTTAAGCAAGTTAGGGGCCTCCTTTAACTCCAATGAAGCTGAGTACGACCAGCCTGAAGCGTAGTCCTCTCTATGATTCCAGCTTATCTTTAGCTGTTCTGCCCGATCAGTGTTGTGGTTGGAGCCTTTTTTGTGAGAAAGATGATTTCCTATATTGTCGTGCACTGACTCACGGTTCTCACTTCCTCTGACCCCAGTTACGTACTGACTGTATGGGCTTATCCGCCGCGACCTAGGGTCCGGTAGATTTCTGGCTATCTTATCACCTTGCTTGAAACAAAGATGATTCTTCGGTCCCCAGTAACCGGTAGATTCGTGCAGGTATTCTTCACCTATAGCACTTCCTTGCTTTCTTCCGCTTTTGCCCTTCGACTTGCTCAGTTCTCAGGAGATATTTCAGCCTGTCTCCAGTGGGCACAGCTTTGACTAGGCTCGGGTACGTTAAAGTACCTATACTAGACTCCACAATTTGAAGCTGAAGATAGAGCAGAGTCCCTAAGACGTCTTGTCTCTCCTGAGTCTGGACACACTCTCCTACTGACACTCCCTTCCACACACCCCTACTGGGCGTGTTTGAAGGTACATGATGACATGAAGAACACTTAACCTTTACCTCTCCACTCATCCTCCTGGTATTGTGTACCAGGGCTACACATATACGCTGTGCACCCTGATTACCTGAATATAAGTATACACTGTGTCCCTGATTATAAATGTATACGCTATGCACCCTGATTATAAATGTATACACTGTGCCCCCCCGAATGTATGTATACACAGTGCCATATAAGAAAAGAAAAATAGGAACAAGGTTCCAGCCAGCTCACCAACTTGGAGGATGCACGGAGGGAAATCCAGACCATGGACTTGAGACTTGGCAGACGAGGAAAAAAGGGGGCCTCCAGCTTCCATAAAATGAATGAAACTTTATTTGTGTAAATTACACATAAAACCTCCTGGTTCAAGATAGGAGTGCACTACATAGCACGGGTAATAGCGACGCGTTTCGACCTAGATGCGGTCTTTGTCACAGTGCTATTACCCGTGCTATGTAGTGCACTCCTATCTTGAACCAGGAGGTTTTATGTGTAATTTACACGAATAAAGTTTCATTCATTTTATGGAAGCTGGAGTCCCCTTTTTTCCTCGTATACACAGTGCCCCCTGATTATAAATGTATACGCTGTGCCCCTGATTATAAATGTATACGCTGTGCCCTCTAAATATAAATGCATACACTGTGCCCCCTAATTATAAATGTATACGTTGCGCCCCCTGAATATAAGTATATGCTGTGCACCCTGAATATAAATGTATACGCTGTGCCCCTGATTATAAATGTATACGCTATGCCCTCTGAATATAAATGTATACGCTGTGCCCCCTGATTATAAATGTATACGCTGTGCCCTCTGAATATAAATGTATATTCTGTGCCCCCTGATTATAAATGTATACGCTGTGCCCCCTTATTATGAATGTATATGCTGTGCCCTCTGACTATAAATGTATACGCTGTGCCCCCTGATTATAAATGTATACGCTGTGCACCCTGAATATAAGTATACGCTGTGCCCCCTGATTATAAATGTATACGCTGTGCCCTCTGAATATAAGTATACTCTGTGCCCCCTGATTATGAATGTATATGCTGTGCCCTCTGACTATAAATGTATACGCTGTTGTGTCGACCCGCCACCACAATTGTGGGTTACCAGGGCAATGGGGTACTCAGAGCCGAGCCCGTAGAAGTCTATGGGGATTGTCACAGGTAGCTGTGGCTCGGTCTGTGGCCCTGGCGGTCTGGCGTATGTTGGGGATATATTTACAGGGGATAGGTTTATATACAGTTCGTGACGCCACCTGTAGTCTTCTGGTAATTTATACCAGCGCTGCTGTAGATCTCTGAGGGGATGGTGAGGCAGCTAGATGTCGGGTCCCTACAGGTGGGACTCTTCCCTCAGGTCGGTAGTTAGGTAGGGATTGTGCAGGCATGCAATAATAACTCAGTCTCACACCGTCAGCGTCTTTCCATACCTTTACTTGTAAGATGTTCAAGCAGGTCCCAGGGAGGCTGATGGGGTTAATGGAGGATGAGCTTTGAGGCAACAGCTAAGCAACTTAGGGGCCTCCTTTACTGTCCAATGAAGATGAGTACGACCAGCCTGAAGCGTAGTCCCCTCTATGATTCCAGCTTATCCAAAGCTGTGCTTCCCAGTCAGTTTAGTGTTAGGAGTCTTTCTATGAGGGAGCTGAATCCTTATTTTGTCCTGCAGAGACTCAAAGTCTTCACTTCCCCTGACCCCAGTTACGTACTGACTATAAGGGGGTGTTTGCCGCGACCTAGGGTCCGGTAAATCTCTGGTTTTCTCTTCACTATGCTTGTAGCTAATAGTGATCCTTCGGTCCCCAGTAACCGGTAGCAATGTGCAGGACTCTTCCAAGCCAAACGCACTTTTCCAATAATCTTCCTTCCACTTTGCCCTTCGATTTGCTCAACTCTTAATAGCTAGTTCAGTCTTTCTTCCAGTGGGGCACAGCTCTGACTAGACTAAGGTGAATTAGACCACCTGTACCAGCCTCCACGTTCTGAACTGAAGACAGGCTCAAACTGGACACGTCTACTCTGTCCAAGGACAGGAAACTGACTGACTAGAAAATCACTCCCTTCCACACCCCTGCTGGGTGTGTCAGAAGTGTACATGATGTCATGAAGAGACCTTAACTGTTACCTCTCCACTCATCCTCTTGGTATTGTGTACCAGGGCTACACATTCCCCCATGGTAAACGACAGCACTCCCGGGCTGTAAAATATAAAGAGACATTTTTGTTTATGCATGAAAATATTAACAATAACATTAATTCGTCCCATCCGGGAGGTGAGGATATCTTGAACGTTGCAAACATTAACATTTTATATAGAAATACAAAAGTATTAAATAGCATTCAATAAATATACGGTATACTTGTGAAGGACCCGCACCAAACCTTCAACGTGGGTCCTGGGTGGGCTGCAGGACATCCAAATGCAGACCTCACTCAGTGCCACACCACACGGGTTTTTGGTTCAGAGGTAAGTCAAGGTTTCATGTGAAACCATTAAAAAGGCACTTTAGTGCAACTATTTACAGGATACAGTTTTTGGGCTGGCTCAGTCCTCAGCCTCTGAGTCCATTGTTAAACGAAGACATAATAGGGAAAAACACATTTATATATATAGACTTTTTACAATGTTCACATAAACTACTGCTGATATCTAATGGGTAATTTCCCTTTTGTGATTCTCTCTGATCTACGTGGTGTAGTTTCAGGTATATCAAGTTGCGATCTGTCTGCACTGCGTAACGGCAAACTATAGAACTGCCTTAATCTTTCTATGGATCTGGCAAGCGTACTGATGGCTGGGCGGTGTGAGTCGCTTCACCAGGGGATCCCATAGTATGGGGCGCTGCTACAGATGATCCTTCTTGAGATTCCACAGGTTGAGGTGTTGCTGGGATGGGTAACTCCTGAGCGGGCTCAACTGGCACCACAGGCACAACTGGAGGTAGAACTTCCTCTTGTGGCTGATAAAACTGCAACACTGGAATTATCACAGCATCTCCCAGTCGGGGCCAATCCGCAGGAAAATCTCCCAGATCTGTGTGTAGGACCTCTTCCTTTCTTTCTCCTTGATTGAGGACAGGGTTCTTTTCACAACGCTTTAAGTGTTCTGGACACAACTTCAAATGATCTCTGGACACAGTGGTTGTTGTTCTTCCTCCGTCTTTACTGACGACACAAACTTTTCTGTTGTCATATTTAGAATCTTGTATGACGTAGGGTTCTTGCTCCCACTGATTATCCAATTTGTGCATCTTCCTTTTTCTTTTTAATACTACCTCTCCAGGCATCAAAGGCTTGGCAGGAGCATTTCGGTTGTAAACATCTTCCTGTTTCTCCCGTGCCTTATTGAGACTTTCCTCCACAGATTTGTACTCTTCTGTATTGCTCTTGCCGATTGACGTCCCAGTTTTCAACAGCGTCGTCTGCCTCCGGTTCTACCACTCCAAGTTCTAAATCCATTGGTAGTTTTCCGGGCCTTGCTCGCATAAGATAAGCTGGAGTGCAGTTAGTTGAGCTTACAGGTATATGGTTGTACAAATCAACCAAATCAGGTAGTAAATCCGGCCATCGATTCCTGTCTTCCAACGGTATGGATCTCAACAAGTCAAGGACAATATGGTTCATTTTTTCACAAAGACCGTTGGTTTGAGGGTGGTATGGTGTTGTTCTTATTTTCTTGCACCCGTACATATGACAGAATTCCTTGAATAAATCGGCTTCAAAAGCAGGTCCCTGATCGGTTAAGACTTGCTCCGGATACCCATGCGGTCTGCAGAAACTTGCTTGAAAGGTCTTCGCGGCCGTCACTGCGGTCTGGTCCTTAACTGGAACGACTACCAGAAATCTGGAGTAATGGTCCACCATGGTCAAGGTGTATGAGTATCCAGATCTACTTGGCGACAATTTGACGTGGTCCAGGGCCACAATCTCCAGAGGACGAGTCGTCCGGATAGGTTGCAGGGGTGCCTTCTGACTACCGTAGTCCTTTCTTCTGAGACCACAGGGTCCACAGTTCCGACACCACCTCTCGATGGAGCTGCGCATCCCTACCCAGTAGAACCGGCATCTCAACAGGGTCTCCAGCTTTCTCCAGCCAAAGTGTCCTGCTTGATCGTGGTACGCTTCCAACACCATAGGGACGTCTGCCTTGGGGACCACTATTTGCCAGACCATTTCATGGGTTCTGGGATTGACGTATCTCCTGCACAACTTCTCACGGTATAGGAACAACCTGCTTTTCTCGTTCCACAGGAGCTTGGCTGACATAGGTGCATCCTTTTCCAAGGAGGAACCTTCCTGTTTTAACAACTCCTTGATGCGGCTGACCACTGGATCACTGTCCTGAGTCTCTTTCCAGCTGTGATGGGGTAAAGGATTTAATGTTGCACCATACTGCTTTCTGTGAACTCGATGCTCGTGGACTACCCCATTTCGATGGAACGCGGGTAGCTCAATTTCTTCCAGGTCGTCCGATTCTTCTTCCGTGTCAGAGTCATGCGGCATTCGGGACAACGCGTCGGCATTAGCATTCTTTCGACCTGCCCGGTACTTGATAGTAAACTGGTAATTGGACAACCGAGCCATCCATCGCTGCTCCATGGCACCCAGCTTGGCGGTTTCCAGGTGCGTTAACGGGTTGTTGTCTGTGTACGCCGTGAACTTATTGGAGGCCAGATAGTGCTTAAATCTTTCAGTAATGGCCCAGACCAGCGCCAGAAATTCCAGCTTGAAGCTGCTATAATTTTCCGGATTCCTCTCCGTTGGCCTGAGTTTTCTGCTAGCATAAGCGATGACTTTTTCTTGGCCATTCTGCTTCTGACTGAGAACTGCTCCCAGCCCTTCATTACTGGCGTCGGTGTACAACAGGAACGGTTGGCTGTAATCAGGATAGGTTAAGATCTCATCACCTGTCAGGATCTCTTTCATCTTTTGGAATGCTTCAGCCTGTTCTTTACCCCAATTAAAGGGAGGGTTTCTGCTCTTTAAGGATTGTCCTACCAGGAGGTCCTGTAAAGGAGCTGCCTTCTTCGTGTAATCTTTCACGAATCTCCTGTAGTAACCCGTTAGTCCAGGAACTGACGCACTTCCTTAAGGTTTTTCGGCTCCGGCCACTTCTGGATGGCAGTGACTTTCTCTGGGTCTGGCGCTACTCCTTCCGAACTGACGATGTGCCCCAAGTATTGTACCTTCTGTTTGAGTAGATGGCATTTTGAGGGTTTTAATTTCATCCCGTACCTGGACAGGGACTCGAAGACTTCTGCCAGGTGCTTCAGATGGTCCTCATAAGTCTTGGAATACACGATGACGTCGTCTAGGTATAGCAGCACGGTTTCAAAATTGAGATGTCCCAGACAGTTTTCCATCACTCTCTGAAATGTTCCTGGGGCACTACTGAGCCCAAACGGCATTCTGTCGAACTCACAGAGCCCCATTGGGGTGGTGAAAGCCGTTTTCTCACGATCCTCCTCAGCCACAGCCACTTGCCAGTAACCACTAGTCAGATCAAGGGTAGAAAAGTAGTTAGCCGTTTTCAGAGCAGCTAATGATTCCTCTATACGTGGTAGCGGGTATGCATCCTTGTGTGTTATGCGGTTCACCTGCCTGTAATCCACACACATTCTCATACTACCATCTTTCTTTTTAACCAGAACTAGAGGGGCTGCCCAGGGGCTACAACTATCCCTTATCACCCCAGCTTTCTTCATATCATTCAACATTTCTTTAGCTTTCTGATAATGAGCTGGAGGTATGGGCCTATACCGCTCTTTGATGGGAGGATGACTGCCTGTAGGGATATGATGTTGTACTCCCTTAATTGTCCCAAAATCAAGTGGATTTTTGCTAAACACTTGGGCGTACTCTTGCACCACCCGTAATACCCCTTGCTTCTGGTGAGCGGGAGTGGTGTCCGTCCCAACATGGAGTTGCTGACACCATTCCGCCACCTGGGTTGCTGGGTCATTGTCCTCCTCTATTTGACAGGAGTCTAAGGACTCAGCCGGGAGAATAGAATTATTATCAACAGCATGAAGTTTAGCAATGGTTGCATAACGGGGTAAGTTTACCTCATCATCTCCCCAATTGAGAAGCCGTACCGGTACTCTTCCATTCACCACCTCTACTACTCCTCTAGCAGTCATAAGTGTAGGTCTATGTTCTGAATGGTGGGGTTCTACTACAGCTTGGTAATTCTGTCCTCTCAGACCTATGGCTGCCCTGCACCAAATGATCATTTCACTCATTGGGGGTATCACAATAGGATCTGAGTCAGTGACCCGTACATTACCAATTTCGCCGTCGGTAAGCTTCGCTTGCTGCTGACACACCAGGGCCCGGATCTCTCTTTGGATTACTCCTCTCTGCCTTGGTCGGGCAATCTCAGCGAGCTGTTGGAGCAAGAAACACAACTTCTCCCAAACAATTACCGATAATGTTAGTACCCAAAATGATATTTAAACCGTTCTCCTCATTTACAGTCTTTACTACCAGAAGCCCTTGGTCTTTCAACTCCTCTCTGCCCACCTTTACATCTACACATTTTGTTCCGAGTACTTCTACAGGAAGACCATTCGAAGCATACACAGTAAAGTCAAGGCTCGGAGGTTTAAGACTGTCCATTGACCAGTACTTGGTATATAGAGCATCAGGTATTAGGGTCACCTGGGACCCAGTGTCTAACAATGCTGGAACAGCAATACCATCTAGAATAATAGACAGGTAGGGTCGCCCGCCCACATACCTGCGGTTCCAGTCTAGGGGGCCTGACGGGTATTCTCCTGGGTGTTGGCCCTTGGACCCAGGTTCTGCCCGTTTAAAGGACACTGTGTAGACAGATGACCTTTCCGGTTGCAGCGGTAACAGATGATCTCTCGACGAGGAGGGTGTTGATCAGAGGTTGCTCCTGGGGGTGGCGTTGTCCTCCTCTGGGGGGGCGACGTCTTCTTTCTTCTCCGGTGCATCCACGGGACGTCTTCTGGGCAGTCAGCTAACAAGATCTTTCCTTCCTCCTCTTTCCGCAGCTGCAGGGCACTCATTACAGCAGCCAGATTTTTAGTCAGCTGGCGCACCTCTGAGCGCAGACAGTCCAATTCACTAGGAGGTGTCACCTGCGTTTTGGTTTCTGCCACTAGCGGGGAACAGGGGGTTACTGCCGGTTCCAGAGTGACTTCACCCTGATGATGTTGGGTGGCCACCTCAGGTTTGCCCAGGGGCCGCAGCCCTTTTATTGCCATGTCCTTTAGGGCATCAAAGGTAGCATCAGGATGATCTAAGGACCACCAATTCACAGTTCTGCGTTCCTCTGGGGATCTCAATCCCTGTATAAATTGTTCTTTCAACATTTTATTCTCGTCGATAGCATTTAAATTGTTAATTTGCTTGAGGGCTCTCAGGGCTCCCTGTAGTCGGCAAGCATAGTCCCGAATGCTGTCACCTGGCTGTTGTGAACAGTGATAGAAGGCCATCCGGAGATCCGTTTCTGTGCGGTCTTCAAATATGGCATGTAGCTTAAGGAAGATCGCAGGTACCGACTCCTGATCAACGGTATCCCAAGTCTCCACTTCCCTCTCAGCAGCGCCAGTTAGCTGCCCTATTAGCACAGCAGCTTTTTGTCTCTCAGGCATGGAGTACATTTCTAGGATGCTGCATAACTTCCGCTTGAAGCCTGCTAATGTGCCTGGCCCACCGCTGTATTGGGGAAGCCATTTCGCCCAGGCATATATGGGAGCGTTAGTGGCATGATCGGGACTACCGGACTGGGTGCAGGGCCTGCGCCCCCATCTGGCGCTACAATACCAGACGGTGCGGGATTGGGGCCTCCGGCCGGGGCCGCACTGTCAGCCGATTGTTGTGACATCTTAGCGCCCCCTTGGTTAAACGGAGCCTACCGGTTTCAGACGCTGCTACTTCACAGGCACCGCAGTGGGAACAGGACCTTCGTCGCAGGCGCTCTGATGTCAGAGCGTTCACTTCCTGTTGCAGGACCTGCCGCTGAGTCAGAGCCGGGGGCGTGTCCAAGACTTTGCGCGCTCTCTCAGGTACGCCCACCTTCTTCTCCAGCGCCTTAGGGCGCGAATCTGGCGGCAAATATGGCGGTATTTGGCGCCAAACAACAGCAACAGTCTTTTTCGCCAAAACACTCCACAGGCACACAGGGCTCGCAATGCTGCAAGTTTCGTATCCTGTTCGTGACGCCAAGTTTTTGTGTCGACCCGCCACCACAATTGTGGGTTACCAGGGCAATGGGGTACTCAGAGCCGAGCCCGTAGAAGTCTATGGGGATTGTCACAGGTAGCTGTGGCTCGGTCTGTGGCCCTGGCGGTCTGGCGTATGTTGGGGATATATTTACAGGGGATAGGTTTATATACAGTTCGTGACGCCACCTGTAGTCTTCTGGTAATTTATACCAGCGCTGCTGTAGATCTCTGAGGGGATGGTGAGGCAGCTAGATGTCGGGTCCCCTACAGGTGGGACTCTTCCCTCAGGTCGGTAGTTAGGTAGGGATTGTGCAGGCATGCAATAATAACTCAGTCTCACACCGTCAGCGTCTTTCCATACCTTTACTTGTAAGATGTTCAAGCAGGTCCCAGGGAGGCTGATGGGGTTGATGGAGGATGAGCTTTGAGGCAACAGCTAAGCAACTTAGGGGCCTCCTTTACTGTCCAATGAAGATGAGTACGACCAGCCTGAAGCGTAGTCCCCTCTATGATTCCAGCTTATCCAAAGCTGTGCTTCCCAGTCAGTTTATGTGTTAGGAGTCTTTCTATGAGGGAGCTGAATCCTTATTTTGTCCTGCAGAGACTCAAAGTCTTCACTTCCCCTGACCCAGTTACGTACTGACTATAAGGGGGTGTTTGCCGCGACCTAGGGTCCGGTAAATCTCTGGTTTTCTCTTCACTATGCTTGTAGCTAATAGTGATCCTTCGGTCCCCAGTAACCGGTAGCAATGTGCAGGACTCTTCCAAGCCAAACGCACTTTTCCAATAATCTTCCTTCCACTTTGCCCTTCGATTTGCTCAACTCTTAATAGCTAGTTCAGTCTTTCTTCCAGTGGGGCACAGCTCTGACTAGACTAAGGTGAATTAGACCACCTGTACCAGCCTCCACGTTCTGAACTGAAGACAGGCTCAAACTGGACACGTCTACTCTGTCCAAGGACAGGAAACTGACTGACTAGAAAATCACTCCCTTCCACACCCCTGCTGGGTGTGTCAGAAGTGTACATGATGTCATGAAGAGACCTTAACTGTTACCTCTCCACTCATCCTCCTGGTATTGTGTACCAGGGCTACACACTGTGCCCTCTGAATATAAATGTATACGCTGTGCCCCTGATTATAAATGTATACGCTGTGCCCCTGATTATAAATGTATATGCTGTGCCCTCTGAATATAATGTATATTCTGTGCACCCTGATTATAAATGTATACGCTGTGCCCCCTGATTATAAATGTATATGCTGTGCCCTCTGAATATAAATGTATATTCTGTGCCCCTGATTATAAATGTATATGCTGTGCCCTCTGAATATAAATGTATATTCTGTGCCCCCTGATTATAAATGTATACGCTGTGCCCCCTGATTATGAATGTATATGCTGTGCCCCCTGAATATAAAGATACCTAAAAATAATTGCGTTGCCAATAGTACGTGTTGGTAGCACATTGCACTCAGCTTACACATCATTCGAACCCCAGAAAGTTAAAAAAAAAAGTCAAGTGTGGCGCCAAAAAGCCTTGCACCTGAATTCTGGCACAAACAGCAGCCATGATGTTACATGACTGTGACCCGTGAGGTTTTTTGTGACATTTTTTACATTACAAATCATGTAGTTTCAAAGCGAAATATCAAAATCACTTTATCTTTACTATTTCACGTCTGAAACATGAAAAGCACAAAAATGCCACGGAAAAAGCTCCAAACATGTGCCTAAAAGACATATTTAAAAAAAACGGCATAAAAATACCAAAAATATGAAAAAAATCAATAATAAAACTCACCAGAAAATTAGAGAAATGCCAGCCAACAGCAAACAGTAAAATATCAAAAACAATAAAAAAGTATGAAAACTCTAAATAAATAATACATGTGAGACTGAATTCATGAATTTGTTTTCCAGGCGTACTTCCCCTTTAAATTCTAGCCTTCGGGCGATAAATAGTTAATGCTGGATATAATAATGTTGTCCCGTATAACCCGTTTGCTTTATTGCTTTCATAATGTCTTGTAAGCGTCTCCCGCGGTAAGGCAATAATTAAAAAGCAAAAAAAAAATTCATACAACCCTCCCTATGGGCGCAGGAGAGGGTGAGCGCTGCCCGGGCGCTTGGCAATAAAATGTGTCATTTAGCAGAGCTCGGATTTAGCCGTCGTGCGTTTTTTTTTTGCCCATGTGACGATCACATGCTAAGGGGCACCGTATCACCCATTAACCATCAGTCATGCAAGTGGAGGCTTATGGAAATAATGAGACTGGCTACAGGAGCAGGGGTAGCGGTTCTCCTCGCTCTCGCCGGCGTGCTCCCAGGCGGTGTAAACTGCTTACTCAGGGAGACAGCACTCGCAATTGACAGGTAATTGCCCAGAGCCAGTTAAAATTGTTTAAATCAGATCCTGGCCCGAAAGGACGAGGAGGTTGCTGAAGTGACATGTAACAGGGTAAAAAAAAAAAAAATATGTACAGGGGGCACATCCATTATCCTTCAGCCGTAACGTGGCCCCCAACCCCCGGAACCTGCCTCGATGAAATATTGTATCCATCATAAGGGCGACGGATTGTTATGAAAACCAAAAAGGAAAAATAGAAGAAAATGTTGACAGTTCCTTTGCAGAGCTATGTGTATCCATGGTAAACGCCTTGATCCTGCAGATAAAGGGAGTAGAGTAACTCGGGCGTGTAGGATCTGACTACACGTGGTTTGTTTGTAGTCTGTAACCATAGAGATGCATAGCTCTGCATAGAAGCTGTGTACGCCATAAAAGACAAGACTTGCGCATGCACAGGTCAGAACTAATTACGTTACCTGCATAAAAGCCAATACTGGCGCATGCGCAGGTCAGAACTAATTACATTACCTGCATAAGACAAGACTTGCGCATGCACATGTCAGAACTAGTTACACTACCTGCATAAAAGCCAAGACTGACGCATGCGCAAGTCAGAACTAATTACATTACCTGCATAAAAGCCAAGACTGGCGCATGCACAGGTCAGAACTAATTACATTACCTGCATAAAAGCCAAGACTGGCGCATGCACAGGCCAGAAATAATTACATTACCTTCATAAAAGCCAAGACTGACGCATGCGCAAGTCAGAACTAATTACATTACCTGCATAAAAGCCAAGACTGGCACATGCACAGGTCAGAACTAATTACATTACCTGCATAAGACAAGACTTGCGCATGCACATGTCAGAACTAGTTACACTACCTGCATAAAAGCCAAGACTGACGCATGCGCAAGTCAGAACTAATTATATTACCTGCATAAAAGCCAAGACTGGCCCCTGTACAGCTCAGAACTAATTACATTGCCTGCATAAAAGACAAGACTGGCGCATGCACAGGTCAGAACTAATTACATTACCTGCATAAAAGACAAGACTTGCACATGTGCATGTCAGAACTAATTACATTGCCTGCATAAAAGACAAGACTGGCGCATGCACAGGTCAGAACTAATTACATTGCCTGCATAAAAGACAAGACTGGCGCATGCACAGGTCAGAATTAATTACATTGCCTGCATAAAAGACAAGACTGACGCATGCACAGGTCAGAACTAATTACATTGATTGCATTAAGTCAAGACATTCTGTGCATGCGCCACTTTTCAGCTCTACATCAATCAAACTTCCAGAGGCGGGCCTAAAGAATGACCGGGGCTCTTTAACAGTTGGGACACGCCAGTGGACATTTGAGAGTCTTCATTTGGGCAGTTGTATAAATACTATTTCCTCTCCAGTAGTTAAAATCAGAACTAAAGGGTCTTATTACATATTACATGATCAGCAAACCCTATAAAGGACATCCGAAGTGGTCTTCCAGGTATCTGAGAACCACATCAGAGTGGGCAATTTTGTGTGTGGAGGAGACTGGCCGGAGTCCTTGGCATTAGGCGTGGTCTTAGGCTTTGTACAGGTCTGTCCTGGCACCACCACCTAGCTCTATACCTCTGTTTTGTTGATGTTTCCATGTAAAAAATGCCATTATTTTCCCACTGACCAAGTGAACGGGACAGGAAATTGTGTCCTGCAGCGCCGCGAGTGGGGTCCTAGGATCCATCTAATTACATTACCTGCATAAGACAAGACTTGCGCATGCACATGTCAGAACTAGTTACGCTACCAGCATAAAAGCCAAGACTGACGCATGCGCAAGTCAGAACTAATTATATTACCTGCATAAAAGCCAAGACTGGCGCATGCGCAGGTCAGAACTAATTACAATACCTGCATAAAAGCCAAGACTGGCGCATGCACAGGTCAGAACTAATTACATTACCTGCATAAAAGCCAAGACTGGCGCATGCACAGGCCAGAAATAATTACATTACCTTCATAAAAGCCAAGACTGACGCATGCGCAAGTCAGAACTAGTTACACTACCTGCATAAAAGCCAAGACTGACGCATGCGCAAGTCAGAACTAATTACATTACCTGCATAAAAGCCAAGACTGGCGAATGCACAGGTCAGAACTAATTACATTACCTGCATAAAAGCCAAGACTGGCGCATGCACAGGCCAGAAATAATTACATTACCTTCATAAAAGCCAAGACTGACGCATGCGCAAGTCAGAACTAATTACATTACCTGCATAAAAGCCAAGACTGGCACATGCACAGGTCAGAACTAATTACATTACCTGCATAAGACAAGACTTGCGCATGCACATGTCAGAACTAGTTACACTACCTGCATAAAAGCCAAGACTGACGCATGCGCAAGTCAGAACTAATTATATTACCTGCATAAAAGCCAAGACTGGCCCCTGTACAGCTCAGAACTAATTACATTGCCTGCATAAAAGACAAGACTGGCGCATGCACAGGTCAGAACTAATTACATTACCTGCATAAAAGACAAGACTTGCACATGTGCATGTCAGAACTAATTACATTGCCTGCATAAAAGACAAGACTGGCGCATGCACAGGTCAGAACTAATTACATTGCCTGCATAAAAGACAAGACTGGCGCATGCACAGGTCAGAATTAATTACATTGCCTGCATAAAAGACAAGACTGACGCATGCACAGGTCAGAACTAATTACATTGATTGCATTAAGTCAAGCATTCTGTGCATGCGCCACTTTTCAGCTCTACATCAATCAAACTTCCAGAGGCGGGCCTAAAGAATGACCGGGGCTCTTTAACAGTTGGGACACGCCCAGTGGACATTTGAGAGTCTTCATTTGGGCAGTTGTATAAATACTATTTCCTCTCCAGTAGTTAAAATCAGAACTAAAGGGTCTTATTACATATTACATGATCAGCAAACCCTATAAAGGACATCCGAAGTGGTCTTCCAGGTATCTGAGAACCACATCAGAGTGGGCAATTTTGTGTGTGGAGGAGACTGGCCGGAGTCCTTGGCATTAGGCGTGGTCTTAGGCTTTGTACAGGTCTGTCCTGGCACCACCACCTAGCTCTATACCTCTGTTTTGTTGATGTTTCCATGTAAAAAATGCCATTATTTTCCCACTGACCAAGTGAACGGGACAGGAAATTGTGTCCTGCAGCGCCGCGAGTGGGGTCCTAGGATCCATCTAATTACATTACCTGCATAAGACAAGACTTGCGCATGCACATGTCAGAACTAGTTACGCTACCAGCATAAAAGCCAAGACTGACGCATGCGCAAGTCAGAACTAATTATATTACCTGCATAAAAGCCAAGACTGGCGCATGCGCAGGTCAGAACTAATTACAATACCTGCATAAAAGCCAAGACTGGCGCATGCACAGGTCAGAACTAATTACATTACCTGCATAAAAGCCAAGACTGGCGCATGCACAGGCCAGAAATAATTACATTACCTTCATAAAAGCCAAGACTGACGCATGCGCAAGTCAGAACTAGTTACACTACCTGCATAAAAGCCAAGACTGACGCATGCGCAAGTCAGAACTAATTACATTACCTGCATAAAAGCCAAGACTGGCGCATGCGCAGGTCAGAACTAATTACATTACCTGCATAAAAGCCAAGACTGGCCCTGTAAGGTTCTATGTATATATTCCTGAAACTCAGTTTGTTCGTCAGCCATTTTACTTTCTGTCTTGCTGCAGCTATCTTGCCCTCAGTCAAAATGGAGTTTCCAGCTTGCATGTTCCCGCCCTGATTCTCTCCTTTGCTTCTTAAGCAGCCACAGCTGAGCAATCAGTGCTTCAGAATCTAGCCTGCAGTGAACCTGTGACTTGACTCCTGTAAGCCTTGGACCTTGTACTCCAGCTATTCCTACTGAGGAACTCTGAAGCACTTGTGGACTCTGAACCCTGCTCTTTGAAAGACCCACGTTTGCATGGACTTACGGTAACAGAGAAGAAGATCCTGAATCTGTATTTGAGAGTGATTGCTGAGCTTGGATTACTCTGGCCTGCTGTGTCTCCTGTTTCTGTGTCTGCAAACTGTGTGACTATTTCTGCCAACTTGTATGAAGTAATACAGGACTTTTCTATATCAAACCTGTGACTCCTGTGTTTTCATCGCACCCAAGCACAAGACGCTATATGAACTGTACTACATACATTACAAGATTCTGAAGCCAAAACGTTAGTGTCTGCTGGGTCTGGAAGGCTGTGTCTGCTGTACTGTGGATATCAGACGTCCGGTTGTACTTTCTGTGATGACAGTGGTTGTGACTTCTCACAACCATTCCAGGTGAGCAATTCCCTTAAGTTTTTTCTTTTTGCAGTGTTACCACAGGTAAACACTATTGTTCTTTTTTTTTTCCTTTCTTTTCTCTTTTTTGTCTGCTGTAACTCTGGATATCAGATGTCTGGTTGAAACTTTCTGTGATGATAGTGGTTGTGACTTCTCACAACCATTCCAGTAATCCTGTCTTAAAAGATCTGGAAAATGGAGGCCCGCATAAAGGAACTTTGCGGAGTGACTGATAATATCCTTGCAGATTTGCAGAATATAAAGACCCGTTTTACAAATCTACAGGACCTCAATAATCACAATTTGCAAGTGGTTGGACAGACTACCCAGGATTTGCGAGCCAGGATTGAGGTTCTAGAGGGGCGAGTCCAGGCTCCTGCCGTAGCCCCGAGTGCTGGGATTCCCAAGTTGCCCCCTTTTCGTTTTGGCGGTGAACGTGAGAAATTCAGGGGATTTATTAATCAATGCAATCTTTTTTTTTCTGCACATGCTTCACAATTTCCCACTGAACGATCTAAGGTGCTTACTATAATTATGTTGCTTACCAACAAGGCTTTAATGTGGGCAAACCCTCTGATTGAGACTGAGGATGATTGTTTGAATCACCTTGATGATTTTATTTCAGCCATGGGGCAGGTGTTTGATGACCCCAATCGAGGTGCAACAGCTGAAGCAGCCATGTTAGCTTTGCGCCAAGGTAAGCACTCGGTAGCTGAATATGCCTTGGATTTCAGGAGATGGGCCCTTGATACCACCTGGGACAGTTCCGCCAAAAAATCTATTTTTCGAAAGGGGTTATCTCCACTGATTAAGGATGAACTTGCTCGTGCCGACCCTCCCACTGCGTTAGGTGACTTTATTAACTACTGCATCCGTATTGATACTCGTCTGACTGAACGCAGGCAAGAGAGATGGTTCGAAAGCAATCGTACTAACCTTTTCCTACCTTCCTCTCCAGCTAAGGAACCTTTGAGTAGGATTACACGGGAACCTGAACCTGAACCCATGCAGGTAGACTCTTTACAACGACGGGTTAGTGATGCACGCAAGGAACATCGTTTTAAGGAGAATCTATGTTTCTATTGTGGTAAGTCAGGGCACTTCATTATAAACTGCCCCAGCCGTTCTCGTAAGACTACTGCAGCACTCATTCATTGTGAGTGTTGCGAGAGGGGATCTGTCAGGTCCGAGCCTCAGGCTCCAGAGAGATCTGCAGCAACAGATCTTGATTTCTCGGACTTAAACTCCGTTACCTCTGAGGACGTTGACTGTGTAAACGCTGCCATTTTTCAAGTTTCCTCAGCGGTGTCCCAGCTGAGTTGTAAGAAAAACAATTCTCATTGCTTTCTTTCCATCAAACTCTGGGTTGACTCAGCTTGGGTGTCTAGCTCTGCTATGATCGACTCAGGGGCAAGTGGAAATTTTATGGATGTCTCCTTTGCTCTGAAACAGGGAATACGTTCAGTGAAGAAGGCTACTCCAGTACAGATGGAAACTGTGGATGGCTCCCTGCTGACCTCTGGACCAGTGGATCAGGAAACAGAGCCTTTGAGGGTTCTTATGGGTAAAGATCATCAAGAGAAACTGTCCTTTATGCTTATCTCTTCTCCCCACTTTCCCATTATTCTAGGGCTACCATGGCTGCAGGCTCAGAATCCTACCATTAACTGGGAGACCAAGGAATTACACTTTCCAGAGAAACAGATGAGTCCAAAAGTTTCAGCTTGCTCTGTTCCTAAAGGAATCATGTCAGTCCCTGAACTACCAGCTGTATACCAGGACTATGTGGATTTATGTGACAAGAAGAACGCTGACCAGCTTCCTCTCACCGTCCATATGATTGTCCAATTGAATTATTGCCTGGAGCAGAGATACCTTTTGGTAAGATCTACCCCTGGCGGGGCCCGAGCTAAAGGCTTTAAAGGATTACATAGATGAAAATCTAGCCAAGGGCTTCATACGCCCCTCTTCATCTCCTGCAGGTGCACCCATCTTCTTTGTAAAGAAGAAAGATGGATCTCTGAGACCATGCGTAGACTATAGGGAACTCAATAAGGTTACTATTAGAAACCGTTATCCATTGCCTTTAATCCCTGAGTTATTGGAGAGAGTGCGACATGCCAAAATTTTTTCTAAACTAGATCTTCGTGGGGCCTATAACTTAGTCCGTATTAGACCTGGGGATGAATGGAAGACTGCATTCAGGTCACGCTATGGACACTTTGAATATCTAGTTATGCCTTTTGGTCTGAGTACCGCCCCAGCCACTTTCCAACACTTGGTGAATGACATCTTCAGGGATCTCCTAGATACATTCGTGGTAATTTATTTGGATGATATTCTAATTTTTTCTAACTCCACAGAGGAACATCATGGACATGTGAGAATGGTCTTGGAACGTCTAAGACAAAATCATCTTTACATCAAACTTGAAAAGTGTGAATTCCATAGGACCGAAATTCAATTTCTGGGGTATGTACTGTCTACACAAGGAATTAGTATGGATGGAAGCAAAACCCAAGCCATCAAGGATTGGCCAAGTCCTAGAAATGTGAAGGAGGTACAGCGCTTCATCGGGTTTGCCAACTTCTATAGACGTTTCATTAGAAATTTCTCTGAGGTAGTGTCACCTATCACTCAACTTACCCGGAAAGAGTCTAGGTTTTCCTGGACTCCCCAAGCCCAGGAAGCATTTTCCCGTCTAAAAGATAAATTTACCACTGCACCTATCCTAGTACATCCCAACCCGAGCTTGCCTTCATAATAGAGGTGGATGCTTCAGACTGTGCCGTTGGAGCTATACTCTCTCAGAGAACAGGTGAGAAGAATGTCTTGCATCCCTGTGCCTTCTTTTCCCAGCAGTTGTCTTCGGCTGAGAGGAACTACGATGTGGGCAATAGAGAGTTGTTGGCCATTATTGCCGCCTTCAAAGAATGGAGACACCTTCTTCAGGGAGCTGCACAGCAAATAGTTGTCCTGACAGACCATCGTAACCTTGAGTTTATCAGGTCGGCTAAGTGCCTGACTCCTCGCCAGGCTCGCTGGAATCTTTTCTTAAACCAATTTAATTTTATCATCTCTTATAGACCAGGATCGCGCAATGGAAAGGCTGATGCACTCTCTAGGATTTACTCAGCAGAGACACGTCCAATTACTCCTCCTAAGACTATTCTTCCTGACTCTAGATTCCTAGGAGTAATTCATAATCAAGACCTACTTAAGGACATCAAGGAAGCATACCATGCGGATTCCTTTTTGGCACAACCCCCAAGGGACGTAAGTCTTGTCTTTAAGAATGGTGTGTGGATTCAGGGACAACGCCTGTATATTCCTGAAACAGTCAGATTGAGAGTATTGCAACTCATTCACGATTCCAAGATAGCTGGGCATAGAGGAATTCTAAAGACACAGGAATTTCTTTCTCGTTTCTTTTGGTGGCCCACTTGCAGGAAGGATGTTTTGAATTATGTCACTTCATGTGAGGTCTGTGCAAGATGCAAAACACCTCGCTCCTCACCAACTGGTCTGTTACAGCCTCTTCCCACCCCGTCCCGCCCGTGGGGATCCATTTCTATGGACTTCATTGTGGAGTTACCAACCTCTCAGGGGAAGAACACCATTCTAGTGGTGGTTGACCGTCTAACAAAGGCAGCTCATTTTATCCCTTGTGTCGGCTTACCCACTGCAAAACAGACATCAGATTTGATGATTAAAATGTGTTTCGCTTACATGGAGTACCGGATGAGGTTATTTCGGATCGAGGGGTGCAATTCACTTCTAGGTTTTGGCAAAATTTCTGTGCAGCATTGGACATTAAAGTAAACCTTTCTTCTGCTTTTCATCCCCAGACTAATGGACAGACCGAACGAACCAATCAAACCCTGGAGCAGTATCTCCGCTGCTTTATCTGCCACCTACAGGATGATTGGGTGGATCTACTTCCATTAGCTGAGTTCTCTTATAACAACTCTCAGAGTGCCTCCACTAAGCAGTCTCCTTTTTACTCTAATCTAGGTTATCATCCTAACATTCTACCACGATTTCCCATAGAAACGCCTTTACCAGCAGTGGCTGAAAGAATCACGTCTTTACAGAAGAATATGGATCTTCTAAAGGAAAATCTGGAATCGGCTCAAGAAAGGTACAAGAAAGCAGCAGATAAATTTCGTAAACCTGCACCAGCTTTCAAGGTAGGAGACTTGGTCTGGCTGTCAACCAGAAATCTTAAGTTAAGGATTCCATCGTCTAAGTTGGGACATAAGTACATTGGACCCTATAAAATCAGTAAAATTATAAGTGCCGTTGCTTGTCGTCTTCAACTGCCCAGAACTATGAGAATCCACCCTGTCTTTCATGTATCCCTACTAAAGGCTGCGACACCCAATACGTTTCCTGGACGTTCCTCTCCTTGCCCTGACCCAGTGCTAGTCGATGGTCAGGAAGAATTTGTGGTGGAAAGGATTTTAGATTCCAGGTTGTATAGAAATCAGTTACAATATCTGATTAAATGGCAGGGCTACCCAGTGGAGGACAACTCATGGGAACCGGTCAATAACGTTAATGCTCCTCGCTTGCTCCGTCAGTTTCATCAGAGGTACCCACACAAGCCTGGTCTGAGGTCATCCGGAGGTTGTCCTTAAGGGGGGAGTAATGTAAGGTTCTATGTATATATTCCTGAAACTCAGTTTGTTCGTCAGCCATTTTACTTTCTGTCTTGCTGCAGCTATCTTGCCCTTAGTCAAAATGGAGTTTCCAGCTTGCATGTTCCCGCCCTGATTCTCTCCTTTGCTTCTTAAGCAGCCACAGCTGAGCAATCAGTGCTTCAGAATCTAGCCTGCAGTGAACCTGTGACTTGACTCCTGTAAGCCTTGGACCTTGTACTCCAGCTATTCCTACTGAGGAACTCTGAAGCACTTGTGGACTCTGAGCCCTGGTCTTTGAAAGACCCACGTTTGCATGGACTTACGGTAACAGAGAAGAAGATCCTGAATCTGTATTTGAGAGTGATTGCTGAGCTTGGATTACTCTGGCCTGCTGTGTCTCCTGTTTCTGTGTCTGCAAACTGTGTGACTATTTCTGCCAACTTGTATGAAGTAATACAGGACTTTTCTATATCAAACCTGTGTCTCATGTATGTTCATCGCACCCAAGCACAAGACGCTATATGAACTGTACTACATACATTACAGGCCCCTGTACAGCTCAGAACTAATTATATTACCTGCATAAAAGACAAGACTTGCGCATGTGCATGTCAGAACTAATTACATTGCCTGCATAAAAGACAAGACTGGCGCTTGCACAGGTCAGAACTAATTACATTACCTGCATAAAAGACAAGACTGGCATGCACAGGCAGAATTACATGCTGCAAAGACAGACTGGCATGCAGGTCAGAACTAATTACATTGCCTGCATAAAAGACAAGACTGGCGCATGCACAGGTCAGAACTAATTACATTGCCTGCATAAAAGACAAGACTGGCGCATGCACAGGTCAGAACTAATTACATTGATTGCATTAAGTCAAGACATTCTGTGCATGCGCCACTTTTCAGCTCTACATCAATCAAACTTCCAGAGGCGGGCCTAAAGAATGACCAGGGCTCTTTAACAGTTGGGACACACCCAGTGGACATTTGAGAGTCTTCAGTTGCATAAATACTATTTCCTTTCCAGTAGTTAAAATGAGAACTAAAGGGTCTTATTACATATTACATGATCAGCAAACCCTATAAAGGACATCCGAAGTGGTCTTCCAGGTATCTGAGAACCACATCAGAGTGGGCAATTTTGTGTGTGGAGGAGGCTGGCCGGAGTCCTTGGCATTAGGCGTGGTCTTAGGCTTTGTACAGGTCTGTCCTGGCACCACCACTTAGCTCCATACCTCCATTTTGGTGATGTTCCCATGTAAAAAATGCCGTTATTTTCCCACTGACAAAGTGAACGGGACAGGAAATTGTGTCCTGCAGCGCCGCGAGTGGGGTCCTAGGATCCATCTGCCTGTTAGTATACAGAGCCACATACCTTGGCGCTGTGGAATTTCGACATCCATGAACATTCCGCATTCCTCCGGAGCAGTGATGGACTGTTTGTATATGAATTCACAACGGAACCAAGGACCGGATTAACCCCTACCCTCCCAGAGGCCTCGCCGTGATTTTCTCATTTTTTTAATTGTAATTTTTGGTGTTTTTTTTTAAAGTACCGTTCCACTTTGTAAAAATAAATTCACCGTTCCGATCTCCACAGTTAGCCTTATTCTTCACTTTACCTCTTTTATTTTAGTACTGAGTTATTTCAGGTTGATTTTTTTTTCCATTTAGCTCCAGAGCTGATTTTCAAAAGTTCTACTGTTTCCACTTAGATTCAAACAACAGTTTAGCTCCACCCACTTATAGTCATGTGCCTGTCATCTGCTCTCCCACAATGCACTGCTCTTAAGGGGGAAACCTCAGAATTTCATAAACTTCGTGGGTTATAGAAAATATTTATTTTTTTATTATCCTGACCTGAGCATTACAGTATGAGAACTGTAATACGGCGCTGGGAAAAAAAAAACGGGCGATATCATTTTTTATTATTTTGTTTAAATTTGTGCTAATTTATTAATATGCGAGCAATAACCTGCGGCCGACTACTCTGATATATAAAAAAGCCTCCGGGAGAAGCTGGAGATTTGCAAAGTACCTAACCGTTATTTGTGTCAGGGGTGAGGGCCCGGGATAGGAGATGTGTCTCAGGGGCCCGACACTGGGAATTCTCCGTACCGCGTATGGTATTATATGCTGTCAATCATGGATTAGCATTTAAATGCAGCATTATATCTAGGAGCTGGCAGCAAATCTCCGCTGACGTATGTGCCGGCCACCATCACGTATGGGTTTCCCAGCAAGCAAAATTGATACTGGGGGCTTTATGAGATTATTGGAGGTATTCACATACTTATGCAAGTGGCATTATGGCAGCTATAATCAGAGGCGGTTATGAGACTAAAATATCTTATAGGTAGTGCTAACTTAGAAATAGCAGGAGCACTGTATAAAGTAGCCATAGAGTAAACACACAATTTGATATTGTCAATGATGCCTGCCTGCCTATCTTGGCTCCAGCTGCATAATAAGGCTGTCATATGTTCTTTATACCTCTGCCCTCTAGTAACAATGGGTAGACCCTTATGATAACAGTCAGTCTCCACAGCATTGCCAAAAAGAGAGATAAAATGGGAAATGTTAGACTATTGTCTATGGTGTAATCCTGCCTATCTAGTATCCAACTGCACAATAAACCTGTCATATATTCTTTATACCTCTGCCCTCTAGTAACAATGACAACTGACAACAGTCAGTCTCCACAGCATTGCCAAAAAGAGAGATAAAAGGGGGAAATGTTATGGTGTAATCCTGCCTATCTTGGCTCCAGCTGCACAATAGACCTGTTGTATATTATTCATACTTCCACCCTTTAGTAACAATGGGTACAACCCTTCTGAAAACAGTCAGTCTTCACAGCATGACCAAAAATAAAAAGGGGAAATGTTAGACTGTTGTTTATGGTTTAATCCTGCCTATCTAGTCTCCCACAGCACAATAAATCTGTCATATATACATTCTTTCTTCACTTTCCAGCAATGAGTAGAGCCTTCTGATAACAGGCATACTTTACAGCATGGTCAAAAAAGGAAATGCCAGACTATTGTTCATACTTTAATCCTGCCTATCTAGTCTTTAGCAACACAATAGAGATAACTTTGTTCAATAGTAATAATTGGAATACCTATTTAATAACTGTCAGTCTTTACTTCATTGCCAAAAACAAGATGAACTTTAAAGTAATTTTTAGCTATATATCAGTGTTGTAATCCTGCCTATCTAGTTTCCATTAGTTGATCGAAGCAGTCATTTACTCGTTATAACTTATAATAATAGTAAGACACTTATATGTGGTGTATTCCTGCATATCAATTCTCCAGTTGCACAACTGAGCTGTGATCTATTCATTATTCGGTCACCTTCTAGCAATAATGGGTAGACCCTTCTGATCACAGTCAGTCTTCACAGCAGGGCCAAAAAGGGAGATACAAACAGGGAATATTATACTATATATTATATTATAATATATTAGACTATTGTTTAATCCTTCCTATCTAGTCTTTACCAGCACAGTAGAGTTTTGATTAATTTATTATACATCTGGCCTCTCGTAATAATAGGAAAAGTCATTTTGATAATAGTCTTTATATTAGGACAACACAGAGAGCTGTACAAAGAATGAATTTCCCTGACTGTTGTCGGTGATATAATCCTGCCTGTCAAGTCTCTAGCTGCACAATTGAACTGCCATATATTCATTATACTTCCACCTTTTAGTAATAATGGGTATACCTTTCTGATAACAGTCTTCACAGCATAGCCAAAAAAAGAGGCACAAGACAGGAAATGTCAGCCTATTGCCCATGGATTAATCCTGCCTATCTAGTTTTTAGCAGCACAATAAGGTTGTCGTTAATGTATTATAACTCTGTCATCTTGTACCAATGGGAAGATTCACTTTATAATAGTCAGTCTTTATATCAGGACAAAAAGTGAGATATGCAAAAATGGAATTTTTAGAGTTTTGTCAGTGCTGTTATCCTGCCTATCAAGTCTACAGCTGCACAATAGAGTTGCGCTATGTTCTTAATTTAATAACTGCACCCGTGAGTAATAATGGGTAGACCCTTCTGCCAACACATGGCTGAAAAGAGATACAAAAAAAACAGCAAATGTTAGACTATTGTCCATGGTGTAATCCTGCATATCTTGTCTTCAGCAGCTCAATAATGTAATTTATTTATCATATCTCAGCCGTCTAGTAATAATTGGAATACCTATTTGATAACAGTCAGTCTTTACTCCATTGCCAAAAAGAAATCTGTTCACAGCTGGAATTTTTAGACTTTTGTCAGTGGTGAAATATTGTCTATCTTGATTCCAGCAGCAGAATTAAGCCATCATTTACTCATTATTATAACTATGCCGACTTGTAATAATGGGAAGATCTATTTGATAACAGTCACCCTTTATAACTACACAAAAAACGAGATCTATTATAATGGAATTGTTAGTTTGTTGTTGGTGTTGTAATCCCACTTATCTAGTCTACAGCAGCAGAATGAAGCTTTCATTCAGTCTTTATAACTTTGCCTTTAAATAACAATGGGGAGAGACACATTTGGTGAAAGTCAGTCTTAAATAGCCGGATGAAAAGAGATATGCACAAAAATAGAGTTGTTCTATTATTCTCGGTGGTGTTACCCCTGCCTGTTTAGTCTCCAACTGCAGAATATAGCTGTCAGTCAATTTAACACTTCCCTAATGGGAGGACCTGTGGGACAATATGCAGTCTTTGCAGCAGAGCTGTAAGAGACACACAAAGCAGTAAGTATTAGACTATTGTCTGAGGTGTTATCCTGCCTATCTAGTCCCCAGCAGCACACTATAGCTATCAGTCAGTAAATTTAACACTTCCCTAATGGGAGGACCTGTGGGACAATATGCAGTCTTTGCAGCAGTGCTGTAAAGAGACACACAAAGCAGTAAGTATTAGACTATTGTCTGAGGTGTTATCCTGCCTATCTAGTCCCCAGCACACACTATAGCTATCAGTCAATTTAACACTTCCCTAATGGGAAGACCTGTGGGACAATATGCAGTCTTTGCAGCAGCACTGTAAAGAGGCACACAAAGCAGTAAGTATTAGACTATTGTCTGAGGTGCTATCCTGCCTATCTAGTCCCCAGCAGCGCACTATAGCTATCAGTCAGTCAATTTAACACTTCCCTAATGGGAGGACCTGTGGGACAATATGCAGTCTTTGCAGCAGAGCTGTAAGAGACATACAAAGCAGTAAGTATTAGACTATTGTCTGAGGTGTTACCCTGCCTATCTAGTCCCCAGCAGCACACTATAGCTGTCAGTCAGTCAATTTAACACTTCCCTAATGGGAAGACCTGTGGGACAATATGCAGTCTTTGCAGCAGCGCTGTAAAGAGACACACAAAGCAGTAAGTATTAGACTGTTGTCTGAAGTGTTATCCTGCCTATCTAGTCTCCAGCAGCAACTATAGCTGTCAGTCAGTCAATTTAACACTTCCCTAATGAGAGGACCTGTGGGACAATATGCAGTCTTTGCTGCAGTGCTGTAAAGAGACACACAAAGCAGTAAGTATTAGACTATTGTCTGAGGTGCTTTCCTGCCTATCTGGTCCCCAGCAGTGCACTATTTTAATTCTATTTCTGCTTAATTTAATTGTTTGTGACATCATCTAGGCAGATTTGCTATTTTACAGTCTGGGAAAGTTGGGTTTCACCAAGCTTTGCTGTTCGTTGCATCTTTTAGGCAGTTTTATATCTTTGGAGAGTTTTTCGATTTTTTTTTAAAGTCACCTGCTTGGCGATAAAGCAAATAAGGAGAATAATGATTTTACTCTGAGAATGTTCTAGAAAGCAGCGGAGTCGGGGATCTGACAATGTTGCTCATCTTGACAGACGTGAAATACTCCTTACAAATTGTGTGGGGGTGCGGAGTGTAGGGGATAAGGGGATTTTCTTTAAAATAATGTCTGGTTGCTAGGCAACTATTGTCATCATCTGGGGAATTTATGTGGAAATTGCAGAGTCGAGAATTTAGGCGAGCGGCGTTATTAACACCAGGGTAATATTTATCTAATATTCCTTGGATATCCCTCCGGTATCAGCGCGAACCCGCCATGACCACAGGCAACTAGAACAATCGCATTAACCTCTTGCTCACCAGGGGTTATGCCGTATTACAAATCTTCCTCTTTCTAATGGATGATTATAAGAAAATGGCTGCTTATTTTCCCCAAGAAACAGCGCCACCCCTGTCCACAGGTTATTTGTGGTATTGCAGCCAAAATCCATTTACTTGAATAGATCTCAGCTGCAATACCAGACACAACCTGTCGACACAGATGGCGCTGTTTTCCTATTTTTTGGGGGAAGGCTTTACCTTTTGACTCCATGTTTTTCCGCCTCTCCTTAGCAGTGTGATAAGAATGAAGCTGAATCTTACAATGTAGAGGAAGACCGAGGATGCTCGGCCAGGAAAGTACCTTGAAGATTAATCAAGATGAGGGACTGAGCGGTTGAAGGCATGTCGTAGTAAATGGTTTTTTCGTGTACAACAGCTGGTTGTCATTAGAAGAGCGGCAACAACCAGCTGCTGCTTCGGAGCTGTAATCACATAGATGAGGCCGGAATTAAGTGCAGTCACAACAACCGGTGACGCGGTGGCTCTGGCGGTGACTGGCATCGCAGTTCTGTTCACTTGAATGGGGCTGAGCTGCTGTGAGCTGCAATACCAGGTACAGCCACAACCCTAGGTGTGGCGCTATACCTGGGTAAATAGTGGAAGGGAAATGAGACCGATCACTTTTATATGTAACCACTCTCCTTTCGAGACCATTGCCCATAGCCTCCAAACCGACTACGGCACAGGAAACCATCCAGAGTCAATGGATCCCAGGAGTTTTCAGTAGGTCCCAAAATATTTCCAACCCTTTGTGTCCAAGAGACTTCTACTTTATTTAGAAAATTTGGCATAACTGTATTTGAAAAATAGCCCTAACCCTGACCCTAACCCTAGATTTACCCTAACCCTAGCATTACCCTAATCCTTGCCTTAACCATTATACTAACCCTAGCCTTAGCCTAAAAACACAAAAATTGAGCTTAACTTGAGTTGGTACACATGCAGCACATAGAAGCATGTTCACATTGGCCATAACCCATGTAAACCTACAAAAGAAAAAGGGGGGGGGGGGGGGGGGGGGGGGGGGGGGGGGGGGGGGGGGGGGGGGGGGGGGGGGGGGGGGGGGGGGGGGGGGGGGGGGGGGGGGGGGGGGGGGGGTTTTGGGGGGGGGGGGGGGGGGGGTTTTGGGGGGGGGGTTTTTGGGGGGGGGGGGGGGGGGGGGGGGGGGGGGGGGGGGGGGTTTTTTGGGGGGGGGGGGGGGGGGGGGGGGGGGGGGGGGGGGGGGGGGGGGGGGGGGGGGGGGGGGGGGGGGGGGGGGGGGGGGGGGGGGGGGGGGGGGGGGGGGGGGGGGGGGGGGGGGGGGGGGGGGGGGGGGGGGGGGGGGGGGGGGGGGGGGGGGGGGGGGGGGGGGGGGTTGGGGGGGGGGGGGGGGGGGGGGGGGGGGGGGGGGGGGGGGGGGGGGGGGGGGGGGGGGGGGGGGGGGGGGGGGGGGGGGGGGGGGGGGGGGGGGGGGGGGGGGGGGGGGGGGGGGGGGGGGGGGGGGGGGGGGGGGGGGGGGGGTTTTTGGGGGGGGGGGGGGGGGGGGGGGGGGGGGGGGGGGGGGGGGGGGGGGGGGGGGGGGGGGGGGGGGGGGGGGGGGGGGGGGGGGGGGGGGGGGGGGGGGGGGGGGGGGGGGGGGGGGGGGGGGGGGGGGGGGGGGGGGGGGGGGGGGGGGGTTTTGGGGGGGGGGGGGGGGGGGGGGGGGGGGGGGGGGGGGGGGGGGGGGTTTTGGGGGGGGGGGGGGGGGGGGGGGGGGGGGGGGGGGCACGAAAAATCATTTTTTTTGTAAAAATTCTTTTTGGTTTGCATTTAAATAAATTATACCTAAAAATGTACAAAAAGGAATAAAGTCTTCTGTTTTCAATGAAAATTGTGTAATACCTCATTTCTCCTGCGGAGGCGCTGTGGGGGAACTAAAAAAAAGGAGATAAATGATCGACGAGGACATTTTTTGGATCAATTTTTCATGTTTTTCCTAACAAAAAAGGTTTTGTAAAGTGGATAAACCCTGTATGATAGTCATTTTTTTTCTTAAAGGGGCTTCCAGATAGGGGGTTAAAAGAGGGTTACTAAAGGTAATTAAAGGGATCCTCCAAATGGTATTTTAAAACATTTTCCAAAAAATGATGTTAGTGGGGTTCCCTGGTTTGGGGTAAAAAAGGGTTTTTTAAAAAAGATGTTTTAAGGATTTTAGATTTTCATTTAAGTGTTTTCCCCCAGATTTTTCCCCGTGTTTTAAAGGGGGTTTTTTGAGGGGTTTTTTAAAAAGGGGTTCTCTGGATTTTGGGCCCCCTAAGTAAACCCTTTCCCCAGTGGTGTATGACGCGGCTCTTTGGGTGGTGGGATTCCCTGTGTGCTGGATAAACAGGCTCAGAAGGAGGTTCTCCAAATTGAGCTCTCCAGATGGGTCTTAAAGGGGCTTTCCAGGTGGAGGCTAAAGGAGCTCTGCACATAGTAAGTAATGGAGCTTTGGAATTGTTTAGAAGGGCTACCTAGGTGGTGTTTAATAGAGCTTTCCAAGTAGATCCTAAAGGAACATTCCAAGTGGCATTTAAAGGAGCTTTGCAGGTCATAATTAAAGGTGGTTTCCAGGTGGTCGTTAAAAGTTCCTCTGTGGGTGATGTTTAAAGGGACTCTCCAGAATTTGTTTAAAGCTTCTCTCCAGGAAATTTTTTAAGGGACTCTCCAGGATGTGCTTAAAGGGGTTCTCCATGAGGGCTTTAAAGGGACTCTCCAGGTGGTTGTTCAAAAGTGGTTTTTAGGTGTTGTTTAAAGGGGTTCTCCAGGAGTGGTTTAAAGGCGCTCTCAAGGATGTATCTAAAGGAGCTATCCAGCTTTTGTTTAAAGGGGTCCTCCGGAGGGGGGGTTAAAGATGCTCTTGTGGATGTGTTTAAAGGGGTTGTCCGGGAGTGGTTTAAAGGGGTTCTCCAGGAGTGGTTTAAAGGGGTTCTCCAGAAGTGGTTTAAAGGGGTTCTCCAGAAGTGGTTTAAAGTTGTTCTCCAGTAGTGGTTTAAAGGGGTTCTCCAGAAGTGGTTTAAAGGGGTTCTCCAGTAGTGGTTTAAAGAGGTCATCCAGAAGTGCTTTAAAGGGGTTCTCCAGTAGTGGTTTAAAGGTGTTCTCCAGTAGTGGTTTAAAGGGGTTCTCCAGAAGTGGTTTAAAGGGGTTCTGCAGTAGTGGTTTAAATTTGTTCTCCAGAAGTGGTTTAAAGGGGTTCTCCAGTAGTGGTTTAAAGGGGCTCTCCAGAAGTGGTTTACAGGCTCTCTAAAGGATGTTTAAAGTGGCTCCTAAGTGGTGTTGAAAGAGACTCTTCAGACTTCACTCTCCAGGTGTCGCTTAAAGGAGCTCTCATGAATGTGATTAAAGGGGCTCTCCAGGTGGTGATTAAAGAGACTTTTCAGGTCTCCAGGTTGTGTTTAAAGGAGCTCTCCAAGTAATAATGACATTTTCTAACACATAACAGCCAGCAATGCCTGCCTGCGAGGAAGTTGCAGCCCCGGGAGTGGAAGGGTTATGCAGATTGCGGCTGGTTTAGGGCCTGCGCCACATGTAATACCGCCCCTGGTAACACAACAATGGAGGATGATGAAGCTGCTTCATTTCGTAGCAGCCGGAGGTGTCAGCACTCCCCGCCGTCACCTTCATCTGTGTTACATATTTCCTTGGCTCGGCCTCGCCGGCTCCGCATCCAGTACTGCGCAATTAACTCCGTAAGTGACAAAGGGCCTGACGTAAAATATCTCCGGATATCGTCACATAATAAAACCGCAAAACCCCACAATACTGAGCGCGACCTCTAAAGGAAAATTTGCACTGGGCTGAGCCCTATTCACACAGGGTCGTTTTTGTTTTAAAGTAATTTTCAAATTTTTTTCCATTTCATAAACAAAAGACCGCGGTGCACCCCCATGAACGTTTCCATCAGTCCTCCTGCCTGGGTGACCACCATTTTTTTCTTAGAGCCGCTATAAAGTGGTCACAGGAAGTGGTCACTTCTATATAGTAAACTAGCTGTAAGTATCGGCTTCTCCTGCAGTGACACCGCTGGTGAAACAAGGTATTACACGGCGTCCATTCATACCAATGGTGGTCTGTGTAATGCGGGATATGACGGGTCCTCCAGAGAAAGATGCTCCTTGTAACCTGCTTCTGGTTCTTTCTTATCTGCTTCAGCCTCTGAATGATATAAGTCCATGGTCACAGGGGGCTGGCGATGTGGACGGACCTCAGATTATTAGCCAGGACGCATGGGCACTCATTGCTCATAGCTGACATATCAATTTCTGGACCTAAAAATAAAAAATGCGCCAAAAGTATTAACAGGAGTTCGGATCCTCCCGAGAATTGTCTTTTCCATCTCCTACTCCATCCAAGATATCACAAAAATAATACGGTGACGTAGGTGTAAAATAAAAAACCTGCCCCGACCGCTCGGCGCATCCCATCCCGTCACTGCAACCCTGCACTAATTAAAACTCTAAAGAGATCAACCGCGGCCGCAGCTTCCAAAATTAATGAGGCCGAGTAACTGCCCACAGCATCAACAGATGTGAACAGCGGCGCAGCATAGTAATCCAGACCCAGCGGGACGACCGCACAGGTCAGAGCCTCATATGTGTCAGCGCCCTGCCAGGGAGACGGTCCACCCGCTGCGGTGCACAGATCTCACACAGATGGAGCACAGGTTTATTTATCTTCCATTTTGAAAATTTCATATATAGTAGTTATATTCTTGTACATAGGGGCAGTATTATAGTAGTTATATTCTTGTACATAGGGGCAGTATTATAGTAGTTATATTCTTGTACATAGGGGGCAGTATTATAGTAGTTATATTCTTCTACATAGGGGCAGTATTATAGTAGTTATATTCTTGTACATAGGAGCAGTATTATAGTAGTTATATTCTTGTATATAGGAGCAGTATTATAGTAGTTATATTCTTGTATATAGGAGCAGTATTATAGTAGTTATATTCCTGTACATAGGGGCAGAATTATAGTAGTTATATTCTTGTACATAGGGGCAGTATTATAGTAGTTTATATTCTTGTACATAGGGACAGTATTATAGTAGTTATATTCTTGTGCATAGGGGCAGTATTATAGTAGTTATATTCTTGTGCATAGGGGCAGTATTATAGTAGTTATATTCTTGTACATAGGAGAAGTATTATAGTAGTTATATTTTTGTATATAGGAGCATATTATAGTAGTTATATTCTTGTATATAGGAGCAGTATTATAGTAGTTATATTCTTGTATATAGGAGAAGTATTATAGTAGTTATATTCCTGTACATAGGGGCAGAATTATAGTAGTTATATTCTTGTACATAGGGGCAGTATTATAGTAGTTATATTCTTGTACATAGGGGCAGTATTATAGTAGTTATATTCTTGTACATAGGAGCAGTATTATAGTAGTTATATTCTTGTATATAGGGGCAGTATTATAGTAGTTATATTCTTGTACATAGGAGCAGTATTATAGTAGTTATATTCCTGTACATAGGGGCAGTATTATAGTAGTTAATTCTTGTATATAAGAGCAGTATTATAGTAGTTATATTCTTGTACATAGGAGTAGTATTATAGTAGTTATATTCTTGTACATAGGGGCAGTATTATAGTAGTTATATTCTTGTACATAGGGGCAGTATTATAGTAGTTATATTCTTGTACATAGGAGCAGTATTATAGTAGTTATATTCTTGTACATAGGGCAGTATTATAGTAGTTATATTCTTGTACATAGGAGCAGTATTATAGTAGTTATATTCCTGTACATAGGGGCAGTATTATAGTAGTTATATTCTTGTATATAAGAGCAGTATTATAGTAGTTATATTCTTGTACATAGGGGTAGTATTATAGTAGTTATATTTTTGTACATAGGAGCAGTATTATAGTAGTTATATTCTTGTACATAGGAGCAGTATTATAGTAGTTATATTCTTGTACATAGGGGCAGTATATATAGTACTTATATTCTTGTACATATGAGCAGTATTATAGTAGTTATATTCTTGTACATAGGAGCAGTATTATAGTAGTTATATTCTTGCACATAGGAGCAGTATTATAGTAGTTATATTCTTGTACATAGGGGCAGTATTATAGTAGTTATATTCTTGTACATAGGGGGCAGTATTATAGTAGTTATATTCTTGTACATAGGAGCAGTATTATAGTAGTTATATTCTTGTACATAGGAGCAGTATTATAGTAGTTATATTCTTGTATATAGGGAGCAGTATTATAGTAGTTATATTCTTGTACATAGGGAGCAATATTATAGTAGTTATATTCTTGTACATAGGAGCAGTATTATAGTAGTTATATTCTTGTACATAGGGAGCAGTATTATAGTAGTTATATTCTTGTACATAGGAGCAGTATTATAGTAGTTATATTCTTGTATATAGGAGCAGTATTATAGTAGTTATATTCTTGTACATAGGAGCAGTATTATAGTAGTTATATTCTTGTACATAGGAGCAGTATTATAGTAGTTATATTCTTGTACATAGGGGCAGTATTATAGTAGTTATATTCTTGTACATAGGGGCAGTATTATAGTAGTTATATTCTTGTACATAGGAGCAGTATTATAGTAGTTATTCTTGTATATAGGGGCAGTATTATAGTAGTTATATTCTTGTACATAGGGGCAGTATTATAGTAGTTATATTCTTGTACATAGGGGCAGTATTATAGTAGTTATATTCTTGTACATAGGGGCAGTATTATAGTAGTTATATTCTTGTACATAGGGGCAGTATTATAGTAGTTATATTCTTGTACATAGGGGCAGTATTATAGTAGTTATATTCTTGTACATAGGAGCAGTATTATAGTAGTTATATTCTGGTACATAGGGCAGTATTATAGTAGGTATATTCTTGTACATAGGGACAGTATTATAGTAGTTATATTCTTGTACATAGGGACAGTATTATAGTAGGTATAATCTTTACATAGGAGCAGTATTATAGTAGTTATATTCTTGTACATAGGGGCAGTATTATAGTATATTACATAGTATACTGAGAATATGTTATCTTCATTCTGATCTCCTAATAAGTGAGTGTAACATATTTGATAATCCTTAACAGATGTAAATGTTTTCCAGCTTTTTACTCACTTCACCATTGATGGTAATCGCAGTAGAGACTGGAATTGCTCGGCATAGATGTCACGTGACTTCTAGCAGATTATCATAGTACTAGGAGATGACAGATGCAGATCTTCCTGAAAAAAGAGAAATAAAGTAAAGAGAAATCATAAAAAAACAACATTTCAATGGGGGAGTGTAATAATGAAGCAGCAGATACTGCGCTTGTAGTTGGCTTTGCACTTGTGAAACCAATCTGCTTGCAGACTTAGGAAACATGATGTTTTCCTATCGAGGAATAATTGTCAATGGAGGATGGGGAAGAACAGAAGAAGCGGCAGATTGCTGAGCCGGGAAATCAGATGGAACTTTAGAAAGTAGAGCCCAGAAGAGAATAGCAGATAGCTGGATGGGGTTCAGATGGGCAAACTTCTCTGGAGCTGCTGGAAATTTCTACTTTAATGGAAGGGCTTGGTGATTGATGCCAGGCCGATCCCATCCCGAACTGCGCAGATCCATTAGCGTGATATTAACGGAGATATTATCATGTGCTGATGAGATTTGGAAGAATGGAGATTTCTGAATAATTGATGCTTTATATTACAGTGCAGGCATCACATCTGCCACCAGGCAACCTGGTGTCCCCAGATCATGGACAGCTATGATGGGTCTAATGAGCAAGAGGACCTACTCCATACATGCAATGGTTTCTGGGGTCCAGGAGGGTATAAAAGTATGAAAAGCAGAAGATGGGAGATCTATTACGGTATCATAAGGGGTACACCTATGTATTGGAAGATACCTGAGATTCTCCATGGGCTTAATGAGTGGTGGACCTGCTATAGACATTAATTGGAAGCAATCTGAAGAATACCGTGGTTATCATGCCTTACTTCATACATGAATGAGAGATGCTCCAAGGGTCTAATGAATAGGGGGATCTACTTTAGTTAAGTATTGCAATCTAGCTAAGATCCAACTTGGGTACAATGTGTAGGAGACCTATGCATTGGAAGATACCGGAGATACCTGAGATTCTACATGGGCTTAATGAGTGGTGGACCTGCTTTAGACAAGGATGAGAAGCAATCTGAAGTTCACCGTTGGTATGACACTTTATTTCATGTGAATGGGAGGTCCTCCAGTGGTCTCAATAGGGAGATCTAATCTAGACAAGTATTGGAAGCAAGTTGAGGTTCAACATGGGTACAATGTGAGCGAGACCTATACATTGCAAGATGCTTGAGATATCTAAGATTCCACATGGGCGTAATGAGTGTTGGAGCTTGTAAAGATTTGAATGGGAAACAGTCTGAGGAATAATGTCAATGGGAGATCCTCCAGTGGGCTAGTGAACAGGGACATTTACTCTAGAGAAGTATTGGAAGCTAGCTGAGATCCAACATGGGTACAATGAGTAGGAGAGCTATACTTTGGAAGATATCTGAGATTCTGCATGTGTATACACATGGCTGAAAATAAATCTGAGGAACACTGTGGGTATGATGCCTTACTTCATACATGAATGAGAGATCATCCAAGGATCTAATGAATAAGTAGAGCTAGACTTGACAAGTTTTGGAAGTTAACTGAGGTCCTGCATGGGTATAATGTGAAGGAGACCTATGCATTGGAAGTTACTTGAGATACTTAAGATTCTACATGGGCTTAATGAGTGGTGGAGAAGCTAAAGACATGAATGGGAAGCAGTCTGAGGAATAGCATCAATGAGAGATCCTCCAGTGACCTATTGAACATGGATATCTACTCCAGACAAGTATTGGAAGCTATCTGAGATCCAACATGGGTACAATGAGTCAGAGACCTATTGGAAGATCCCTGAGATTCTGCATGGGCTTAATGAGTGGACCTGTTATAGCTATGGATGGGAAGCAATCTGAGGAACACCATGGGCATAATGACTTACTTCGTATATGAATGGGAGGTCCTCCAAAGGTCTAATGAATAGAGAGATCTACTCTAGACAAGTTTTGGAAGCTAGCAGAGATCCAACTTGGGTACAATGTGTAGAAGACCTATGTACTGGAAGATACCTGAGATTCTCCATGGGCTTAATCAGTGGTGGACCTACTATAGACATGGATGGGAAGCAATCTGAGGAACAATGTGGGTGTAATGCCTTCCTTCATGTGTGACTGGGAGGTCATCCAAGGGTCTAATAAATAGGGAGATCTACTCTAGACAAGTATTGGAAGCTAGCTGAGGTCCAACATAGGTACATTCTGTAGGAGACCTGTGCAATGGAAGCTACATGAGACCCAGCATGATTGTAATGATTGGAGATCTTTCTTCTGACATTGATGACATTTAATATGAGTACAATGAGTAGTTGATGTCCTCCATATGTGTAAGGAAGATTCTGCACGTGTATAATGAATAGGGAACCTGCTCTAGACATGTATGAGAAGCTAGCTGAGATCCAACATGGAAATTGTATTATGTCTGTCATGAATGGAAGGCTACATGAGAACCAACGAGTGTGTCGTGAGTAGGAAATGAGCAGGTGTTTGAGGTCTACACATTAATGGAAAGCTACCTAAAACCCAGCACAGATGTTATGAATAATGGACTTACAGAATAGGTG
Organism: Oophaga sylvatica; assembly: GCA_033576555.1. Lineage (NCBI taxonomy): Eukaryota > Metazoa > Chordata > Amphibia > Anura > Dendrobatidae > Oophaga > Oophaga sylvatica. Next base: position 107,099,901 of record JARQOD010000007.1, on the reverse strand, counting down.
TATAGGCGATCCAGTGTTATGAGTAGATCACCTATGTATGTAAAGCTCCCTTACATCCCCCATTGGTTTATTGAGTGGTGGACTTATATGAATATGTGTATGAGTGATCCAGCTTTGGTATTATGAGTAGGACACCTAAGTTTTGGAAGCTTCCTTAGATCTTGCATGGGTTAATGAGTGGTGGAGCTACTCCTGGCATAAATGAAAATTTATCTGGCATCAAACTAGAGTATATTGAGTAGTTGACCTTCTCCATATGTGTATCGGAGATCTGGCATGGCTATAATGAGTAGAAGACATACCCTAGATAAGTAGGGAAGCCTGCTGACAAACATCATTGGTAGAGTGAATAAAAAACCTTCTCTAGTCATACATGTCTTACATGTGACAGTATCTGAGGTCCATCGGGGTACAAAGAAGTGGGAGGCTTATTCCATGCATATGTAAGATCCAGCATGAGATGAATGAGGAAGACACCTGTTCATTGAAAGTCATGTGAGATCCAACTTATAAACTTTACTCATCTCTTGAATGGGAAGCTATCTGATATCCAATCTAAGTATGATCAGTAGTGGACTCCTGACATAAATGGAAGGCTACAAGAGATTCAACATGTGAAAAGTGAGTAGAAATGTCCAGGCGTCTGAGGTCTAGCATAGGTTTAATAGGTGAACGACATGCTTCAGACATTCATGGGAACCTATGAGAGATGCATCATGGATGTAATGAGTGGTGGACTTATAGAATATGTGTATGAGTGATCCAGCTTTGGTATTATGAGTAGGACACCTAAGTTTTGGAAGCTTCCTTAGATCTTGCATGGGTTAATGAGTGGTGGAGCTACTCCTGGCATAAATGAAAATCTATCTGGCATCAAACTAGAGTATATTGAGTAGTTGACCTTCTCCATATGTGTATCGGAGATCTGGCATGGCTATAATGAGTAGAAGACCCACCCTAGATAAGTAGGGAAGGCTGCTGACAAACATCATTGGTAGAATGAATAAAAAACCTTCTCTAGTCATCCATGTCATACATGTGACAGTATCTGACGTCCATCGGGGTACAAAGAAGTGGGAGGCTTATTCCATGCATATGTAAGATCCAGCATGAGATGAATGAGGAAGACACCTGTTCATTGAAAGTCATGTGAGATCCAACTTATAAACTTTACTCATCTCTTGAATGGGAAGTTATCTGATATCCAATCTAAGTATAATCAGTAGTGGACTCCTGACATAAATAGAAGGCTACAAGAGATTCAACATGTGAAAAGTGAGTAGAAATGTCCAGGCGTCTGAGGTCTAGCATAGGTTTAATAGGTGAACAACATGCTTCAGACATTCATGGGAACCTATGAGAGATGCATCATGGATGTAATGAGTGGTGGACTTATGCATTATGTATATAGGTGGTCAGCATGGGTATCATGACTAGGACGCATGTACTTTGGAGGTCACCCGAGACCCTACGTTGGCTCATGGAGTGGTAGACCTACTCCTGAGGAGAAGGAGAAACTATCTGAGAAGAGTAGCATAACGTTTTCATGGGTGTATGATTGTTTCTGCATTGGTGTAATGAGTAGGAGACTCACTCCAGAAAAGTATGAGATCCAAAAAAGGGTGTAATAAGTTGAGGACTTGACTCGTGATATGAATAAGAAGGTACCTGAGATCAGCACGTTCCGAATGAGTAAAAAATATGACAGTAACTGAGGTCTGGCATGGAAATGCTAAGTGGCTGACAAATTCCAGATATTTATAGGAAGCAATCTGGGGTCTAGTATGGATGCAAAGAGGGATGGACTTGTATGGGCGAGCCAGCATTTTTGGGAAGCCCTCTGAGATCCAGCTTGTAAAACAAGTGGTGGGCTTACTCCATATGTTTATGAGAGAAGCAGCACAGCTGTAATGAGTGATGAACCTACCCTGACATTAATGGAGAACTGGTGGATTTGTATATGAAACTACCTAGGATTAAGCATGGGTGTGTAATGAATGAGGGTTTACCCAGGTCTTAAGATCCTTGCTGGGAGTCTTGAGACATTCATAAGAAGCTTTCTGAGGTCCAGCATGGATATAAATGTTGGGTTTACTGTACTCCAAATCTGTATATGTGACGTTATCTGAGATCCAGTGTTATGGAAGCTATGTTCATGAGATCCAGCATGATCTACTCCAGATATTCATGGGAAGCTATATTCCTGAGATCCAGCATGATCTACTCCAGAACTTGCTGGGAAGCTATCTGAGATCCTGCATAGATATAGTCCTTGTGGTGCTTGATGGACATTAATGTGATCAGACATGGACCATGTGGCCAAATACCAGGAAGCCGATGCACCTAGAGTTTTAATATCAATAGATTTTTTTCTATCACTGTTTATAAAAGTTCTTCAAACCTGCCATTAAATTTGTCCATACATGGTCTTCAGGATAATGACTAGTGGCCTTATCAAGTCCTTATGGGAAATAAGTTGGGATTGCATCTGAGATGATGAGTGTTTGACTTCTAGGGGTACAATGTATCATTGTGGTTAATGAGGATCTCATAAATTTATGACCAAGATCTTGAGAGACCTGAAGAAGAACTTTAGGTTTGGCCAAGACCTTTGTGTCCTTCCTCAGTTCCCAGGAGCCATACAGCTGGGATTGTGTTACACTGTATCAGGAGGGATGATGAAAATGATGTTGTGTGTCCTGTCATCTCTGCGGTAGGGAAGGAAGCCATGATGTTTTATGAGATCTCAGATAGAGACCTCCATCTCCAGCTGTAAATCTTCTCGCTCCTGACAGATGGTTCATACATCTCTATGGAAAAAAGCGTAGAATTTGCGGAAGGTGATGAATCTGCCATGTTGTGTTACGATCACCCTTGTGTATTAGTATCAGACCCGGCAACGCGTCTCTGTCACCGCGTGATTCATGTCATCCAACATTAGGTCCAGAGCGGCGGTGGATGACGGGGGGACAGTCTGCACACCGTCCTCAAGAAATGCAGGTCCAATAAAGACAAATCAAATGTACCATGAGCTGAGCTGCGTATCTAAGCCATTCATGTGTGATACAGTCTACAAATCTGCTGCATCTTAACCTATGATGTGATACTGTCTGCTGAGCTGTGTATCTAAGACCATCATATATAATGTTTTCTGCTGAGATGTATCTAAACTTATAATTTGTGATAGAATTTGCTAAGCTGCCGCATCCAAGCCTATCATGTGTAATGCAGCCTTACTGTATCTCAGCCATGTTGTAATGCGACTATGTTGGACAGGGGCGGCCTGCCATCGTCTATCATGCTGTTTGCCCCTGTGCCTGTCCTTGGCACTGCTATGTGGTGATACATCATGTGAACAGATGAAACTCCTGAAAATTTAATGTCAGATCTGCTTTTCTCGGCTCCGCTCAGAGGCCGCACTTTTCTTCACACTTTTCTCTGTTCTCTTCCTGCACTGGTTTGTACTGGTCCCATGACACTGGTATTGTTGATGTTTCTGGTGGGATAGCCCCATATTAATTCAACCCCGACTAACTTGCCCAAAGACCTCCCCACTTACTACCCCCTAAAATGAAAACGATGACACCTTAAAATTTGGATAATTATGGTCCCATTAGCTATGGATACTGATACAGATATAGCAGAGTTGCATGCACTGGTGTAGTGTGGGTCGTCAGCTGCTTCTACCAGTCCAGTATTGAACCCCTCATGCCCCGACCACATGCAGTTATCTTCAGAAAATACTGATGTGATTATAGTTTGTCCTTTGACTTTCTAGACAGAAAATGTTACAAATAACTAATAAGTAAGAATAACCCTAACTCTATCCCCAACCTGTCACCCTAGACCTAACTCTATCCCTAACCCTATCATTAACCCTAACTCTATCCCCAACCCTACCACTATCACTAATCCTAGACCTAACTCTATCCCTAACCCTAGCATTAACCCTAACTCTATCCCCAACCCTACCACTATCATTAACCTGAACCCTAACCCTATCCCCAACCCTACCACTATCACTAATCCTAGACCTAACTCTATCCCTAACCCTATCATTAACCCGAACCCTAACCCTATCCCCAACTCTACCACTGTCATTAATCCTAGACCTAACTCTATCCCTAACCCTATCATTAATCCGAACCCTATCCCCAACCCTACCACTATCACTAATCCTAGACCTAACTCTATCCCTAACCCTATCATTAACCCTAACCCTATCCCCAACTCTACCACTATCATTAATCCTAGACCTAACTCTATCCCTAACCCTATCATTAACCCAAACCCTATCCCCAACCCTACCACTATCACTAATCCTAGACCAAACTCTGTCCCTAGCCCTATCATTAACCCGAACCCTATCCCCAACCCTACCAATATCACTAATCCTAGACCAAACTGTCCCTAACCCTATCATTAACCCGAACCCTAACCCTATCTCCAACTCTACCACTGTCATTAATCCTAAACCTAACTCTATCCCAAACCCTATCATTAACCCGAACCCTATCCCCAACCCTACCACTATCACTAATCCTATCCCCAACCCTACCACTATCACTAATCCTAGACCAAACTCTGTCCCTAGCCCTATCATTAACCCTAACTCTATCCCCAACCCTACCACTATCACTAATCCTAGACCTAACTCTATCCCTAGCCCTATCATTAACCCGAACCCTATCCCCAACCCTACCACTAATCCTAGACCTAACTCTATCCCTAGCCCTATCATTAACCCTAACTCTATCCCCAACCCTACCACTATTACTAATCCTAAACCCAACTCTATCCCTAACCCTATCATTAACCCAAACCCTAACTCTATCCCCAACCCTACCACTATCACTAATCCTAGACCTAACTCTATTCCTAACCCTATCATTAACCCGAACCCTAACCCTATCCCCAACCCTATCACTATCACTAATCCTAGACCTAACTCTATCCCTAACCCTATCATTAACCCGAACCCTAACTCTATCCCCAACCCTACCACTATCACTAATCCTAGACCTAACTCTATCCCTAACCCTAACTCTATCCCCAACCCTACCACTATCAGTAATCCTAAACCTAACTCTATCCCTAACTCTATCATTAACCCGAACCCTAACCCTATCCCCAACCCTACCACTATCACTAATCCTAGACCTAACTCTATCCCTAGCCCCATCATTAACCTTAACTCTATCCCCAACCCTACCACTATCATTAATCGTAGACCTAACTCTATCCCTAACCCTATCATTAACCCAAACCCTATCCCCAACCCTACCACTATAGCTAATCCTAGCCCTAATCCTAGCCCTAGACCCAATACCTTATCTCTAGATCGGTTAGGAAAAGTGTGTAAAAGATGCTCTTACTAATGAATGAAGACATTACTGAATTATGACAGTGTCGCTCACATAATTTAATTCTGTCACCTTCATTACCTGCTCTGCCTCTATTAGCCTGAGTCACTGGCTATGCAGAGCACAGCAGCTGATATAAATTTGTAATTTGCTGCTGCACTCTGCATAGCCAGAAACCAAGAGACAAATCTTGCGTCATTATACTGAACTTTGACTTCTTGGTGGCTGGCTATGCAGAGCGCAGAAGCAGATAACAAACTCATCTCCACAGCTGCGCTCTGCATAGCCAGCCCCAGGTGTGCCAATAGCTGCATGTTGCCCTCATGACTCAGCTCTGCTACATCGGGGCGTTATTCCTGAGGGCAGCGCGGTGTGTTGCTCCTTATAAGCTCAGCAGTGTTTAGCAGAGCTGACATGTGGGGACTGATGAAATCCTGCCCTGCTGTGCCATCACCGCGCCGCATACCAGGCGCAGCGCTCTGCCCGGGAACCAAGAAAGGCCTCCCAGCTCTGCGCACATACTACACCCACCATGCGCCCAGCGACTCTCATGGGTGTTGTGATGCTCTATGGGTTTTTCCACTTTTTAAACCCTTTTCATGGAAGGCAGGGCTACCAAAATGTACGAGAATTCATGGGCCAAAGTGGACATAGGATTTTTGGGATTCCATTCATGAACCAGGCGGCCCAGGATGAGCAGTGATCCCCATTGTAGCTGGCTGTAGCTGCAACCTGTGGTGTCATAGATGCTTTATACTGCTGGTCTGAGAATGTTTCAAGAACCAGGTAGCTCTGTATGAACAGTGGTTTCACTGCAAGTGATTCCTGGCTTTCTGCTACTTCTCTACTATTCTGTTCATGAAACAGAAGCGTCAGGATGAACAATGATTGCAACTTCGACCTGTGACTTGAAAAACGGTTTTCTACTATAATTCACAATGAACTAGGAAGCTCAGGATGAGCAGTGACCTCCGCAGGAGCTGGAAACCTGTAGATTAATTTCCGCTTTCTACTGTGGTTCTGCTGTTGTATTAGTGAACCAGGGGGCTCAGGATGAACAGTGCTGTCCACTGTGAGCTGTAACTTCCTTCTTTATAGCTGCCTCTCCTGTAGTTATAGAGTCTATGTGAGAACCAGGAGGCTCAGGATGAATAGCAACACTCTACCTTCCCCTGCAACCCATCAATCTGGCTTCATAGCTGTTCCATAGGTATGGGGATTCTATTAGGGAATCAGGAGGCTCTGGATGAACAGGAAATCCTGCTTCTACCCTGTTTCTTGATTGTATTAGTGAACCAGGAGCCTTAGGATGAACAGTGCTCTCCACCTTCCCGCTACAATCTGTGGCTTTATGCCTGTCCACTATAGTGGTCCGCCCTGGGATTCTGTTAGTGAATCAGGAGGCTCAGGATGAACAGGAAATCCAGCTGTAACCTGCGGCTTTATATCTGCTTCTACTCAAGTACTTGATTCTATTGGTGAACCAGGGGGCTCAGGATGAACAATGACACCCTCCTCTACCCCTTCAATGCGTGAATCTGTATCTTTATGGCTGGATTCTACTGTGGTATGAGAATTCTTTTAGTGAATCAGGAGGCTCAGGATGAACAGGAAATCCATCTATAACCTGCAGCGTTATATCTGCTTCTACTCTAGTTCTGGCAAATTCCATTTTGGAACCAGACAGCTCAGGATGAGCAGTGACCCTTTCCTACCCTCCCTCCCCCCCCCCCACACACACACACGTCCTCTCCTTTCATTGTAGATCTTCACTGCATTTTTGGGATTTGATTAGTGAATCAGGAGGCTCAGGATGAACAACGACCCCTCTATTTCCCCTGGAACTACCCTGGGACTTGTAGTCCCCCAGACGCCTTCTATTTCTCATTCACGACATAAATATGGAAACTTGTTCTTAATGGCGATTCTGTGATTCTTCGCCGTTTTGATGGACCGGTGACGTTTTTTGCGGAGTCCTCGTCTCGGAAAGCAGCGGGTTTTTTTTTCCTTCTGTTATGATAAATATTTAACTGTTTAAATTAGTAGAGAAAGTAAAAAAATAAATAAAAAAGGAAAAAAGGTGTCTGTAAATAATGGGGTGAATGCACACGGTGCGGGAAGTGGCCGAGGGGGTGGTCGGTGTACGGCTAATGCGTCTCCGGCAGAGAAGGCGATCGTCCGCCGTGCCGTACGGCTGCCTGATTAACGCTTCCCTGCTGCCGGCAGCGTCTCGTGGCTGGCGCGGGGGTGAGCGGGTTAACGGTCGGCGCTGCGGTAGACGGTAATGACGGCGTGCGCTCCTCGCGTGTCCCTGGTTTTAATTGTTGTTTAGTTAGACGGCAGGCTGTAATTAGACGAGAGCGTAAAACTCCAGCTCGTGGCCAGTGCCAGCCGGTTGGCACATGTGGCAGAAGTGCCAAGATGCCACCTCCTGTAAGGGCTGGAAAGGGGCCACGATGTCCCCGGTGCCACAGCCAGGACCACCAAAAGAACCTTAAAGGACATCTCCACTTTAGATTATCTGTTTACGCCGCTGATCCCAACGATCAATGATCTATGGAGGAACCTGTAAGTGAGTGGTCATTTCCCTGCAGCTCCCCCGCAGGATGCACAAGGCATTGCACCGTTCCTATTGACAGTAATGGATTCTTGGGTCCTCCAGAAACAAAAAGGGAGATAGCAGGAGGGAGAGGGCGAGAGGAAGTGATAGGGCTAGAGATGGCGAGAAGAGACCCCTGTAGCCGCTAATTTCTCCGAGGTCACTGAGAACACTTCTCTATCCGGTTCTGTATCCGTGTAGCGCCGTCTCTGCTTTGTTTCCACCGCGGCCTCCAGATCTCTGCTTGATGTTAGGAAATGAGAACATTTCTGTTTATATCAGGAGCCTAAAAAGAGGATAACAGCTCCCCTCACTGCTGAGGGTTTGTTACACTTGTATCCTGCATAGACAGCTATCAGGACTCCATGCTGATACATTGTAACAAACTCTCAGCTCAGGACAAAGATTTGTGCTGCTGATGTGCTGAGATCACAGATGATTGTCTGGATATAAATGTAGCAAACCCTCAGCTGTGGATACTAAGCACCAGAAAATAAGAAAGATGGATGGATAGGCAGTATGTGACAGGGCAGTATGGAGAGGTGCACTATGTGGCGGTGCTGTATGTGGTGGCACAGTATGTGGCAGCGCACTATGTGGCGGTGCACTATGTGGCAGCAGAGTATTGTGGCAGCACACTATGTGGCGGTGTTGTATGTAGTGGCACAGTATGTGGCAGCGCACTATGTGGCGGTGCTGTATGTGGTAGCGCAGTATGTGACAGCGCAGTATGTGGCAGCGCAGTATGTGGCAGCACAGTATCTGGCAGGGCAGTATGTAGCGGTTAGTATAGGGAAGCGCAGTATGTGGCAGGGCAGTGTGTGACAGCTCAGTATGTGACTGCCCAGTATGGGGCAGGGCAGTATGCAGCAGAGCAGTATGCAGCAGGGCTGTATGTAGCAGGGCAGTATTCAGCACGGCAGTATGTGACAGCACAGTATGTGACAGTTCAGTATGTGACAGGGCAGTTTGTGACAGTTCAGTATGTGACAGGGCAGTATGTGACAGGGCAGTTTGTGACAGTTCAGTATGTGACAGGGCAGTATGTGACAGGGCAGTTTGTGACAGTTCAGTATGTGACAGGGCAGTATGTGACAGGGCAGTTTGTGACAGTTCAGTATGTGACAGTGCAGTTTGTGACAGTTCAGTATGTGACAGGGCAGTATGTGACAGGGCAGTATGTGGCAGGGCAGTGTGTGACAGCTCAGTATGTGACTGCCCAGTATGGGGCAGGGCAGTATGCAGCAGAGCAGTATGCAGCAGGGCTGTATGTAGCAGGGCAGTATTCAGCACGGCAGTATGTGACAGCACAGTATGTGACAGTTCAGTATGTGACAGTGCAGTTTGTGACAGTTCAGTATGTGACAGGGCAGTATGTGACAGGGCAGTATGTGGCAGGGCAGTATGCAGCAGAGCAGTATGTGACAGGGCAGTATGTGGCCCCACGGTGTGTAGCAGGGCATTATGTGGCAGCACAGTATGTGGCGGCGCAGTATGAGGCAGCACGATGCCTGACATGGCGGCTGCCCCTCGGGGGCGTCTTTCCTGCACACGTTTGTACATTATTTAGCAGCGCTCTCGGTGACCCTAAGCCCTCGTTACCGTCTCACCTTATGGCAGAGGTCGTATACGTCCCCGGCAGTGAGAGATCCGCAGCTGCGCCGGCTGCGCGGTGACAGTGCAGGGAAACCCCTCTACTCGAGATCCCCCATAATTGGAGCTCCACGACGACCGCGTCCCTTTAATCTTGTTCTATCAGCAGCTGGAAACTATGGCAACAAAAGCAGATTAAAGAGGAGAGATGTCATTATTCCGGGCGTCACGCACGCAGATTCTGGCTCCTCACCGCCACAGAAAGAAAATAGCAGGAATGAAAAAGTGATCGTCATTGTTTTCTCCTGATATCCTGCTGTTTTTTTGCTGAGAAAATCTAACTATTAACTCCATCCTTCCCGGGGGCGCCGCATAATATCCAGCAGGACGTTTAACCCTTTATTTAAATCTACACATATTAACCCCAACATCCTGCACTGATTAACTCTTTCATATCTGCTCCAATTCTCATGCCGAGTCAAATGATGAAATTCCTACTACCTGCAGCCACCACTAGGGGGAGCTTGTGAGCTGACTGCAGACAGTGTTATTGTTGAGTTCTATCTAAACTCTATAGACTCAGAGCTCCCTCTGGTGGTGGCCGCCAGTAATTTTTAACATATTTTTTCTTATCAGCATGCTGTGAGTTCTGGTATAAATAGTTTGCCACCTCTATGCCTCCTGGACTCATACTACCAGCCATATTTTAGCATAACATCCTATGGACATTGGACTTGTGTGCAATCGTCACAACTAGACCCCCCCAAAGTACATATTACTGGCCATTTTCAGGCACAGGACTCCACCGACACTAGAACTGAATGCAATTGCCACCTCTTTACCCCCTGGACTCATACTTTTGTACACATCCCATTGGTTGCCATCTCTAGGCTCCTTGGACTAATGCTGCTGGCCATATTCTGACACAAAACCTTATTTGCTCTAGAACTGAGTGAATCTGCTACCTCTAGATCCCCTGTACTCATATTAACAGTCATAATCTGACACAGATATATGACTGGATACAACTGATACTTCTAGACCTCCTGCTCCCAAACTACCAGCCATATTCTATAAAATGATGATGTTATGTGCACTAGGACTGAGTCTGGGCCTCTAGACCCCCAGGTCTATATATTAGATGCCCCCATGAATGGCTCATTCCCAGATGCCCATCTTTACTCCCCCCTGTCCCATATTACATGGGTGTGATCCAGTATAGGGGTGTCCTTTTTTTTTCTTTCCTAGGTGTAACCCTTGGCATTTCCTGGTGATGTCCGCTGCTTATGGATGGCACGAGTACATCCTATAGACGTGTATGATCTCCAGACTGTGGCACGACATAAGAGGGGCACAGCACGCGCCCTCATTTCTAAACTAGGTCAGAGCCATTCTTCACTGCCACAATTGCAGTCATTTCCAGCGAGGGTCTGTGGGAGACGACAAAATCACAGACTTTTCTGCTGCTGCCTGACATTAACCCGGCGCTGGAAACACTGTCATTACCTGAAGGGTGCCCGCAGTGCGCTCACACCGACGTCTCCCACCACCGCAGTGCCCACCCAGAGAGGATGACAGTGCCCACCCAAAGAGGATGACTGTGCCCACCCAGAGAGTATGACTGTGCCCACCCAGAGAGGATGACACTGCCCACCCAGAGAGGATGACTGTGCCCACCCAGAGAGGATGACAGTGCCCACCCAAAGAGGATGACTGTGCCCACCCAGAGAGAATGACTGTGCCCACCCAGAGAGGATGACACTGCCCACCCAGAGAGGATGACTGTGCCCACCCAGGGAGGATGACAGTGCCCACCCAGAGAGGATGACTGTGCCCACCCAGAGAGGATGACTGTGCCCACCCAGAGAGGATGACACTGCCCACCCAGAGAGGATGACTGTGCCCACCCAGAGAACATGACAGTGCCCACCCAGAGAGGATGACAGTGCCCACCCAGAGAGGATGACACTGCCCACCCAGAGAGGATGACATTCTATTCATGAACCAGGAGGCTCAGGATGAGATGTGTGAGGCTTCAGTGCACGGAGTCGTCCCTCGTTGTACCCGGCGCCATGTCGCTTCCACGTGGGCGCAGCGCTTTCTTTAAAAGTCATTTTCCCTGTGTCTGTGTGCGGCTTTCATTATTCGCCCCATGGCGTATCTATTAACCTTTAGATGGCGGACACCTGTAGCCAAGCACCGGCGGGCACGGAGTCAGATCGGGTGCGTGGCGGTACCACAAATAGCATGAAGGCGACATGCGGATCCTGGCTCGACCGGTGGCAGCAAAAGCCTCCATATATCGCGATGGGCGAGACCTACGCACCGACCGCCATCGTCTAATATGTGATACGTACCCTATGTATCTAAGCCTATCATGGGGGGTACATTCCCGGAGTCTAATAACTCAGCGTTGAATACTGAGCTGCTGTATCTAAGCTATTATGTGTCCAATCTAAATCTCTCATATATACATGATGCAGTCTGACTGTATCTAAGCCTGTCCTGTGATACTGTCTGCTGAGCTGCTGTATCTAAGCCTACCAGGTGTGATACCGTCTGAGTGGATCTAATCTAAGCCTCCTGTGCAAGTATATTGTTCAGTTTTAGTGTATCTAAGCCAATTGTGTGTTTGGTTATCATGTTTGATACTCTCTGCGGAGTTGGTGAATCTAAGCCTAGAAGGTGAGATATCGTCACTTCATCTAAGGTTATGATGTGTGATACTCTCTGGCTGCCCAGTTGATGTATCTAAGCCTAGCAGGTGTGGTACTGTCACTGTTCATCTAAGGTTATAATGTGTGATACTCTCTGGCTGCAGAGTTGGTGTATCTAAGCCTAGCAGGTGTGGTACTGTCACTGTTCATCTAAGGTTATGATGTGTGATACTCTCTGGCTGCAGAGTTGGTGTATCTAAGCCTATACAATCTGAGAAGAAACAGTAGCACAATTCAGCAAGTGTTCATTTTCCCAGCAGTGCCTCCGCAGGTGAGATGAGGTATTGCACCGTCCTCTCCTATTCCTGGCGCTCTGAGCACAGCTCATTCATGGCGGTTCCTCTGGGGTGGAGCTTAGGTCAGGGGCGGGTGCAGACAGGATAGGCCCCTGCGCGGGAGCCGTATATGGAGTATATACAGTATATGGGCCCTCAGCTCCTCACATTACACAATCCCATCTGCTCTGGAGCTGGTAGTGGCCCCCTGGGCTCTGGGGCCCCTGGGCAGCTGCACAGGTTGCACCAATAGTTTGTCGGCCCCTGCATTGCAATCAGATCCGTATTCTCCAAGCTCCGGTACCGCTGTGGATGAGCCTCTATATTGCCTGAAAAGTGCTTAATATAAATTGCCCATTGCCGGCAGAACGGCGGAGATGAAACTGGGGGGCGATCGGTCTCCATCCTCACCGCGGCCCCTAATTACTGTCACTGCGAGCGGCTCCGGCTCCCGAGCAGCTGGGACGACTCGTCTAATGTGCTACATTTTTATTGAGACTTAAACCTCCCAACAGCTGAAGTAACGGCCCTTACCGGACCCCCCGTCTGAAATGTGCTGGACATCTTATTATTTGCACACGAGATATATCACTTAATACATCCCAAAAACTGCGGCACCCATTAATTACACTAACTGGATCCTTTTTTGCACAGATCCTGCTGTTATAATGTAGGGTACCGGCCCTAGCTATATCAGCTGATAAGGCGATGTATTTGCAGCTGTATAACCGGGCATCTCCTGTATATAATTATATATGTACTAAGCTCTTAATTATATTACACTGGTCGGCATCTCCTGTTATATAATTATATATGTATCAGTTATATAACCTGGACATCTCCTGTATATAATTATATATGTACAGCTGGTATAACCCGGGCATCTCCTGTATATAATTATATATGTACAGCTGGTATAACCTGGGAATCCCTGTATATAATTTATATGTACATTAACGGTTGTTAATTATTACCTGGGCATCTCCTGAAATTATACATTTATATATTGTACAGCTGGTATAACCTGGGACATTCTTCCTGTATAGTATATATTATATGTACAGCTGGTATAACCTGGGATCTCCTGTATATAATTATATATGTACAGCTGTATAACCCTGGGCATCTCCTGTATATAATTATATATGTACAGCTGGTATAATATACCTGGGGATCTCCTGTATATAATTATATATGTACAGCTGTATAACCTGGGCATCTCCTGTATATAATTATATATGTACGAGCTGGATATAACCGGGTCGATCTCCTGTATATAATTATATATGTACACTGGTAATAACCTCGGGAATCGTCCTGTAATCTAATATTATATGTACAGACTGAGTATAAACCTGGGCATCTCCTGTATAAATTATATATGTACAGCTGGTATAACCTGGGCATCTCCTGTATATAATTATATATGTACAGCTGGTATAACCGGGCATCTCCTGTATATAATTATATATGTACAGCTGGTATAACCCGGGCATCTCCTGTATATAATTATATGTACAGCTGGTATAACCTGGGCATCTCCTGTATATAATTATATGTGTACAGCTGGTATAACCTGAGGAATCCCTGTATATAATTATATATGTACAGACTGGTATAACCTGGGTATCTCCTGTATATAATTATATATGTACAGACTGGTATAACCTGGGCATCTCCTGATGTATATAATTCTGGTATACCTTGCTACCTGTAATCATTTTCGTCCTGGATATTGCATCCCTGTAGGATCATCTTTTCGCACTGTAACCCTCTCCTCTTAATATTTTGTAGTAGCTTACCTCGATCCCTGTAGGATATTTCTGTACCTGGGATCCTCTATCTCCTGTAGTATTTATATTAGTACATCTCGACCTGACATCTCTGTCCCTGTAGATATCTGTACCCTGTGGATCCCTGTATAATTTTATGTACACTGGTATAACTGGGTTCTTCGCTTGTAATAATTTATATATGTCACTCTGATACCGGCATCCCTGTATATCATTATATTTACACTGGATAACCTGTAGGATCCTGTTTCTGTACTGTAGTATAACCTCCTCCTGTAATTATTTGTACGCCTAGGATAACCCTGGGCTACCCTGTATATAATTATATATGTCAGCTGGATATACCTGGCATCCCTGTATATATTATCTATGTACAGCTGGTAACGGATCCCTGTATATAATTTATATGTACATCTATACCGCATCTCCTGTATATAATTTTATGTCCCACGGGTAATCACTGGGATCTCTGCTCCCTTATGGATCACTCTCCTCGTCCTGTAAATCTCGCTCTTCCCCTGTAGGATCACTCTCTCTCCGCTCCCTGTAGATCATTTCTCTCCTGCTCCCTGTAGGATCACTCTCTCCTGCTCCCTGTAGGATCATTTCTTCCGTCACCCTGTAGGATCACTCTCTTCCGTATCTGCTCCCTGTAGGATCACTCCTCTCCGCTCCCCTGTAGATCACTCTCTCTCCGCTCCCTGTAGGATCCTTCTCTCTCGCTCCCTGTAGGATCACTCTTCTCCGCTCCCCTGTAGGATCACTCTCTCTCCGCTCCCCTGTAGGATCACTCTCTCCCGCTCCCCTGTAGGATCACTCTCTCTCCGCTCCCCTGTAGGATCACTCTCTCTCTCGCACCCCTGTAGGATCACTCTCTCTCCGCTCCCCTGTAGGATCACTCTCTCTCCGCTCCCCTGTAGGATCACTCTCTCTCTCATCCCTGTAGGATCACTTCTCTCTCCGCTCCCCTGTAGGATCACTCTCTCCGCTACCCTGTAGGATCACTCTCTCTCCGCTCCCTGTAGGATCAGTCTCTCTTCCGCTCCCTGTAGGATCACTCTCTTCTCCGCTCCCTGTAGGATCATTCTCTGCCTCACTCCTCCGCTCCCCTGTAAGTTCACTCTCTCTCCGCTCCCTGTAGGATCACTCTCTCCCCTGTAGGATCATTTCTCCCTCCCTGTAGGATCACTCTCTCTCTGCTCCCCTGTAGGATCACTTCTCCCGCTCCCCTGTAGGATCACTTTCTCTCCCTCCCTGTAAGATCACTCTCTCTCCGCACCCCTGTAGGATCACTCTCTCTCCGCTCCCCTGTAGGATCACTCTCTCTCCGCTCCCCTGTAGGATCACTCTCTCTCCACTCCCCTGTAGGATCACTCTCTCTCTCCGCTCCCCTGTAGGATCACTCTCTCTCTCCGCTTCCCTGTATGATCACTCTCTCCATTCTACCCTGTAGGATCACTCTCTCTCCGCTCCCCTGTAGGATCAGTTTCTTTCCGCTACCCTGTAGAATCACTCTCTTTTTGCTACCCTGTAGGATCACTCTCTCTCCGCCCCCCTGTAAGTTCACTCTCTCTCCGCTCCCTGTAGGATCACTCTCTCTGCTCCCCTGTAGGATCACTCTTTCTCCACTCCCCTGTAGGATCACTATCTCTCCGCTCCCCTGTAGGATCACTATCTCTCCGCTCCCCTGTAGGATCACTCTCTCTCCACTCCCCTGTAGGATCACTGTCTCTCCGCTCCCCTGTAGGATCACTGTCTCTCCACTCCCCTGTAGGATCACTCTCTCTCTCCGCTCCCCTGTAGGATCACTCTCTCCATGCTACCCTGTAGGATCACTCTCTCTCCGCTCCCCTGTAGGATCAGTTTCTTTCCGCTACCCTGTAGGATCACTCTCTTTCTGCTACCCTGTAGGATCACTCGCTCTCCGCTCCCTGTAAGTTCACTCTCTCTCCGCTCCCCTGTAGGATCCCTTTCTCTCCGCTCCCCTGTAGGATCACTCTTTCTCCGCTCCCTGTAGAATCACTCTCTCTCTGCTCCCCTGTAGGATCGCTCTCTCCCTGCTCCTCTGTAGGATCCCTTTCTCTCCGCTCCCCTGTAAGATCACTCTCTCTCCGCACCCCTGTAGGATCACTCTCTCTCCGCTCCCTGTAGGATCACTCTCTCTCCGCTCCCCTGTAGGATCACTCTCTCTCCACTCCCCTGTAGGATCACTCTCTCTCTCTCCGCTCCCCTGTAGGATCACTCTCTCTCTCCGCTTCCCTGTATGATCACTCTCTCCATTCTACCCTGTAGGATCACTCTCTCTCCGCTCCCCTGTAGGATCAGTTTCTTTCCGCTACCCTGTAGAATCACTCTCTTTTTGCTACCCTGTAGGATCACTCTCTCTCCGCTCCCCTGTAAGTTCACTTCTCCTCCGCTTCCCTGTAGGATCACTCTCTCTGCTCCCCTGTAGGATCACTCTTTTCTCCACTCCCCTGTAGGATCACTATCTCTCCGCTCCCCTGTAGGATCACTATCTCTCCGCTCCCCTGTAGGATCACTCTCTCTCCACTCCCCTGTAGGATCACTGTCTCTCCGCTCCCCTGTAGGATCACTGTCTCTCCACTCCCCTGTAGGATCAGTTTCTCTGCTCCCCTGTAGGATCACTCTTTCTCCACTCCCCTGCAGGATCACTATCTCTCCGCTCCCCAGTAGGATCAGTTTCTCTCCGCTACCCAGTAGGATCACTCTCCCTCCGCTCCCCTTTAGGATCACTGTCTCTCCGCTCCCCTGTAGGATCACTCTCTTTCCGCTCCCCTGTAGGATCAGTTTCTCTCCGCTCCCCTGTAGGATCACTCTCTCTCCGCTCCCCTGTAGGATCACTCTCTCTCCACTCCCCTGTAGGATCACTGTCTCTCCGCTCCCCTGTAGGATCACTCTCTCTCCGCTCCCCTGTAGGATCACTCTCTCTGCTCCCCTGTAGGATCACTCTTTCTTCACTCCCCTGTAGGATCACTGTCTCTCCGCTCCCCTGTAGGATCACTCTCTCTCCGCTCCCCAGTAGGATCAGTTTCTCTCCGCTACCCAGTAGGATCACTCTCTCTCCACTCCCCTGTAGGATCACTGTCTCTCCGCTCCCCTGTAGGATCACTCTCTCTCCGCTCCCCTGTAGGATCAGTTTCTCTCCGCTCCCCTGTAGAATCACTCTCTCTCCGCTCCCCTGTAAGTTCACTCTCTCTCCGCTCCCCTGTAGGATCACTCTCTCTCCGCTCCCCTGTAGGATCACTCTCTCTCTGCTCCCCTGTAGGATCAGTTTCTCTCCGCCCCTGTAGGATCACTCTCTCTCCGCTCCCCTGTAGGATCACTCTCTCTCCACTCCCCTGTAGGACCACTGTCTCTCCGCTCCCCTGTAGGATCACTGTCTCTCCACTCCCTGTAGTATCACTCTCTCTCCACTCCCCTGTAGGATCACTCTCTTTCCGCTCCCTTGTAGGATCACTCTCTCTCCGCTCCTCTGTAGGATCCCTTTCTCTCCGCTCCCCTGTAGGATCCCTTTCTCTCCGCTCCCCTGTAGGATCCCTTTCTCTCCTCTCCCCTGTAGGATCACTCTCTCTCCGCTCCCCTGTAGGATCACTATCCGCTCCCCTGTAGGATCACTCTCTCTCCACTCCCTGTAGGATCACTCTCTCTCTCCGCTCCATTGTAGGATCACTCTCTCTCCGCACCCCTGTAGGATCACTCTCTCTCCGCTCCCCTGTAGGATCACTCTCTCTCCACTCCCCTGTAGGATCACTCTCTCTCTCCGCTCCCCTGTAGGATCACTCTCTCTCTCCGCTCCCCTGTAGGATCATTCTCTCCATGCTACCCTGTAGGATCACTCTCTCTCCACTCCCCTGTAGGATCAGTTTCTCTCCGCTACCCTGTAGGATCACTCTCTTTCCGCTACCCTGTAGGATCACTCTCTCTCCGCTCCCCTGTAAGTTCACTCTCTCTCCGCTCCCCTGTAGGATCAGTCTCTCTCCGCTCCCCTGTAGGATCACTCTCTCTCCGCTCCCCTGTAGGATCACTCTCTCTGCTCCCCTGTAGGATCACTCTCTCTCCACTCCCCTGTAGGATCACTGTCTCTCTGCTCCCCTGTAGGATCACTCTCTCTCCGCTCCCCAGTAGGATCAGTTTCTCTCCGCTACCCTGTAGGATCACTCTCTCTCCGCTCCCCTGTAGGATCACTGTCTCTCCGCTCCCCTGTAGGATCACTATCCGCTCCTCTGTAGGATCACTCTCTCTCCACTCCCCTGTAGGATCACTCTCTCTCTCCGCTCCCCTGTAGGATCACTCTCTCTCTCCGCTCCCCTGTAGGATCACTCTCTCCATGCTACCCTGTAGGATCCCTCTCTCTCCACTCCCTGTAGGATCAGTTTCTCTCCGCTACCCTGTAGGATCACTCTCTTTCCGCTACCCTGTAGGATCACTCTCTCTCCGCTCCCCTGTAAGTTCACTCTCTCTCCGCACCCCTGTAGGATCAGTCTCTCTCCGCTCCC
Source organism: Oophaga sylvatica (assembly GCA_033576555.1). NCBI lineage: Eukaryota > Metazoa > Chordata > Amphibia > Anura > Dendrobatidae > Oophaga > Oophaga sylvatica. Next base: position 107,081,044 of record JARQOD010000007.1, on the reverse strand, counting down.
CTGTACGATCACTCTCTCTCCGCTCCCCTGTAGGATCACTCTCTCTGCTCCCCTGTAGGATCACTCTCCACTCCCCTGTAGGATCACTGTCTCTCTGCTCACCTGTAGGATCACTCTCTCTCCGCTCCCCAGTAGGATCAGTTTCTCTCCGCTACCCTGTAGGATCACTCTCTCTCCGCTCCCCTGTAGGATCACTGTCTCTCCGCTCCCCTGTAGGATCACTCTCTCTCCGCTCCCCTGTAGGATCAGTTTCTCTCCACTCCCTGTAGGATCACTCTCTTTCCGCTCCCCTGTAAGTTCACTCTCTCTCCGCTCCCCTGTGGGATCACTCTCTCTCCGCTCCCCTGTAGGATCACTCTCTCTCTGCTCCCCTGTAGGATCAGTTTCTCTCTGCTCCCCTGTAGGATCACTCTCTCTCCACTCCCTGTAGGATCACCGTCTCTCCGCTCCCCTGTAGGATCACTGTCTCTCCGCTCCCCTGTAGTATCACTCTCTCTCCACTCCCCTGTAGGATCACCCTCTCCGCTCCCCTGTAGGATCACTCTCTCTCCTCTCCCCTGTAGGATCAGTTTCTCTCCGCTCCCCTGTAGGATCACTCTCTCTCCGCTCCCCTGTAGGATCGCTCTCTCCATGCTCCCCTGTAGGATCACTCTCTCTCTGATCCCCTGTAGGATCACTCTCTCTCTGCTCCTCTGTAGGATCGCTCTCTCTCTTTGCTTCTGCAATGTTTCTCTGGTTGTTCATCGTCCATATATCTTCACCATCGGTTCCATCTTTCCTGTGGTCCAGACAGGTGAACTCCAGAGAACCCTCATCCATCATCGCAATCTGCTGCAGGACACAGCATGCAAAACCCAGTGGGGACGGCTTATGGGGCTGCACCAGGGACGGGCCGGCACTGAGGAGATTAATGATTGATGGCAGCTATGTACAGTCATGGCCAAAAGTTTTGAGAATGACACAAATATTATATTTTCACATGATCTGCTGCCCTCTGGTTTTTATGTGTGTTTGACAGATGTTTTTATCACAGACAGAAATATAATAATTGCAAACATATGAGTAACAAAAGCTTATATTGACAGTTAGAATGAGTTAATGCAGCAAGTCAATATTTGCAGTGTTGACCCTTCTTCTTCAGGACCTCTGCAATTCTCCCTGGCATGCTCTCAATCAACTTCTGGACCAAATCCTGACTGATAGCAGTCCATTCTTGCACAATCAATGCTTTCATTTTGTCAGAATTTTTCGGTTTTTGTTTGTCCACCCGTCTCTTGATGATTGACCACAAGTTCTCAATGGGATTAAGATCTGGGGAGTTTCCAGGCCATGGACCCAAAATCTCTATGTTTTGTTCACTGAGCCATTTAGTTATCACCTTTGCTTTATGGCAAGGTGCTCTATCATGCTGGAAAAGGCATTGTTGATCGCCAAACTGCTCTTGGAGGGTTGGGAGAAGTTGCTCTTGGAGGACATTCTGGTACCATTCTTTATTCATGACTGTGTTTTTAGACAAGACTGTGAGAGAGCCGATTCCCTTGGCTGAGAAGCAACCCCACACATGAATGGTTTCAGGATGCTTAACAGTTGGCATGAGACAAGACTGGTGGTAGCGCTCACCTTGTCTTCTCCGAATGAGGCGTTTTCCTGATGTCCCAAACAATCGAAAAGGGGATTCATCAGAGAAAATAACTTTACCCCAGTCCTCAGCAGTCCACTGCCTGTACCTTTTGCAGAATATCAGTCTGTCCATGATGTTTTTTCTGGAGAGAAGTGGCTTCTTTGCTGCCCTCCTTGAGACCAGGCCTTGCTCCAAGAGTCTCCGCCTCACAGTGTGTGCAGATGCACTCACACCTGCCTGCTGCCATTCCTGAGCAAGCTCTGCACTGCTGGTAGCCCGATCCCGCAGCTGAAACACTTTTAAGAGATGGTCCTGGCGCTTGCTGGTCTTTCTTGGGCGCCCTGAAGCCTTTTGGCAACAATGGAACCTCTCTCCTTGAAGTTCTTGATGATGCGATAGATTGTTGACTGAGGTGCAATCTTTCTAGCTGCGATACTCTTCCCTGTTAGGCCATTTTTGTGCATTGCAATGATGACTGCACGTGTTTCTTTAGAGATAACCATGGTTAACAGAAGAGAAACAATGATACCAAGCACCAGCCTCCTTTTAAAGTGTCCAGTGGTGTCATTCTTACTTAATCATGACAGATTGATCTCCAGCCATGTCCTCATCAACACCCACACCTGTGTTAATGGAGCAATCACTGAAAAGAGGTTAGCTGGTCCTTTTAAGGCAGGGCTGCAATGATGTTGAAATGTGTTTTGGGGATAAAGTTCATTTTCTAGCCAAATATTGACTTTGCAAGTAATTGCTGTTAAGCTGATCACTCTTTATAACATTCTGGAGTATATGCAAATTGCCATTAGAAAAAGTGAAGCAGTAGACTTTGTAAAAATTAATATTTGTGTCATTCTCAAAACTTTTGGCCATGACTGTACATTACATTACCATCCATTAGGGGACGAGTTATAAGCTCTTGGCACAAGTGTAACAAGCCCCATGTAATCTCTGTAGCGGGATCAGCAGCACCACATGGGCCATGGACAGTATATATACAGTGTATATATGTGCATATATATAGGGAATGTGTCATCAGAAAATGACACATTTTGGTGTTTCATGCATTTTTTAAAAATAGATAAATATTTTTCATATCCGTCTGTATTAAAAGCAAAACTAGTAATCTTCCAGTTTTTCACATTGGCCAAGTGAGTTTTACAGGTGAAACATGGCCGCCTAATGTGACATATGCTGCAGTAAGTTTTGTGGTTTCAGCGTCTTCTTGCGGCTGCGCCCTGAGCTCTTGGCAGCGGGTTCCATGTAGGATTAACTAGGGCACTTTGAGGTGGAGACTGAAAACACGAAGCGCAGAACACGAAAACAGCCTAGTGTGATCTCTGTATCTCAGGACGGATTCATGACAACCTGCATCTCATCACGAATGATACACAGCCCAGAGCAATCGTATGAATATCTCAGGAAGGGCATCAGCGCCGAGTCTGACCTGATCCCAAACCTGCAAAAACTGCTTAACAGCTTTCATGCCGGATGGGATTCATGGCCCTTTTTATGGCAACATGATAGGTTCTCGGGAACTAATGGTAATCATTTTTAAGCCCATGTTCAGGTGGTAGAGTTTGATGTGATAGTTGAGTTGAGGTGGTGGAGCTTGTTGTTATGGTTGAGTTGAGGTGGTGGAGCTTCATGGTAAGGTTGAGTTGAGTTGGTGGAGCTTCATGGTATGGTTGAGTTGATGAACTTTGATATTACCACTAAGTTGATGTAATGGATCTTGATGGTATGGTTGAGTTGAGGTGGTGGAACTTGATGGTATGGTTGAGTTGAGGTGGTGGAGCTTCATGGTATATTTTAGTTGAGGTGGTGGAGCTTCATGGTATGTTTGAGTTGAGGTGGTGGAGCTTGATGTTATGGTTCAGTTGATGAAGTTTGATATTACGGTTGAGTTGATATAATGGATCTTGATGGTATGGTTGAGGTGGTGGAACTTGACGGTATGGTTGAGTTGAGGTGGTGGAGCTTGATGTTACTTTTTGGTTGATGACACTTGGTATAACAGTTGAGTTCATGTGATTATACTTGATGGTATGGTTGAGTGCAAGTGGTGGGACTTGTTGTTTGGTTGAGGTGAGTTGGTGGAGCCTTATGCTACTGTTGAGTTGATGCAATGGAGCTTGATGTTACGGTAGAGTTGAGGTGGTGGAGCTTCATGGTATGGTTGAGTTGAGGTGGTGAAGCTTGATGTTATAGTTCAGGTGGTAGAGCCTGATGGTATGTTTTAGTTGAGGTGGTGGAGCTTGATGGTACGATTGAGTTGATGAAGCTTGATGTTAAGGTTGAGTTGATGTGATGAATCTTGATGGTATGCTTGAGTTGAGGTGCTGGAACTTGGTGGTATGGTTGAGTTGATGTGGTGGTGCTTGATGTTACGGTTAAGTTGATGAAGCTTGATATTACAGTTGAATTGATGTGAATAATCTTGATGGTATGGTTGAGTTGAGATGGTGGAGTGTAGAGATGAGCGACTTTGGATCTGGGAGGGTCGAGTCGGGTTTCGAGCCACCCGACTTTCCCAAAAGTCGAGTCGAACAAAGTCGGCCGACTAATGGAAAAGGTTGAGTCGGAGTCGAAAATCCGACCCCAATGGATTTGACCGTAATACAAAGAGCAGATATACGGTACTGTATCAGAAGTGTACAGCTGTATATGGTGTAGGGGAAAATTTGAATCTCCGTATATTATATGTTTCGGCCAACGAAACCCGACTTTGGCGAAAGTCGGCGACTTTTGAATCTGACAGACCTGTTTCGCTCAACTCTAGTGGAGCGTAATGCTACTGTTGATTTGGTGCAATGGAGCTTGATGTTATGGTTGAGTTGAGGTGGTGGAGCTTCATGATATGGTTGCTTTGAGGTGGATGATCTTAGTTACTGTTGACTTTATGTAATGGAGCTTGATATTATAGTTGTGGTGGTGGAGCTTTATGGTACAGTTGCATTTAGGTAATCGAGCTTGATGTTATGATTGTGTTGAGGTGATGGAGCTTAATGTTATGGTACCATTTAGGTGTTGAAGCTTGAAGGCACGGTTGTTTTGAGGTAGTGGAACTTGATGGTACGGTTGTGTTGAGGTGATGAAGTATGATGTGCTAGTACATTGAGGTGATGGAGAATTATCTACACGTTTTGAGGTGGTGGAGCATGATGGCACCATCATATATCGCAAGTTGACTGTTTGCCACATATTTGTCAGGTTCATACCTTGCTGTCATGTTGAAGCAATAGGTAGAGATGCCTTTGTTTTGGAGACATGATGGGTGGAGAGTGATTTTGAAAATATGGATAAAACGCTTCCACAGTTAATCCTGTCTGTAAGACATATTGTTATAGGGCTCTAAGATCAGTATAATCTAATGAGGGCGAAGGTTGAGTAATTTGACCTTACCACAAACAACCACTAATGGATGGTAGAGCAGACCACCGCCAGCTTTACTCTACCTCACCTTGAGCTATCGCCAGTGGTTGTATTGACTGGGTGGAGACAAAGACTATTTTCCATTGACCCCTTTACTAATGGAACAGTAAGTTAAGACGTTGGGGAGATTTATTTATCTACTTAAGTAGAAGAGATGTCTTACTGGTGTTTTCTTACGTGGATGAGGATCACCTGGGTACATCGGCCAACACATAGCACTATGTACTGTATTACCTGGTGTACTCCACATCCCAGGCCCTTTGGCAAGGTGGGCACGCCAGGTAAAATCAAACTATGTACGGATTCTTAAGAAAAAAACTGAGACTCACAGAGGTACAGTATGGACCCATGGGGTTTCATTGGGGTACAGTATGGACCCATGGGGTTTCATTGGGGTACAAACTAGAAAAATAATAAAGACATGGTTACCTCCAGTGTGCTCTGGCACCCCGACGCGCGTTTCTCGTTATGCTTCTTCTTAGACACGCACGCTCCCTAATAATTTTTCTAGTTTGTCTCTTCACCTTTGCATTTATTAGCAACAGCACCTTTTTCTGATATGCATTGAGCTGGATATGGCTTTGTCTTGTGCCTTTCTTGCATGTTTTGCATTTCTTTAGCAGTACACTTTCCTATGCAGACAGAGGACACTTAGTCATATTCAACAATAGATTTCAATTAATACCAGGTGTTTTGGAAGTTGGTCTCCAGCTCCTCATTTTTGCATTATTTTTTGCACTTTATGGTCATGAGATATACTTACATATATATAGTTTATCCCTTTTGACTTTTGTTTTTTCTTTGATTTAATTTCCATGTCATTTTTTTTTGTACTAGCATAGTAATTGTCCTCCAGTGTTTGCTTCTTTTTTGCACTTGGTTTCCTCCCTTTTTAAATATTTCTGTATGAAATTTTTAATTGATTCATTAATAAATTTACATTTTATGGTTAAAATAGCTTCTTTTTTCTTTTCTGATGGTTTTTGAAATTAGTAAAGTTGGTGCTTTTCAGGGTTTTTTGGGATTGCAGTAAGTGCCCTTCCTATCCTTTTCTATTTAGGTAGTTTGGGCCCCAACGTTTGCTCATACTATTTTCTGTCTGTGTCAGTATTTCTTCTTGTCTAACCGCCATTACATGTTTGGGGGCTTTCTATGTTCTTTGGGGATCTGCTCCGGGGCAGATAGCTTTCCTCTTTCTATCTTTAGGTGTAGTTAGTTTCTCAAGCTGTGACGAGGCGTCTAGGACCAACGTAGGAACGCTCCACGTCTGCCTCTAGTTGTGGTGGTTAGTCAGGGTACTGCAATCTCATAGATTCCAACTGCTCTGGTGTATTGCCTTTTTTACCTGCACTCCTCAGCTACCGAAACATAACAGTATGGACCCATGGGATTTCACTGTGGTACAGTATGGACCCATGGGGTTTCATTGGGGTACAGTATGGACCCATGGGGCTTCATTGGGGTACAGTATGCACCCATGGGGTTTCACAGAGGTACAGTATGGACCCATGGGATTTCACTGTGATTCAGTATGGATCCATGGAGTTTCACTGTGGTATAGTATGGACCCATGGGGTTTCATTGGGGTACAGTATGGACCCATGGGGTTTCACGGATGTACAGTATGGACCCATGGGTTTCATTGGGGTAGAGTATGGACCCATGGGGTTTCACAGAGGTACAGTATGGATGCATGGGGTTTCACTGTGGTACAGTATGGACCCATGGGGTTTCATTGGGGTACAGTATGGACCCATGGGGTTTCACTGTGGTACAGTATGGACCCATGGGGTTTCACTGTGGTACAGTATGGACCCATGGGTTTCATTGGGGTACAGTATGGACCCTTGGGTTTCACAGAGGTACAGTATGGACCCATAGGTTTCATTGGGGTACAGTATGGACCCATGGGGTTTCATTGGGGTACAGTATGCACCCATGGGGTTTCACAGAGGTACAGTATTGACCCATGGGATTTCACTGTGATTCAGAATGGACCCATGGAGTTTCACTGTGGTATAGTATGGACCCATGGGGTTTCATTGGGGTACAGTATGGACCCATGGGGTTTCACGGATGTACAGTATGGACCCATGGGTTTCATGGGGTAGAGTATGGACCCATGGGGTTTCACAGAGGTACAGTATGGATGCATGGGGTTTCACTGTGGTACAGTATGGACCCATGGGGTTTCATTGGGGTACAGTATGGACCCATGGGTTTCACTGGGTACAGTATGGACCCATGGGGTTTCACTGTGGTACAGTATGGACCCATGGGTTTAATTGGGTACAGTATGGACCCTTGGGGTTTCACAGAGGTACAGTATGGACCCATAGGTTTCATTGGGGTACAGTATGGACCCATGGGGTTTCACAGATGTACAGTATGGACCCATGGGTTTCATTGGGGTAGAGTATGGACCCATGGGGTTTCACGGATGTACAGTATGGACCCATGGGTTTCATTGGGGTAGAGTATGGACCCATGGGGTTTCACAGAGGTACAGTATGGATGCATGGGGTTTCACTGTGGTACAGTATGGACCCATGGGGTTTCATTGGGGTACAGTATGGACCCATGGGGTTTCACTGTGGTACAGTATGGACCCATGGGGTTTCACTGTGGTACAGTATGGACCCATGGGTTTCATTGGGGTACAGTATGGACCCTTGGGGTTTCACAGAGGTACAGTATGGACCCATAGGTTTCATTGGGGTACAGTATGGACCCATGGGGTTTCACAGAGGTACAGTATGGATGCATGGAGTCTCATTGAGGTGCAATAGGGGTCTATGACATCTTACAACGGTACAGTGTTGGCCCATAGAGGCTCACAGATTACAGAATGGACCCGTGATGGCTTACATCAGAAAAGTATTGGACAACAAGAGTCACATGGGAACATTATGGGCCTATGGAGGCCTACAAAAATACAGAATAAGCCAATGAAGTACAGAATGGCCCTGTGGATTTTCAACAGGTTATAGTAGGAGCCCATGACATCTTACAACAGCACTGTATTGGCCCATAGAGGCTCACGGATTACACAATGGGCCCATGGAGACTTACCAAGGTACAGTATTGGCCCATGAAGGTTTACTGGGAAATAGTCGGTTACCATGAAAGCTAACAGGGCACAATATAGGGCAAAGAAGGCTCCGCAATTACATTATTGACCCATGAAGGCTTTCAAGGTACAGTAGGATTACATGTAGGCTCACTGGCTAAAGTATAGGCCCATGAAGGCTCATATGGGTGCAAAATGGGGACATGGAGGCTTAGAGGTACAGTATAACCCACACAACTTCACTGGGGTACAGTAGGAGTCCATGACACCTTACAAAAGTACAGTGTTTGCCTCTAGAGCCTTACAGATTACAGAATGAGCCCACGGTGACTTACATCAGTACAATGCTGGACAATAAGAGCCACAGCGTCACATTATGGCCCACGAAGGCCTACAAGAATACAGAATAGGCCAATGGAGACTCAAAGGAGTACAGTATGGGCAGATGCAGGCTCATTGGTATTAAAAAAGTCCATTACGGCTGACTGGCGTCCATGAAGGATTAGCCTATGAGGATTCAGGAATAAAATGTAGGCGTATGAAGAATCACAGGAACACAGTATTGTCCCAAGGGTGACTATTGTACATTAGGGTCCCATAAAGGCTCACAGAGCTACTAGTATAGGTTCATGGAGGTTCACAGAGGTACCGTATGAGTTCATAGAGACTCACAGGAGTGGCTCACAAGAGTACTGTGTGGGTACATGGAAGCTCACAGGAGTACTGTATGGGTCCATGGAGGCTCACAGGAGTAATGTATGGATCCATAGGGTCCATGGAGGCTCACAGGAGTAATGTATGGGTCCATAGAGGCTCACAGGAGTAATGTATGGGTCCATAGAGGCTCACAGGAGTAATGTATGGGTTTCATGGAGGCTCACAGGAGTAATGTATGGGTTCATGGAGGCTCACAGGAGTACTGTATGGGTTCATGGAGGCTCACAGGAGTACTGTATGGGTTCATGGAGGCTCACAGGAGTAATGTATGGGTCCATGGAGGCTCACAGGGGTACTGTATGGGTCCATGGAGGCTCACAGGAGTACTGTATGGGTCCATGGAGGCTCACAGGAGTACGGTGTGGGTTCATGGAGGCTCACAGGAGTACTGTATGGGTTCATGGAGGCTCACAGGAGTACTGTATGGGTCCATGGAGGCTCACAGGAGTACTGTATGGGTTCATGGAGGCTCACAGGAGTACTGTATGGGTCCATGGAGGCTCACAGTAGTAATGTAAGGGTTCATGGAGGCTCACAGTAGTAATGTAAGGGTTCATGAGGCTCACAGGAGTACTGCACCTTCAGATTTGTGTAGAGGCCGATACGTTCATCTCATGCTGGACCCATGGGGTTTCATTGGGGTACAGTATGGACCCATGGGGTTTCACAGAGTTATAATATGGACCCATGGTGTTTCACAGAGGTACAGTATGGACCCATGGAATTTCACTGTGGTACAGTATGGACCCATGGGGTTTCATTGGGGTACAGTATGGACCCATGGGGTTTCACAGACTAATAATATGGACCCATGGTGTTTCACAGAGGTACAGTATGGACCCATGGGATTTCACTGTGGTACAGTATGGACCCATGGGGTTTCATTGGGGTACAGTATGGACCCATGGGGTTTCATTGGGGTACAGTATGCACCCATGGGGTTTCACAGAGGTACAGTATGGACCCATGGGATTTCACTGTGATTCAGTATGGACACATGGAGTTTCACTGTGGTATAGTATGGACCCATGGGGTTTCATTGGGGTACAGTATGGACCCATGGGGTTTCACGGATGTACAGTATGGACCCATGGGTTTCATTGGGGTAGAGTATGGACCCATGGGGTTTCACAGAGGTACAGTATGGATGCATGGGGTTTCACTGTGGTACAGTATGGACCCATGGGGTTTCATTGGGGTACAGTATGGACCCATGGGGTTTCACTGTGGTACAGTATGGACCCATGGGGTTTCACTGTGGTACAGTATGGACCCATGGGTTTCATTGGGGTACAGTATGGACCCTTGGGGTTTCACAGAGGTACAGTATGGACCCATAGGTTTCATTGGGGTACAGTATGGACCCATGGGGTTTCACAGAGGTACAGTATGGATGCATGGAGTCTCATTGAGGTGCAATAGGGGTCTATGACATCTTACAACGGTACAGTGTTGGCCCATAAAGGCTCACAGATTACAGAATGGACCCGTGATGGCTTACATCAGAAAAGTATTGGACAACAAGAGTCACATGGGAACATTATGGGCCTATGGAGGCCTACAAAAATACAGAATAAGCCAATGAAGTACAGAATGGCCCTGTGGATTTTCAACAGGTTATAGTAGGAGCCCATGACATCTTACAACAGCACTGTATTGGCCCATAGAGGCTCATGGATTAAACAATGGGCCCATGGAGACTTACCAAGGTACAGTATTGGCCCATGAAGGTTTACTGGGAAATAGTCGGTTACCATGAAAGCTAACAGGGCACAATATAGGGCAAAGAAGGCTCCGCAATTACATTATTGACCCATGAAGGCTTTCAAGGTACAGTAGGATTACATGTAGGCTCACTGGCTAAAGTATAGGCCCATGAAGGCTCATATGGGTGCAAAATGGGGACATGGAGGCTTAGAGGTACAGTATGAACCCATACAACTTCACTGGGGTACAGTAGGAGTCCATGACACCTTACAAAAGTACAGTGTTTGCCTCTAGAGGCTTACAGATTACAGAATGAGCCCACGGTGACTTACATCAGTACAATGCTGGACAATAAGAGCCACAGCGTCACATTATGGCCCACGAAGGCCTACAAGAATACAGAATAGGCCAATGGAGACTCAAAGGAGTACAGTATGGGCAGATGCAGGCTCATGGGTTTAAAAAAAGTCCATTACGGCTGACTGGCATCCATGAAGGATTCGCCTATGAGGATTCAGGAATAAAATGTAGGCGTATGAAGAATCACAGGAACACAGTATTGTCCCAAGGGTGACTATTGTACATTAGCGTCCCATAAAGGCTCACAGAGCTACTAGTATAGGTTCATGGAGGTTCACAGAGGTACCGTATGAGTTCATAGAGACTCACAGGAGTGGCTCACAAGAGTACTGTGTGGGTCCATGGAAGCTCACAGGAGTACTGTATGGGTCCATGGAGGCTCACAGGAGTAATGTATGGGTCCATAGGGTCCATGGAGGCTCACAGGAGTAATGTATGGGTCCATAGAGGCTCACAGGAGTAATGTATGGGTCCATAGAGGCTCACAGGAGTAATGTATGGGTTTCATGGAGGCTCACAGGAGTAATGTATGGGTTCATGGAGGCTCACAGGAGTACTGTATGGGTTCATGGAGGCTCACAGGAGTACTGTATGGGTTCATGGAGGCTCACAGGAGTAATGTATGGGTCCATGGAGGCTCACAGGGGTACTGTATGGGTTCATGGAGGCTCACAGGAGTACTTTATGGGTTCATGGAGGCTCACAGGAGTAATGTATGGGTCCATGGAGGCTCACAGGGGTACTGTATGGGTCCATGGAGGCTCACAGGAGTACTGTATGGGTCCATGGAGGCTCACAGGAGTACGGTGTGGGTTCATGGAGGCTCACAGGAGTACTGTATGGGTTCATGGAGGCTCACAGGACTACTGTATGGGTCCATGGAGGCTCACAGGAGTACTGTATGGGTTCATGGAGGCTCACAGGAGTACTGTATGGGTCCATGGAGGCTCACAGTAGTAATGTAAGGGTTCATGGAGGCTCACAGTAGTAATGTATGGGTTCATGGAGGCTCACAGTAGTAATGTAAGGATTCATAGAGGCTCACAGGAGTACTGCACCTTCAGATTTGTGTAGAGGCCGATACGTTCATCTCATGCTTTGCTGCTTGTATCTCAATGGGAGTACAGTATGGGCAGATGCAGGCTCATGGGTTTAAAAAAAGTCCATTACGGCTGACTGGCATCCATGAAGGATTCGCCTATGAGGATTCAGGAATAAAATGTAGGCGTATGAAGAATCACAGGAACACAGTATTGTCCCAAGGGTGACTATTGTACATTAGCGTCCCATAAAGGCTCACAGAGCTACTAGTATAGGTTCATGGAGGTTCACAGAGGTACCGTATGAGTTCATAGAGACTCACAGGAGTGGCTCACAAGAGTACTGTGTGGGTCCATGGAAGCTCACAGGAGTACTGTATGGGTCCATGGAGACTCACAGGAGTAATGTATGGGTCCATAGGGTCCATGGAGGCTCACAGGAGTAATGTATGGGTCCATAGAGGCTCACAGGAGTAATGTATGGGTCCATAGAGGCTCACAGGAGTAATGTATGGGTTTCATGGAGGCTCACAGGAGTAATGTATGGGTTCATGGAGGCTCACAGGAGTACTGTATGGGTTCATGGAGGCTCACAGGAGTACTGTATGGGTTCATGGAGGCTCACAGGAGTAATGTATGGGTCCATGGAGGCTCACAGGGGTACTGTATGGGTTCATGGAGGCTCACAGGAGTACTTTATGGGTTCATGGAGGCTCACAGGAGTAATGTATGGGTCCATGGAGGCTCACAGGGGTACTGTATGGGTCCATGGAGGCTCACAGGAGTACTGTATGGGTCCATGGAGGCTCACAGGAGTACGGTGTGGGTTCATGGAGGCTCACAGGAGTACTGTATGGGTCCATGGAGGCTCACAGGAGTACTGTATGGGTTCATGGAGGCTCACAGGAGTACTGTATGGGTCCATGGAGGCTCACAGTAGTAATGTAAGGGTTCATGGAGGCTCACAGTAGTAATGTATGGGTTCATGGAGGCTCACAGTAGTAATGTAAGGATTCATAGAGGCTCACAGGAGTACTGCACCTTCAGATTTGTGTAGAGGCCGATACGTTCATCTCATGCTTTGCTGCTTGTATCTCAATGTGATAACCTGCCGATACTTCCATAACTTTTTATCCTTATGGCGGCGCTGAGAGACCTCGGCAGTCGGCCCCGTACAGAGACCGCCTCTGTAAAGACTCCAATCAATGCTTTCTCCACTTCATTAAAAACACATTGTGATGACACCATTAAGAAGTTATGATTTCCGAGAGTGATGGCGAGCGTCCCCCGCACAGTGATGGAGGCTCGTAAACCATGGCGTAAATAATTTATTGTTATTATTACTGAAAATTTGGGGTAAACTTCTCACATCGCGACAGCGGATGATTGAGCATCGGAGTAAACCGGCATCTGTGCTGGAAAGCTGCTCGGTAAAAAAAAAAATGTGAAAAATTATAGATTTTTTTTTTTAAATTGCATTAATAAGCCAAATTGCAAAAGTGGCACACAAGCGGTTAATGGAGCTGCTCCATAAGAGACGGACAGCGGAGAGTCACCCTTTCCGCGATAGATGAGTGAATGTAGAAATTGGCTTCGGACTGACCAGATGGTGTTAGAAAAAAAATATGAAACCACGAAAAAATTAATAATTAAAAGAAAAACATTTCCAGATTTCCTCCAAGGAACAAGGAGAGAATTCAGAACGGGTCTTAAGTGCTCTCCGATCCGCTGCGCCCACGAGGCGACGTTCACGGCTCTCGCGCCCAGGAGGATTTGTTCCCACAAGGCCCCATGTTTTCTTTTATATAAACTGATAAATAAATGAAATAGATTAACGCTTTAATCCAGAAATCCAATAATATGGAAAATTGTACCAAATATTTCCCAATAATCCATCATGTCCAGAGTACAGATTATTGGGGTGTCCGTCCGCCATTACTGTGTGCTTGAGCTGTGTCTGGGCCCCTGGTGACATCACTGAGCCATCCATGTCATCAACCTCATCGACGAGGCACCGTGATGGCGACGCTCCGGCAATCATTGTATTTGGGCACTGTCATGAGGGAAAAGTGTCTGTGACTGTTATGGGGGCACTAGGACAATATTTGTAAGGGGACGCTGTCACTGCTGTCACTCTTTTTGGGGAAATGTGATTGTTATTGTTAAGGAACCTTATGACCGTCACTGTTAGGGGGTCACTGTTACGGGGCACTATCACTGTTATGGGGGCACTGTGACTGTCTTTGTTCTGTAGGCACCTTGGCTGTCACTTTCTACATTACACTGTGGCTGGCACTGTTATGGGACATTATTATGGGGCACTATTATGGTAACACTATTATGGGGAACTGTTATAATGGCACTGTGACTGGCACTGTTATGGGGCACTGTGACTGGCACTGTTATGGAGGCACTGTGCTTGCACTATTATGGGGCACTGTTATGAGGTCACTGTGACTGGCACTATTATGGGGGCACTGTACTGGCACTATTATGGGGGCCACTGTTATGGAGGCACTGTTATGAGGGCACTGACTGGCACTGTTATGGGGGCACTGTGAATGGCACTGTTATGGGGGCACTGTGACTGGCACTGTTATGAGGTCACTGTGACTGGCACTGTTATGGGGCACTGTACTGGCACTATTATCGGGCACTGATATGGGGCACTGTGAAAGCCTCTATTATGGGGCACTGTTATGGGGGCACTGTGACTGGCATTGTTATAGGGGCACAGTTATGAGGGCACTGACTGGCACTGTTATGGGGCACTGTGACTGGCAATGTTATGGGGCACTGTGACTGGCAGTGTTATGGGGGCACTGACTGGCACTGTTATGGGGCACTGTGACTGGCAATGTTATGGGGCACTGTGACTGGCAGTGTTATGGGGCACTGACTGGCACTGTTATGGGGCACTGTGACTGGCACTGTTATGGGGCACTGTACTGGCACTGTTATGGGGGCACTGTACTGGCACTGTTATGGGGCATGGCTTTGCTCCCAGTAGGTCCTGACGGGCAGATGATTAGTATTTTGTGGTGTGTGTTGGGGACATGGGTCCATCACCCGTTGCTCTCCTTGCACCAGTCGTGGGTCGCTGGCACCGGAGTCCTGACGGAGGCCAGTGCTGGCATAGTAATCCCGGTGCTGGTGTTGTGTGAAACGCGTGGGGCACAGCGCAGCCATGACAGCGTCACTAACGCCTCTGTATTACACCTAACGTGCTTCTGGGAAATAAGTTCTTATTACAGAAGGAAAGGCTAATGTTGTGTAGGGCAGGATCCTGCCTGCTCCGCGTGGCTCCAAAGTGCGTCGGGCTCTTAATCACTGTGTACAGGCTACGTGGCCGCTCCAGGTGACTGCAGTATACATCACGGCTTAACAAGGTGTGCACAGCTGGAATAGCACTGAAAGGTGGCAGGTGTAAAAGACCAAAGGTCATGGCATAAGCCCTAGTGTCAGTGCACTTACCCACTAAGCCATCCAGTTTCTTCTATATATTAGTTCTGCCTGAAAAGATAAGCCTCAGTGACAGCAGATGTCATCAGCCGGAGAGGATTCCTCCATCGCTGAGATGTACATCTGTACGTGCGGATTAATAACCAGGGACATGGAATTATCGATGCTCAGCCGCTTCCCAGCCAGATCATTCCAGACCGATCAATATGTCCTCCAGGCCCCGATCTATGGGGGCTTCTAAGGTCAGCACCACTGGGGACGGCAGGAGAGACCCCGGATAACACACAGAGAGATCTCATAAAATGTGATAGATCGATGGATGGATAATTACGAGAGGTTACATTTAATTTTCTGGGGACGAACCAGGAACATCAGCCAGAGAGAAATATCTGTGTATCTATGATGACTGTCAGTAATGTATCAGGGATTATTGATGCCGTAAGAGGAAACGATTCTCCTGCATTATAGGAAGACAACAGAGCCCTTAAGGTACAGAACGGCTTGCTGTGGCTCTGCAGGGGCGGGACCTGCCCATATATGGACTCTCTGGATTTGGTTACCTCCTGGGCGGTGACTGTACTGCAGAGGGCAGACTGAGCCTGAAAAAAAAACAAGGCAGTGTTCTTTCCTACTGAAGCAGTCATGTGACCCCTCTTGGCCATATTGACTGGATGAGAGGGCCGCAGGCAGGAGCGGCTCCTGATTGGTCTGCTGTACAACTGGTTTTCTGTTCATGAACCAAGCGGCTCAGGATGAGCTGTGCTATGTCTCCGACTCCAGTGTGATGGAGCGTAGTGAACGCTGGAGAAATAATGAGATGTAATATAAGATTACATAGCGAGGAAATAATTGGTAGAATTGCGCAGTCGGAATGAGAGCGGCGTTATAAATGCCAGATGACATTAATTCCATCGTTACGGCCGTGGCCGGGTTATTAGCTGTGGCGGTAATGGGTCGCTTGTACGTAATTACATTCCCTTGTTGTATGTAAATCGTATGAATTCCATCACGGTTCCGGTTCAGGTGCGGCGGCACATCACGCAGCGGCGGCGGCGGCGGCACGGCTCCGCGCTCCTCGGCGCAGGGTTACACACATTACAAATGTCATTAAATAGATTGATTTTGTACAAAGGTTGCAAGACAAAAATCACAGAAAGAAAGATCTAGAAAAATTAGATCTAACACCGCGACCAATGATCAGGGGCCAAAGAAAGCGAAAAGGGCCACATAATACGGGTCAGAGAGCGGAGCGCGTGTGTACGGGGAGATTATCTATCTATATCTATCCGTCCCTCTACCGTCCCCTACATTACATATAACACCAGTGGATATTTCCCGCTTAGTGTCCGATTTTCCATACTTCTGAGACGATGATGGAAGCTTTTCCCCTCCGGTCCAGGCCAGTAATCACACACAGCACGGTCAGTAATTGGCGGCTGCTGTCCGGGGTCGCGCTGCGCTGACCTGGTGCTGGCTCCAGACCACAACTGCGCAATTAACATGTCGCTTAATGGGGCGAATGGCACAACAAGGATGAGATGGATGGCGTCCGTCAGGCTCGGGGAGATGAGTGCGGCCAGGTGAGGACTCCAGATAAACGTTCATCAGAGCACGGTGGCTCAGCGGTTAGCACTGTACGGTGGCTCAGTGGTTAGCACTGTACGGTGGCTCAGCGGTTAGCACTGTACGGTGGCTTAGCGGTTAGCACTGTACGGTGGCTCAGTGGCTAACACTCTACGGTGGCTCAGCGGTTAGCACTGTACGGTGGCTCAGCGGTTAGCACTGTACGGTGGCTCAGCGGTTAGCACTGTACTGTGGCTCAGCGGTTAGCACTGTACGGTGGCTCGGGCTAGCACTGTACGGTGGCTCAGCGGTTAGCACTGTACGGTGGCTCAGCGGTTAGCACTGTACGGTGGCTCAGCGGTTAGCACTGTACGGTGGCTCGGGCTAGCACTGTACAGTGGCTCAGCGGTTAGCACTGTACGGTGGCTCAGCGGTTAGCCCTTTATGGTGGCTCAGCGGTTAGCACTGTACGGTGGCTCAGCGGTTAGCACTGTACGGTGGCTCAGCGGTTAGCACTGTACGGTGGCTCAGCGGTTAGGACTGTACGGTGGCTCAGCGGTTAGCACTGTATGGTGGCTCAGCGGTCAGCACTGTATGGTGACTCAGTTTTTAGCACTGCAGCCTTGCAGCGCTGGGGTCCTGGGTTCAAACCCACCAAGGATAACATCTGCAAGGAGTTTGTATGTTCTCCCCGTGTTCGGTGGGTTTCCTTCGGGGTCTCTGGTTTCCCCCACACTCCACAGACTGATAGGTGATGGAGATTGTGAGCCCCATCGGGGACAGTGATGATGTCTGTACAGTGCTGTGGTATATGATAGCGCTATATAAGTCAGTACAATAAATGAAAACCAATAGTCAGCTCTTCGTGCCAGGATCATATTGAGGAGAAATGAAAGAAAGCTAAATGGTTGACTTTCAGCGTCTCCCTGGTGAATATTGTATTATCTGCAGGGTTTTCTCATTATTTCTGCAGATAACGGACGCTCTGCGTACAGATAGTGACAGAATCCTCTATACACCCTGACGGGGCGGATAAATCACCACCGTGTCCTCTCCTGTGTATGATATGAGATTGTTCTATCCTCGTCCTCTTATCCGTGGATTTAGGCTCCGGACTCCTCGGTCCTGGGCCCCGGTGGCGTTTCCCGTGCTGAGATGCGCCATGTTTCCCGGGGTCTCGGGCTTCGGCCCGGACTGCGGACATTACAGGGTGTTGTGGAGAAATACGACCAAGAAATAATACTAAGGAGCTGGAAGTGTCAGTGCAGGAGCGGGCGAGGGGGTGATCAGACCCCGAGACCCCGCAGCTGCTGTCCCCAAATAATACGTCCATAGAGGTGAAGGCTCCGGCCTCCAGTATATAGAAAACATCACATTGTGTGTCATCCATTATAAACGAGAAAAAGCCTAAATACTGTACAAGAGATTGCAGGGCCACATCGGGGACACAGGCAGGGTTACACCTGGGCACAGGCAGGGACACAGCTGGGCACAGGTGGGGTCACACCTGGACAAGCTGGGTCACATCCGGGCACAGGCAGGGTTACACCTGGGCACAGGCAGGGACACAGCTGGGTCAAACCCGGGCACAGGCGGGGTCACACCCGAGCACAGGCAGGGTTACACCCGGGCACAGGCGGGGTCACACCCGAGCACAGGCGGGGTCACACCTGGACACAGCTGGGTCACACCTGGGCACAGGCGGGGTCACACCCGAGCACAGGAGGGGTCACATCTGGGCACAAGCGGGGTCACACCTGGACACAGCTGAGTCACACCCGGGCACAGGCGGGATCACACCTGGACACAGCTGGGTCACACCCGGGCACAGGTGGTGTCACACCTGGACACAGCTGGGTCACACCCGGGCACAGGCGGGGTCACACTGGACACAGCTGGGTCACACCCGGACACAGGCGGGGTCACACCTGGACACAGCTGGGTCACACCCGGGCACAGGCAGGGTCACACCCGGACACAGCTGGGTCACACCCGGGCACAGGCGGGGTCACACCCGAGCACAGGCGGGGTCACACCTGGGCACAAGCGGGGTCACACCTGGACACAGCTGGGTCACACCCGGACACAGGCGGGGTCACACCTGGACACAGCTGGGTCACACCCGGACACAGGCAGGGTCACACCTGGACACAGCTGGGTCACACCCGGGCCCAGGCGGGGTCATACCTGGATACCACCTGGCATCACTGTTTCTCCTCGATGGAGCAGTGGAGGCTTCAGGACCTCGGACAGCGGCTCCTGGACCTGTACAGAGGCCAAGGTTGGTCAGGAGTCAGCTCTGCAGGGCTCTGGGAAAACTGGGTGACAGGACAAGCAATAAAGCTGCCACTACAGCGCCCCCTGGAGCTGGCACTCAGCTTTCCCAAGCTCCTGAATGGCAAAGCTGCTGATTTTGTATAGAACTGCAGAGCTAAGTTTGATGTGGAAGAGGAAGGATGCTGAGCTGAGATTATCACATGCAACACACACAAGGGGGTTTTTCAGAACTAGCAGAGTCAGGTTGCTGAATTCAGCAGATATGATTTTGTCTAATGCAGCAGAGACAGGTTTGCCAGATGCACCAGAGTTGGTGTGACTGATGCAGCAGAGCTGGTGTGACTGATGCAGCAGAGCCCAGGTGTTTGTTGGATGCAACCACAGTCAGTTTGATCCAACAGTCCTGGTTGAATGCAGCAGAGCTAATTACCAGATGGAGCAGTCCTGGGTTTGTCACGTGCAGTAGAGCAGTTTCTCAGCTCAGTTGTCAGATAAAGCAGAGCTGAGTTTGGTGTGCTAGATGCAGCAGTGCTGAATGTATCTCGCATCACAGCGCTGAGATGTCATGATTCTATCGCAATGTGTTATGTATGGTTTTTACATGGGACTGCAGGTGACTGCTACATAACTACATTATACACAAATAATGCAGGTCTTAGGCGTGACAATACAGATTCAGCTCTGCTACATGAGTGGGGTGAGGTTATAGGTTGTATATAATAGTTTTCCATAATTATATCCTTTACCTGCAGTGGAATCATTGGGGTCAGCATGCGAGACCCCCCACTGACCCAGACTTGTCCTTCCCTGGTACACACACAGCTCTGCAAAAACCCCAAAAGGTATGAACTGGGATATAACCTGGTGTGTATGCAGCGTGTAGGCGCACGTTCACACTGGCCACTGAACAGAAAAGAAACAGAGACATAAACATAACGAATAAATACCCTGCAGTAAATAAATAAGCAGCAAAGTGCAGAAAAATAATATAGGTTACTTAGTTAACATGTTTTTGATACACACAGCTCTCTGATACACACCCTCAGCTCCACACACAGCTCTACACACAGCTCTGCACACAGCTCTGCAAACATACAGCTCTGCATGCACTCAGCTCTGCACATACACAGCTCTGCACACCCTCAGCTCTGCACACACACACAGCTCTGCACACCCTCAGCTCTGCACACCCTCAGCTCTGCACACCCTCAGCTCTGCACACAGCTCTGCAAACATACAGCTCTGCACGCATACATCAGCTCTGCACAGCCTCAGCTCTGCACACCCTCACACTGCACACACACAGCTCTGCACACCCTCAGCTCTGCACACCCATCTACCAGCTCTGCACACACAGCTCTGCACACACTCAGCTCTGCACATACACAGCTCTGCACACCCTCAGCTCTGCACACACTCAGCTCTGCACACCTCAGCTCTGCACACACACTCAGCTCTGCACACACACTCAGCTCTGCACACACACCAGCTCTGCACACACACTACAGCTCTGCACACCACACTACTACACATCTGCACACTCAGCTCTGCACACCCCAGCTCTGCACACCTCAGCTCTGCACACCCTCAGCTCTGCACACACACACAGCTCTGCACACCCTCAGCTCTGCACACAGCTCTGCAAACATACAGCTTCTGCACGCACTCAGCTCTGCACGCACTCAGCTCTGCACTACACAGCCCTGCACACCCTCAGCTCTGCACACACTCAGCTCTACACACAGCTCTGCACACACTCAGCTCTGCACACACTCAGCTCTGCACTACACAGCTCTACACACACTCAGCTCTGCACACACTCAGCTCTGCACACACTCAGCTCTGCACACACACACAGCTCTGCACACACACACAGCTCTGCACACACCAGCTCTGCACACCTCAGCTCTGCACACACAGCTCTGCACACCTCAGCTCTGCACACGCTCTGCTCTGCACACGCTCTGCTCTGCACATACACAGCTCTGCATCCTCAGCTCTGCACCCTCAGCTCTGCACACCCTCAGCTCTGCACATACACAGCTCTGCACACCCTCAGCTCTGCACACACTCAGCTCTGCACACATCAGCTCTGCACACACTCGCACACACTCTGCTCTGCACATACACAGCTCTGCACACTCAGCTCTGCACTCAGCTCTGCACACACTCAGCTCTGCACACACACCAGCTCTGCCACACACAGCTAATCTGCACACTCTGCTCTGCACATACACAGCTCTGCACACCCTCAGCTCTGCACACACTCAGCTCTGTACACACACAGCTCTGCACACCCTCAGCTCTGCACACCCACACCTACATGCCTACACCCTCAGCTCTGCACACCCTCAGCTCTGCACACACTCAGCTCTGCACACACTCAGCTCTGCAACTCATACCAGCTCTGCACACTCAGCTCTGCACCCTCAGCTCTGCCACACACCTCTGCCACCTCTAGCTCCACCACTCAGCTCTGCACACCTCCAGCTCTGCACACCACTCAGCTACTGCACACACTCAGCTCTTCACACACTCAGCTCTGACCACTCAGCTCTGCACAACTCAAGCTCTGCACCACCAGCTCTGCACACCCTATCTTGACACCCTCAGCTCTGCACACACCTCACTAGCTCTGCACCATCAGCTCTGCACACACTACTGCCTCCAGCTGCACACACTAGCTCTGCACAACACAGCTTGCACACCCGCTCTAAGCTCTGCACACACTACACAGCTCTGCACACACTCATGCTCTGCACAACACAGCTCTGCACATACACAGCTCTGCACACACTCAGCTCTGCACATACACAGCTCTGCACACCTCAGCTCTGTCACCACTCAGCTCTGCACAACAGCTCTGACACAAACTCGCTTGCACACCCTCAGCTCTCACACACTCAGCTCTGCACCACTCAGCTCTGCCACCACTCAGCTCTGCACACACTCAGCTCTGCACCAAAAAAAAAAAAAAAAAAAAAAAAAAACATACACAGCCCTGCACACACTCAGCTCTGCGCACACACACACAGCTCTGCACACACACAGCTCTACACACGGGGGGGGGGGGGGGGGGGGGGGGGGGGGGGGGGGGGGGGGGCCCCCCCCCCCCCCCCCCCCCCCCCCCCCCCCCCCCCCCCCCCCCCCCCCCCCCCCCCCCCCCCCCCCCCCCCCCCCCCCCCCCCCCCCCCCCCCCCCCCCCCCCCCCCACACGCTCTGCTCTGCACATGCTCTGCTCTGCACATACACAGCTCTGCACCTCAGCTCTGCACCTCAGCTCTGCACGCCCTCAGCTCTGCACATACACAGCTCTGCACACCCTCAGCTCTGCACACACTCTGCTCTGCACAGCCTCAGCACCCTCAGCTCTGCACACACTCTGCTCTGCACTACACAGCTCTGCACACCCTCAGCTCTGCACACACTCTACTCTGCACAGCTCTGCACACCCTCAGCTCTGCACACACACAGCTCTGCACAACCTCAGCTCTGCACACACTCTGCTCTGCACATACACAGCTCTGCACATACACAGCTCTGCACACACTCTGCTCTGCACATACACAGCTCTGCACAACCCACAGCTCTGCACACACTCTGCTCTGCACATACACAGCTCTGCACACCCTCAGCTCTGCACACACTTAGCTCTGCACACAGCTCTGCACACCCTCAGCTGCACATACACAGCTCTGCACACCCTCAGCTCTGCAAACCTCAGCTCTGCACACCCTCAGCTCTGCACACCCTCAGTCTGCACACACTCAGCTCTGCACACACTCTCTGAACACACATAACTCTGCACACCCTCAGCTCTGCACACACTCAGCTCTACACACACTCAGCTCTGCACACACACACAGCTCTGCACACGCACTCAGCTCTGCACACACTCAGCTCTGCACGCACTCAGCTCTGCACAACCTCAGCTCTGCACACTCAGCTCTGCATGCACTCAGCTCTGCACGCACTCAGCTCTGCACAGCCTCTGCTCTGCACGCACTCAGCACTGCACACAGCTCTGCACACC
This sequence comes from Oophaga sylvatica, assembly GCA_033576555.1. Taxonomy (NCBI): domain Eukaryota; kingdom Metazoa; phylum Chordata; class Amphibia; order Anura; family Dendrobatidae; genus Oophaga; species Oophaga sylvatica. The sequence continues at coordinate 107,057,762 of JARQOD010000007.1, read as the reverse complement.
CTCTGCTCTGCACATACACAGCTCTGCATATACACAGCTCTGCACACCTCAGTCTGCACACACTCAGCTCTGCACACCCTCAGCTCTGCACACCCTCAGTCTGCACACACTCAGCTCTGCACACGCTCAGCTCTGCACACACAGCTCTGACACACATAACTCTGCACACCCTCAGCTCTGCAACACACTTAGCTCATACACACACATCAGCTCTGCACACACACACAGCTCTGCACGCACTCAGCTCTGCACACACTCAGCTCTGCACGCACTCAGCTCTGCACGCACTCAGCTCTGCACAACCTCAGCTCTGCACGCACTCACTCTGCACAGCTCTGCTCTGCACGCACTCAGCACTGCACACAGCTCTGCACACCCTCAGCTCTGCACACGCTCTGCTCTGCACACGCTCTGCTCTGCACATACACAGCTCTGCATCCTCAGCTCTGCACCCTCAGCTCTGCACGCCCTCAGCTCTGCACATACACAGCTCTGCACACCCTCAGCTCTGCACAACTCAGCTCTGCACACACTCAGCTCTGCACACACTCTGCACACACTCTGCTCTGCACATACACAGCTCTGCACACCCTCAGCTCTGCACTCAGCTCTGCACACACTCTGCTCTGCACACACACAGCTCTGCACACACACAGCTCTGCACACTCTGCTCTGCACATACACAGCTCTGCACACCCTCAGCTCTGCACACACTCAGCTCTGTACACACTCAGCTCTGCACACCCTCAGCTCTGCACACCCTCAGCTCTGCACACCCTCAGCTCTGCACACCTCAGCTCTGCACACACTCAGCTCTCAACACTCAGCTCTACACTCAGCTCTGCACACTCAGCTCTGCACCCTCAGCTCTGCACACCCTCTGCTCTGCACCCTCAGCTCTGCACACCCTCAGCTCTGCACACCCTCACCTGCACACACTCAGCTCTTCACACACTCAGCTCTACACACTCAGCTCTGCACACTCAGCTCTGCACCCTCAGCTCTGCACACCTCTGATCTGCACCCTCAGCTCTGCACACCCTCAGCTCTGACACACACAGCTCTGCACACACTCTGCTCTGCACATACACAGCTCTGCACATACACAGCTTTGCACACCCTCAGCTCTGCACACTACACAGCTCTGCACACACTCTGCTCTGCACATACACAGCTCTGCACATACACAGCTCTGCACACACTCAGCTCTGCACATACACAGCTCTGCACACCCTCAGCTCTGTACACTCTCAGCCCTGCACATAGCTCTGCACACTCAGCTCTGCACACCCTCAGCTCTGTACACCCTCAGCTCTGCACCCTCGCTCTGCACACCCTCAGCTCTGCACACCCTCAGCTCTGCGCCCTCAGCTCTGCACACTCAGCTCTGCACCCTCAGCTCTGCACACACTCAGCTCTGCACATACACAGCTCTGCACACCCTCAGCTCTGCACCCTCGGCTCTGCACACCCTCAGCTCTGCACACACTCAGCTCTGCACCCTCGGCTCTGCACACCCTCAGCTCTGCACCCTCAGCTCTGCGCCCTCAGCTCTGCGCCCTCAGCTCTGCACACCCTCAGCTCTGCGCCTCTCAGTGTTCTGTCACTTCCCTGATGCAGCTGATGTTCCGCTCCCCAGCAGATGCGCCGCCTGCTCCTTTATTTCCATCGTGTTTCTCCAAGACTTCTAGTCAGGCAGAAATAAAGAATAATGGATGAAGCTCGGAGACGGCTCCTCTAGGATGTGTTCTACCTCCTTCTTGGAAACTCAGTGTAACCCAACTTTCCCAGACTCCTGAATAGCAAATCTGACTAATCCTGCACCTATATAGGGAGATATTTTTTCAGGGTCGTATTAGTTTTCCAAAGTTATCAAAAACGTGTCACCCAACTTTCCCAGACGTCATAAAAGTCCATTTTTCTACTTGCGTAGCAATATCGATGTATAACGAGAAGCATTCGCCATCATTATACTCCTCCATTGCGGTGTCAGGAACTTTCCCAGACGCCTTAAAAGCAAAGTTCCTACCTATGCATCCAATCAGGAGACTGGAAAAGTTGGGTGAAAATATTTTTTTGCAATCTTCACTACTGCACCCTTGGGTGTAATCACTCAAGTTCTCCTGACTCTTGCATTATAAATCTGTCCTCAGGAAAAATTCTCTAAAGAATCTTTATGAAGGACGACCATTCAGGAGCGTGGAAAAGCTGAGTATGGCGCCCGTAGCAGTTCACATAAAGGTTGTCACTCACCTTGTACCGGTTCAGGATAAAGGGCTATTTAATGTGGAAGCTGCAGTACCAGACATGGCCTACGGACAAGGGTGGCACTGTTTTTTGTACTGCAGCCGCTATAGTCCAGGATAAGATAAGGGATGACGCTTTTTTGGGCAGGGACCCCTCGCCGTCTCCCCCACCCCACGACTTCCCTCATTGATGCGCTCGCTCGGAATTCGAGCTATGGGACAATTGAAAGCAGATCCTTGTTATCAGGGGTCTTATCATGGCTCCGAAAACGTCATTATTGGGATTAAATGCTTCTTTTTCAACTTATCTGCTTCAAAACGGATGGACGTTAATTAAATCTATTGAACTTTTGCGCCGTCCGGTTATTATCAGCAGCAATTCATACTCTCGCTTTGTACGTCAGCCGAGACGAAGCCGCAGACGCCGATGGATGGAGATTTCATCATCTCCCTCGAAAATCCGCACCGAGTAGATCCGAAGGAGAGCACTTAAATCATGTGTAATAAATATGCTGCACACAGCTGAAGTCTGCTACAGTGTATCAGTGCAGGCAAAATCCGTCAGCCCCAGAGGGGTTTGTGCTTCTTTGGGGCTCCAATGATTCCATTCACTGACAGCAAGCAGAGATCTGATTTTCAGATCTTTCAGCACCATCTAACTTGGAGATAATCCCAAACTTTTAGCCATTCCAAACTACAACTCCCAGCATGCCCGGCTGTCAGGCATGATAGGCAATATAATTTTGCAACTTTAAGAAAGATCAGAGTTGGGCTTCACTTTGGGACATGTTGGGCTTTGCTTCATCTTGCTACAGATGGGGAGAGGTTTCTGCTGCAGCTTAGACAGGAGAAAGCTGCCTAAATTCCATTTCCTTTCCAAAACATTATAGAAGAAGGGGTTAACAGGAGAGTCCGGGCAAAAGGCTGCATAAAAAAGCAGTTTCTCATTTCTGAGGTGGAACTGGACCCGGGGCTTTAAATTCCACAATTTGTGATTGATACATTGTATTTACATGGTGTTTATTTTTATTTATGAGAATTTTTAATAGGAGGAGGAGGAGCTAGAATGAGAGGCTCCTTGCTGCAGCAGAAACCTCTCCCCACAGCTTTATCTATAGAAAAATGAAAGCCCCCTTATTTGAAAGTAAAGCCCCTGATCTTTTTTTTTACTATCGCAAAACTACAACTCCCAGCATGCCCAAATAATAAAAACTCCAATCTGAGCTTTATATACAATAATGGGGCCTCCTTCTAGACACCTGGGACTTGTGGTTCTCCGCACTACCGTCCTTGAGTCGTCCTTCACGGTCAACTTGGTAAGAAATCTAATTTACACGTTTCTTAGTGATATCTTTCTATAGAAAAGCTGGGTGATAACCTATATGGCCGTCATTAAGATTTCTGGTCTCATTTGCTAAGGAGTATTTCACCCTATCTGGGCCATTCAGAACTCTAGAAAAGATTGGTGATGTCCAATGTAGTCTTATTAATGGCCACTCAGCTTTCCCAGAATCCTGAATGGCAAGTTTGCCAAATTATTAAAACATTATGGAAGTGTAATTCTCCAGAGCTGGAAACACTAGAAAAGTTGGGTGATGTTATGTCTGTCCTTATTGGGGACCACTCAGCTTTCCCAGATCCCTGAATGACAGGTTTGCCAAATATTGCAGTATTATAGACATGTCATTCCCATAACTAGAATTCACCAGATTTCTAGAAAAGCTAGGTGATGTCTTTGCAGCCTTGCTGGTGGCTACTCAGCTTTCTGAGAGACCTGAACACAAGTTTACCAAGTAAGGAATTATTAGGATCAGTGTATTTTTCCATAACTGGGCCATTGTGAACTTTAGAAAAGCTGGGTGCTGTTCCCTGCAGCCATCTTGGCGGCCTCTTAGCTTTTCTAGAGACCTGAACGACAGTGTACTTAATAACTAGCGGTTAATTCTCCATAATTAGACTATTCAGAAATCTAGAAAAGTTGGGAGATGTCCCCTGTAGCAATATCGGTGGCCACTCAGCTTTCCCAGAATCCTGAATAGAACGTTAGCCCAGGTAAGATGCATTATAGGAGTGTTATTCTCCATAATCAAGACTTTCAGCGCTCTAGAGAAGCTGGTCGATGTCCCTTTGTCCTTATCGGTTGTCACTCAGCTTCTTCAGAGTCCTGAAAGGCAAGTTCACCAAAGTATAAAATAGTATGGTTAAAAAAATTAAAAATGTTCCCATGTATGTGCTGCAGTGTTACTTTATGAGGTTTTGGAAAACAGGCAGAGTTTGGGCTGTTTTTTTCCTGCAGCAGAAACCTCTCCCCACAGCTTTATCTGTAGAGATGTTGCCACACCCCTTTTTAAAGACACAGCCACACCACTTTTAGGATTTGCCATTTGACTTTAACCTCTAAGTACCCCAAAAAAGGGTCCATTTTGGTTGTTTTTTCCTTTCGGATAGGTTTAGGGGATGTTATCCCTTTACAATAGTATCCAAAGTAGGTTTTAGAAGGTTGTCATCTTCCATCTGACCAGAAGCTTTGCTTCTATGATGGAAGGAGACCTATGCTGGTTGTTACTCTTGATTGTCCACATTGGTAGGCACTTTTACCTTTACAGTGACATCTCTGATCCAGGGAGACCGGTAGCGGGGCATAAAGGGAAACCCATCCCAACCCAAACCAGACCCATCATCCATTTTTACAGAACACAACACATATTCCCCCTTTCCGCAAGCAAAAAGTGAACTCTTCCAAGAGTCATAGGACTCTTCGTTTGCAAGCGGTAACAATCTGGACCATACCATCCCAGAGAGAGGGGTGTAAAAATAGCTAAAAAATTAAAAAATTCTTGAATAATGCCACTGTCTAAAAAAAAAAATAGATGTTCGAGAAGAAGTGAAATGTTTTGCCAACAGTTGGAGGACAGTGGGTGTGAGTCCCAGCGTGTGGGGCTGATACTGTCAGTATGCACATGCCCAGCTCTCAGTGCGGTATATTAGTGCGGACGGTTCTGTGCCGGGATCCTGTCCGCTCTTATTAACCGCCTGATGTGATTACTGTGGTCTCAGCTCCCGCGGAAGCGTTACTAGACCTTTCTGCCATCTTTATAGGGACAGACATGGGAATAAATGTAAGATCCTGATGCAGGCGGCTTCCTGCGCTCCGCCGCAGCCGCTCGGCCATTGCGCGGGCAGTTTGGTTTCTCTCCGATGGGGGGATGGGTGGGCAGTTCTTGCATTGCCGGACCTAGGGCAATGCTGATCTAGGCACAAACAAGCTGATTATGCCGGTGGATTCTGGAGTCATCAATTTAAAGGGGATGTCCATCCGAAATAGTTTTCAGCTCTATCCAGCTCGTAAATTTGCCTCTGGAATTAATTAACGTTCCTTAATTCATTATCACAGGTTTTAACTGGCGAGAAATGCTGAAATCTGCAACAACCGAGGGACTGGATTTAAAGGGACACTAAACCTAGGGTCAATCGTCTCCCGTTATGCTGAGTGGCTGCGAACAGTCTATCATTCACTGTTATCAGGCACTGGAATAAGGCGGCTGCACCGCCATCAGCTCAGCACTTTAGGGTCAGTGGCCCTTTAACTCCATAGTAACCAATGCTACATAATGATTAGGTGACGGTAACGGAGTCAGTGATCGGCAGACCCGAGACGCTCATCGTCTTCTCCTACACCAGGATGTATCGATCTGATCACAATTACTCCAACCCCAATATGTGATATATATAATTATATACAGGAGATACCCAGGTTATACCGGCTGTACATATATAGTTATATACTGGAGATGCCCACATTATACCGGCTGTACATATATAATTATATACAGGAGATGCCCCGGTTATACCGGCTGTACATATATAGTTATATACAGGAGATGCCCAGTTATACCGACTGTACATATATAATTATATACAGGAGATGCCCACGTTATACCGGCTGTACATATATAATTATATACAGGAGATGCCCAGGTTATACCAGCTGTACATATATAATTATATACAGGAGATGCCCAGGTTATACAGAGCTGGTACATATATAATTATATACAGGAGATGCCCAGGTTATACCAGCTGTACATATATAATTATATACAGGAGATGCCCAGGTTATACCGGCTGTATATATATAATTATATACAGGAGATGCCCACGTTATACCGGCTGTACATATATAATTATATACAGGAGATGCCCAGGTTATACCAGCTGTACATATATAATTATATACAGGAGATGCCCAGGTTATACCGGCTGTATATATATAATTATATACAGGAGATGCCCAGTTATACCGGCTGTACATATATAATTATATACAGGAGATGCCCAGGTTATACCAGCTGTACATATATAATTATATACAGGAGATGCCCAGGTTATACCAGCTGTACATATATAATTATATACAGGAGATGCCCAGGTTATACCAGCTGTACATATATAATTATATACAGGAGATGCCCAGGTTATACCGACTGTACATATATAATTATATACAGGAGATGCCCAGGTTATACCAGCTGTACATATATAATTATATACAGGAGATGCCCAGGTTATACCAGCTGTACATATATAGTTATATACAGGAGATACCCAGGTTATACCAGCTGTACATATATAATTATATACAGGAGATGCCCAGGTTATACCGACTGTACATATATAATTATATACAGGAGATGCCCAGGTTATACCAGCTGTACATATATAATTATATACAGGAAATACCCAGGTTATACCGGCTGTACATATATAATTATATACAGGAGATGCCCAGGTTATACCAGCTGTACATATATAATTATATACAGGAGATGCCCAGGTTATACCAGCTGTACATATATAATTATATACAGGAGATGCCCAGGTTATACCGGCTCTACATATATAATTATATACAGGAGATACCAGGTTATACCGGCTGTACATATATAATTATATACAGGAGATGCCCAGGTTATATCGGCTCTACATATATAATTATATACAGGAGAAGCCCGGGTTATACTGGCTGTACATATATAATTATATACAGGAGATGCCCAGGTTATACCAGCTGTACATATATAATTATATACAGGAGATGCCCAGGTTATACCAGCTGTACATATATAATTATATACAGGAGATGCCCAGGTTATACCAGCTGTACATATATAATTATATACAGGAGATACCCAGGTTATGCCAGCTGTACATATATAATTATATACAGGAGATGCCCAGGTTATACCAGCTGTACATATATAATTATATATAGGAGATGCCCAGGTTATACCAGCTGTACATATATTATTATGTACAGGAGATGCCCAGGTTATACCGGCTGTACATACCGTATATAATTATATACAGAAGATACCCAGGTTATACCAGCTGTACATATACAGTATAACTATATACAGAAGATACCCAGGTTAAACCAGTGCGGTCCATGTATGGCTCCATTACTGGTGGCGCTGATAATGGTGGACTTGTGTCCTCCATACATCTGTGATCTCGTCTCCCGGTAACTACCTGCACGCAACCTCCGATCCTCACAAGATCTTCTCTACTCCCCTTCCCACAATCGCATACAAGATTTCTCCCGCGCTTCCCCCCTACTCTGGAACTCTGTACCCCAACACATCAGACTCTCGCCTACCATGGAAACCATCAAAAAGAACCTGAAGACGACCTCTTCCGACAACCTGCAGTAACCACCGATCGACCAAACCGCTGCACGACCTGCTCTGCCCTCGCCTACTGTATCCTCACCCATCCCTGTAGATTGTGAGCCCTCGCGGGCAGGGTCCTCTCTCCTCCTGGACCAGTCGTGACTTGTATCGTTTAAGATTACTGTACTTGTATTTATTATGTATACTGCTCCTCACATGTAAAGCGCCATGGAATAAATGGCGCTATAATAATATGTAATAATAATAATCTTTAGATTTCAGCACATTCTTCTTTCCCCCATGGACTTTCTTTCTTTCTTGCAGATAATTAATCCTGTCAGATGTTTTCGCTCTTTCATCGCGGTTTGGGACTGGGCTTAAGTGTCTTTCTTGAACAGAGGAGGGCGGTGGACGGATAAAACATTGATATGGCGGCTTTTATACCAACAGGTCGAGATAAGATGGAAAAGAATCATAAAAAGAAAAATGAGGTGATGAGAGTGAGCGTTCTGCGCAGAATACCGCGGGCGGATAGCGCGGCCGGACCCGGGGGGATCTTGGGTTTTGAATAACGTTGTGGATATACCGGGAACTGTCGGCGTGGTGATCGTCGTGCAGATACGCCATCGATGCCACGACGCGCGCCGTCTGTATTTACAGAAATATTAAGATGTTCTGCGCTTCGCTAACATCAAAGAGCGTAAGTTGCATCTATTTTCCGTTGCCTTCATGATCAAGGCTGATAATTAACTCTTCTGGAGGGGGAAAGATTTTTTTTTCTGAATTGTAAAAAAAAAAAAAACGGTGACAGCCACAGGAGGAAGACATTTTATGGGCAGAGTCAAACAAAAAGGTCAATGGTCTTTGAAAGGGCCATGATGCTTTTTTGTGATTCAACGGATCAAAGCAAAATCTGTCACAGGGCCCCAATAGCGGCAAAACTTGAAGCCCCTGACCACAATTGAACATCTCTAACAGGGCCCACAAGTATCAGTCTTGGTTTTTTCATAGAGGCCAGAAGGACCTTCTGGGCCCTCTAGGCTGCAGGTCACTGGTGTAGCATCAACCCCCGCCACCCTTCTTTTCCCACACCCCTAGGACACCAGAACCAGAAAGTGAATTCTACTGGTCGAGAAGCTCTCCGAAAAATAAAAAAAAGACCTCATAGACTCCTAAAAGTTTAAGTAAACTCCGCCCAAATGACCCAGGACTTGTATCTAGGTGGAAATGGGGGCGTGGCTAAGACAACCTGAGAAATTTTGGCGCCCAACGGGGGATGTTGAGATTGAAATGGCTCGGAATGAGCATGGTGAACAGTAGTGGATGGGTGGGGTCTATGAAAGGGTACATGGTCAAGGCTGAAAGCCCGAACCTCACCCCAAGCTTCCAAAACTTGTCAAGTATGTTCTACACCCCCCATATATATATATATATATAATTTGCGGAAACTAGAGGTTTCAAATTTGTTATTCTGCAGAACAATAGATGAATTTTCCACAAAAAAAAAAACTGAAAGAAAAAAATTAGCAAGAAATCTTCGGCTTGCAGGGTGGACGCCTGACTCATTGTTCGATGTTATTTAGGCGCAGAATTGGACAAGACCTGTCTGCATTCCAAGAGACGTGTGTATATAAAACGATGGATTCCCAGACAGGATCAAATAAATCATCTTTAAGGATTTCTCAGAAATCTTTGCTAAATCGACGCAGGTCATTACATCGGAATTCACAAAGAAATATATATATTTTTTTAAATTTTAATAAGTCCTGAATAAATCAATATGGATTATACCAGGTCGTGCGTAGAAAGGAATAGCTTATGGCAATAGGTGGCGCCACAAATTATTATAAATGTGGTGAATAGAGTGTACAAGTATACAATAATACCGCCCCTTATGTACAAGAATATTACTACTATAATACTGCTCCTATGTACAAGAATATAACTACTATAATACTGCCCCTATGTACAAGAATATAATTACTATAATACTGCCCCTATGTACAAGAATATAATTACTATAATACTGCCCCTATATACAAGAATATAACTACTATAATACTGCCCCTATGTACAAGACTACAACTACTATAATACTGTCCCCTATGTACAAGAATATAACTACTATAATACTGCCCCTATGTACAAGAATATAACTACTATAATACTGCCCCCTATTCACAAGAATATATCTACTATAATACTGCTCCTATGTACAAGAATATAACTACTATAATACTGCTCCTATATACAAGAATATAACTACTATAATACTGCCCCTATGTACAAGAATATAATTACTATAATACTGCCCCTATATACAAGAATATAACTACTATAATACTGCCCCTATGTACAAGACTACAACTACTATAATACTGTCCCCTATGTACAAGAATATAACTACTATAATACTGCCCCTATGTACAAGAATATAACTACTATAATACTGCCCCCTATTCACAAGAATATATCTACTATAATACTGCTCCTATGTACAAGAATATAACTACTATAGTACTGCCCCTATGTACAAGAATATAATTACTATAATACTGCTCCTATGTACAAGAATATAACTACTATAATACTGCCCCTATGTACAAGAATATAACTACTATAATACTACCCCCTATATACAAGAATATAACTACTATAATACTGCTCATATGTACAAGAATATAACTACTATAATACTGCCCCTATGTACAAGAATATAACTACTATAATACTGCTCCTATGTACAAGAATATATCTACTATAATACTGCCCCCTATGTGCAAGAATATCACTACTATAATATTGCTCCTATGTACAAGAATATAACTACTATAATACTTCTATGTACAAGAATATAACTACTATAATACTGCCCCATATGTACAAGAATATAACTACCATAATACTGCTTCTATGTACAAGAATATAACTGCTATAATACTGCTCATATGTACAAGAATGAATATACGGGAATTTTCCTACGGCATCTCTAATACATACTGACATATTAGCGCTGTGATCAGGTTTTCCTGTGCTCACTGTGGGAAGAATTATACAGAATACTCTGCTTCCTTCCCTGTTTCTCCCTGATATATTACGGTATTACACATTATATATTGTTATGGCTGCGTTCTACTGTTTAATGCTTCTGCGCTTTCTACAATTTAACCCCTGTATTGTGGATAATAACAAGCTGCTGGGTGACTGGGAGATTTCTAAACAAGTCTGTGACCCCCAAGTCTTGAAGGTTAAAGGAGACAAGTTTTTATATGTGACGGAGAAATGCTAATAAATTCTAATATATGCAAATCCGGCTCATGCATATGTATCAATAGCAAAATTTGCTTCCCCCTGACCTGCCTGTTGCTCCGAGGGGCCAGAAGTGACACTGGAGAGCGACTAAGACAATTATTGTTTCCAGGCTGGAGAAAAGAGTGAACAGTGATGCGGGTTTATTAATTACCCAGGACAAATAATTGCTTACTGGAGGGAAGTTAATAATTCAATTGCTTGTGAAAATTCTTAAAGGAATTTTCCACTTTTTTTGAGCTTGGATGAGATATTATACAGCTTGGATATATCTACGCCTGTACCAAGAGGGCAATTGCCGTACTGTCCGCTATTCCTTAAAGGCATCCTACGCTCCATTGTTGGCGTCGGTGATCAGCGGTAACCAAGCACTAATAATGCCGCTTATCTGCTGGAAAAACACATGAAACAAAGGCTCGGCCCACTATGGCGATATAATGTGATGTCTGTATGGGCAGTTTATATCTATAAGTGGGTTGTTTGACGGCCCTGTCCATCATGGCCGTTCATTCCTGTGGTAGAATATGGCACTTCGGAGACATTGGAACAAGATGTTTCTACCGCCTAACGTCTGCGTTCCTGCGCTGACACGCCAAGGCATCCACATATATAACCCATCCGTCATTTGTCTTTCCGCTAACAGCTCTTGCCACTCGCGTCAGCTGTGCTATAAAATAAAATGGTTTCGTTATCGTGTTTATGATGCCTCCTGCCGCGGTATTATTTAGCAGAGTATGGTGGTATTTTTATTTTTTATTATATTGTAGCACTATGCAGACTTTTTAATTTGTTACGGGATGTATGTGGCGGTTTTATCTTGACACTCTATGGGAGTGTTAAGTGCTGTGTACATATTTGCACTATGTGGCATGTTTATGTGTGAAGCATAGGGCGTCATTATCTTTGTAACTTGTGGCGGTAGTATGTGGGCTAGATAATATGATAGTATTATCTTAGTGGAATATGACTGTATACCGCAGTGATTGTGTTTTGTACAACGCAATATATGGCAGTAGTTTATAGGTCGTAGGTTAGTATGCTGTGGGCACTTTATGGTTGTATTATATGGGAAGTATATGTCATTATTATCTTGACTCTATACGGTGGTATTCTGTGGCCTATAAATAGTAATATTATATTTGCACTATATGGCAGTTTTGTGTGGTTTTATATGCCATTATCTTTGCACTATGTGCCAGTAGTTTGTAGGTCACATGTATTTATTGTGACTATCTAGTAGTTTTCTGTGAATTATCCTTATGGTAGTAGTTTATATGCTGCATATGTCAGTATTAACTCGAGAACTATGGTAGTATTATGTGGTCATTATATGACAGTATTATGTTTGCATTACAATAGTATTATATGGGTTGTATTTGACTATTTTAATGTTATATTTGCACTACATGGTGGTATTATGTGGGAGGTATGTGGTTGTATTATATTGGCACTATATGGTGGTGTGAGAGATACTGTATATATCAGTATTACCTTGACACTATACAGCAGTATTATGTGGGTTGTATATGGCAATGTCTAGTACTGTGTATGAGTTGTATGTCGGCTGCTTATGGCAGTATTGTGTTGGCACTATTTGGCGGTGTTAGAAGAAGCTATATATATATATATATATATATATATATATATATATATATATAGGGCACGTCAACTTGTAGTGTAATTTGAGGTCTGTAAGAAGACAGATACGCACACACCAGCCAATGTCTGAGGTGGAGATGATCCGTGGTCACGCGCCAGGACAACACGTGAGGCGATGGTCGACCTTCTGCAAAGGGCAAGATGGCTGCTGTTATCTGAGGCCTGCAGAGCCTGGCACTTAATCACTCCAGCTGTAATTATCTGTCAGGATCAGGCCTTTCCTATATTCCTAAACTCATTTTTCATTACCCAAAGGAAGAGGAATCCACCAGCAGGTGGACAGGGGCAGGTAACGCATTCTGCTACCAAAGTGACAACCATTTTGTGACTACCTGAGCCGCCACGGGGGACACCCGTTACTTAGCAACCGGACGTCTAGCAGCCACTGACAGATCATTTCTGGCAATCTGTGGGCCTCTCGCCGCCTCCATTTCTCTCCTTATTGTCCCACAGAACAACATATGAAGCTTTTTAATATTTCATATTTAAAATATTTAGGCAAGGGCGGCCATTTTATATGTTGGTAGGGGGGGACGGATCTGCAGGGCTGGAGATGTAAGCCGTGTGTCAGTCTGCTGCCTGTAAAGCTGCAGGGACAGGAAACTAGGACCCAAGCTCCATCACCAGGTGCCCTGATGCTGCCGGCCATGTCTCGTGTAGCCCTGACTGACGGTTATCCTATGGCTCTTTTGGGATTTACGGATCCTCCCAACCATCCCTGATCTAGCAGGAAATTCCTGTATTTGGGAAGCCATCACCGAGGTTGACAGAACTCCAAGCTCCATCATCCGTCTGAGGCTCGGCCCAGGAGGCACAAGGAGATCACTAGAAAAGGTCCTGCTGTGCCGCGCCTCACACAGCATATGGCGGCACAGGTCTGCTCTGCTCATCATGGGAGCGGGGCTGGGTATTTTCTTTTTTTAGCCCATTCGGGGTAGGATGGCACTATGGGGTCATCAAACCATAGGAGGACCATTGTGTTGGCATTCTACTGTATGAGGGGCACTATGGGGGCATCAAACTGTATGAGGGGGAATGAAGGGGCATAAAATGCTATAAGGGGCATTAAACTTAATGAGGGGCACTGTGGGGACATAAAAACTGTATGAGAACATCAAACTCTATGAGCGGCACTGAAGGGGCATAAAATTCTAGAAGGGGCATAATGGGGGCATCAAACTGTATGAAAGGGACTGAAGGGGCATAAAATGCTGTAAGGGGCATTATGGGGGCATTAAACTTAATGAGGGGCACTGTGAGGACATAAAAACTGTATGAGAACATCAAACTCTATGAGCGGCACTGAAGGGGCATAAAATTCTAGAAGGGGCATAATGGGGGCATCAAACCGTATGAGGGAGACTGAAGGGGTATAAAATGCTGTAAGGGGCATTATGGGGTCATTAAACTTAATAGGGGCACTGTGAGGACATAAAAACTGTATGAGAACATCAAACTCTATGAGCGGCACTGAAGGGGCATAAAATTCTAGAAGGGGCATAATGGGGGCATCAAACTTTATGAGGAGCACTGTGGGGGCATCAAATTTTATGAAGAGCGCTGTGAGGACATCAAACAGGGGGACTGTGGGGGCACCAAATTCGATGAAGAGGCCCTTGTAGGGGCATCAAAATATCTGAAGGGGCACTGTGGGGGCATCAAACTGAGCACTGTGGGGTCATCAAACTATTTGAGCGTCACTGTGGGGGGCATCAAATTCTATGTGCAGCACTGAAGGGGCATACAATTCTATAAGGGGCACTGTGGGGCATCAAACTGTATGAAGGCACTGTGGAGCATCATACTTTATCAGGGACATTGGGTTTCGTAATGTATGAGGGGGCTTGTGAGGGCATCATACTATAGACTGTGGTGCATCAAACTATATGATGGGCACTGTGGGGGCATAAACATTTTATTAAGAATACTGTGAGGGAATTATGCTGTTTAAGGGGCGCTATGTGGGCTTCAAACTGTGTAAGGGTAACTGTGATTTCATCATACTGCATGTGTGAGGGGGCTGTAGGGGCACTATAAAATATAGCATGCACTGTGTGGGAATCCTATTACATGGGTAAGCATAATAATGTATGAAGGCCATGAAAGGGATACTGTAGTGGGTGCTAAAACTAAAGGGCTTCACTTGAGGCACTATTTCCATGTAGGTGCATGTAGTGTGTAAGGAGATGGACATGAGTAATGTTATGGTGTGTAATGTGTATTGGGACATGCATTGGTGTAGTGACGGCATGGTGTTCTGCTCAACAATAGGAAGAACTAGCGTTATAGTTTGGGATTAGCCCAGAATGGGATGGGCTAAGTTGAAGGGACAAAGGCAGTTTCCTGTCAGGAAGACAGATAAGGCCCAGCATACGCCAGAAGCAGACCTATGGTCTGAATAGTGAGCAGAGCCGCATGACTAAGGCTATGGTTCCACGGTCCGGTACCATAGCGCTTTGGACGGAGCGGAAATTCGCTCCGTCTAAGCCCCGCCCCCTTTCTGACGCGCGATCTTTCCGGAGGTGTTCAGGACACCTCCGGAACACCTCCGGAAAGAGCGCAGGGCTACATAGCCCTGTGTAATATTCTGTTGCGGCGACGCACCGTCGCCGCAATACGCGAGGACATGCTGCGGTCTAAAAAGACGCGCCGCATGTCCGTTTACGCAGGTTTGCCACCTGCGTATTGTTACGCATAGTGGAGACGGGATTTCTTGAAATCCCCTCCACTATGCTGTAACATCTGGACGCTGCGTGTTTGGCGCTGCGCCAGCGCACAGCGCCAAACACGCAGCGTTTCCTGACCGTGGAAACTCACCCTTAGGCTATGGTTCCACGGTCCGGAACCATAGCGCTTTGGACGGAGCGGAAATTCCGCTCCGTCTAAGCCCCGCCCCCTTTCTGACGCGCGATCTTTCCGGAGGTGTTCAGGACACCTCCGGAACACCTCCGGAAAGAGCGCAGGGCTACATAGCCCTGTGTTAATTCTGTTGCGGCGACGCACCGTCGCCGCAATACGCGAGGACATGCTGCGGTCTAAAAAGACGCGCCGCATGTCCGTTTACGCAGGTTTGCCACCTGCGTATTGTTACGCATGGTGGAGACGGGATTCCTTGAAATCCCCTCCACTATGCTGTAACATCTGGACGCTGCGTGTTTGGCGCTGCGCCAGCGCACAGCGCCAAACACGCAGCGTTTCCTGACCGTGGAAACTCACCCTTAGGTGTCCCTGATATGAGTGGAGACTGAGGCAGTGGATAGCGAGCTCCGGAGTAGCGGAAGGAAAGTGACCGAAGGACAGAGTGATACACCGGAGACAGGTCCTGGGACAGGACGCTTAGCAGTACGGCCCCAAGTTTACAACTCAGAGAGGTAACGGGCCAAGACAGAACAGGGAACGTTAGCTGAAGAGAGTGACCCGGGCGAGCGGAGAAGCTAAGTATCGGCCATAGTAACAAACTAGTTCCCCTAAGGGGGGAACAGGACTCTCACTTACCGGACTCACTTAATTGGGGGGAGCAGAACTCTCACTTACCGGACTCACTTAATTGGGGGGAGCAGGACTCTCACTTACCGGACTCACTTAATTGGGGGGAGCAGAACTCTCACTTACCGGACTCACTTAATTGGGGGGAGCAGGACTCTCACTTACCGGACTCACTTAATTGGGGGGAGCATGACTCTCACTTACCGGACTCACTTAATTGAGGGGAGCATGACTCTTAGTTACCGGACTCACTTAATTGGGGGGAGCAGGACTCTCACTTACCGGACTCAATTAATTGGAGGGAGCATGACTCTCTCTTACCGGACTCACTTAATTGGGGGGAGCAGGACTCACACTTTCCGGACTCACTTACGGTAATTGGGGGGAGCAAGACTCTCAGTTACCTGACTCACTTAATTGGGGGAGCAAGACTCTCAGTTACCTGACTCACTTAATTGGGGGGAGCATGACTCTCACTTACCGGACTCACTTAATTGGGGGGGAGGATGACTCTCACTTACCGGACTCACTTAATTGGGGGGAGCATGACTCTCACTTACCGGACTCACTTAATTGGGGGGAGCATGACTCTCACTTACCGGACTCACTTAATTGGGGGGGAGCATGACTCTCACTTACCGGACTCACTTAATTGGGGGGAGCATGACTCTCACTTACCGGACTCACTTAATTGGGGGAGCATGACTCTCACTTACCGGACTCACTTAATTGGGGGGAGCATGACTCTCACTTACCGGACTCACTTAATTGGGGGAGCATGACTCTCACTTACCGGACTCACTTAATTGGGGGGAGCATGACTCTCTCTTACCGGACTCACTTAATTAGGGGGAGCAGGACTCACACTTTCCGGACTCACTTAATTTGTGTCACACGTTGCAGAATTAATCCAAATCTTGCTTCTTTTGGTGCAATTTGCTATCAGGTTCCCCTTTGCTGTATGTGTAAGCGGTTGTTTCGGAAAGTTCCATGGCTGGCGATAGCCTGCACGCAGCGTGCGTGGGCGTTGTGTGGGCCAAGGACCAGCCGTCAGCTCAGCTGTAAGAGAAGAATGATTGTGAAGTTTCCCAGTATCATCTGCTATTATGACAGGTAGAAAAAAAAAGAGAAAAAAATATCAAAAACCCCAATAAGGCAGGATTGCAAAACTCTCCTCGGAGGCAGTGTGGGCATTCACGGACGGCCGAATGACTAGACTGTCTGATCAGATATTAACACGCCCTGTGGGGGGAGTCATTTTCATGCCCTGGCACTGTGAGAATTTGGGGGTATTTGGTCATTCAAGCGATTAGTTAACCTTTATTGTATACAGTTTCCCTTTCTTCATTTAAAGGGGTTGTCTGCTTTAGACAATCATGTTTCGATAAGCCGATCATCTAGTGATCGCTGTGATCTATACCTGGCAGCAAGTGTGCAATTTCTCTGCAGTGCCACCCCAGGGCAAATGCAGTATTACAGCAATCTAATTAAAATCAATAGGTTGTCTGTGTAATGTATGGATGTGCAGGGTCCTCCAGAGGGAGAGACTCGCTTTAGAGTCAGTAATAGTAACTGCTATAGTAGAGAGACTCCCAGTATTAACTAATGGCATGATGAGATCAGAGATTTCCAAAAATGTGGGGATAGAAGAGTGACTGAGTGACTAGACCCCCTGATCCAGAACGAGCGTCATTAAGGTGCATTGATTTGCCTTTTTCACGCCGTCTTAGTGTTCGCCAAGAAATCAAAATATTAGCGCTTCATTTCTTATAACTTTATATTGTGCTGTTCCTCCTGAAAAATGTGTGACTCAATTAAAGATGACCTGTCACTTACCATTTTTTTTCATACCTGGTGTAATTGCCGCTGTTCTCCTGAATCCGGCGTTATTTTTATTTTTTTCCTGCGCCTCTCCGTTCCTGAGATATGGACCTCTCTTCCTTGTATAGAAATCTAGTCTTATTAGCCAAAGGGGTGTCAACTTTAAAATATATTCTGTGGGCGTGTCCTTGTGGACCATTCCCAGTTGGCTAAATAGATATATTTATATACCGGGATGAAGGGGCCATATCTCAGGAATGGAGAGGCGCAGGAAGAAAAGAAAAACATCACCGGATTCAGGAGAACAGCAGCGTTAAGATGGCGGTAATAAAAATATACATTTAGGGCAAGTGATTTTATAGAAAATATGATTCCTTAAGAGGGTAAATCCTGGCAGTAGACCCCATCCTTGTATTTCACCCCTCAAAATTGTTGCAAATTTTGGTAAGTCCTGGAAGAGACATTCCCGTTTTTAGGTCTGGGACTTATTACTCGGATGAAACAGGCAGTACACGTCGTACCCGTGGACCCGGGTCCTGTCTAAATTTGCTTCTCTCGTGGTACAAGCAAAATGGTCCGAGAACTCCTGAGGCGCCGCTGCGCGATCGTCAGCCGGACTTTCTGAAAACCAATTAAAATGATAGATTATAAAGGTGCAGCTTCGAGACGTGCAGGCGTGGGAATAAATTCATCAGGATGACAGAATTATGTAACTTACCGTACTTCTTTTATTCCCCCCGGGATGTACGGATACAAAAAAAAAGAACACTACTACTCAAGATACAGAAAAAACTGTCCCAAAGACTCCAAATACACACCTTCTTCCACTTTTATTATTCAGGCACAGTATAGCGGTGGTATTACATGAGCACTGTCATGTACTCACTGAATGGTACTATTATATAACTACAATTAACTTGGCACTGTATGGCAGTAATATGTACTAATTAAATGGCACTGGTATGTAATGAATCTACGGCACTGTTAAGTAGGTGTTATGTGACGGTTTTATGTATTTAGTGGTAGTTACTATATTGTGGTATTAATGTAAACATATGGTAGTATTATGTGTTCAGTGAATAGTAGTATTTATAAAAGCACCATGTGGCACTATTTCATACGGGTTGGGTGCCAGGGTGAGGTATCGAGAAGAAACTTTGCCTTGGCCAGTGTAGTTAGATACGAGACGAGAATAGTGATCTGATTCTGAACCTTTACACGAGGTGATTGAAACTTTAGCTTATAGCTTTATGAGTGAGCACTGTGTGGCAGTGCAATCTACAGTATCCACTGATTGGCACTATAATGTAAGATTTATACGGTACTATTAATGTGTGAACACTGTATGGCAGTATTTTGCATCCATTAAATTACACAGTTGAGCACTATATGGTGGTAATATGTACTCATAGAATGAAATCCTTTCTAAGAATTAATAATTGGAGAATGTTTGGCGGTATCGTGTACTTACTGGTAGTATTATGTAAGTAATATACGGCATCTACTACTGTACTAATTTAGAGTATTCAACGGGTGGCACTATTATATAAGAACTGTAGGGCACTATAAATTGGAGACTGTGTGTCAGTATTATGTATTTTATAACTATATGGCACCTTTAAGTAAGCACTGTGTTGCGGTATTAAGTACACAGAAAATTATACTACTATTATGTTTGCACTATATGGCACTGTTACGTAAGCACATTGTTGCCGTTTTACGTACTCACTAAATTGTACTACTACTATATTAGCACTTTATGGCACGGTTAAATACACACTGGGTTGCGGTATTATGTACTCTCTACCATTATATATGCACTACATGGCACCTTTAAGCACTGTGCTGCAGTATTATGTATTCACTATGTCTGCACTATATGGCATCTTTAGAAAGCCTCGTGTTTCAGTATTATGTACTCACTAAATTGTACTGCTATTGCATTAGCACTATACGGCACTATTAAGTAAGCACTGCTTTGCAGTATTATGTACTGATTTCTATCGGAGATATAGATTGAGATAAATATTTAAAGTCCTTTGTAAGTTGTTTACAGCTGACATAGAATGAGACGGAGCAGAGAGGCCGGCGCTGGAGGCACAGCATGCAACCTTCATGCCTCCATGATTGCCAGGATAATGTCTGCAATTTTCCAGAAACAGCGCCCCCTTCCATTCCACAGGCTGCCTCTGGTATTGCATAATAATCAACTGCGCTGTCCACCTGAGAGAAGAGCTGCCAGAGTGGGCCATTTCTGCTTCTCTTTCCAGATACTATTTACTTGCACTGATACGTTGTAGCAAAGCAACAGCAGAAAAGAGAGAATCGTCTAAATACAGTGTAACAAACCCTCAGCTGTGAGAAGCATTAGGCGTGTACATGTACTGTATTTACAGCTGTTTGGGATTGGCCGAGTCTGGTGTGAAAACGCCAAAAGTTGCAAAAATGTGATATTTGTTGCATTTGTGGCTACAATTCTGGACAAAGCGTCCTGATGACCGAGGCCGTGTCTGGAAGTCGCGGTGCTTTTCGGATGGGACCGCGGTGCCACCGCTCTCCCAAATACACCGGACAGGAAGGAGGATGGCGCAGGACTGTAAGGAGATCTGCAAGGAACTTCCAGGATGTATATCTTATTCCGAGGAAATATCCCTCCCGCTTTCCTAAAATATCCTGCAGAGCCCTACAGCCACGACGGCCCCACTACACTACACTCCGCAGCCCCTATGTGTCACGGGAGCTGCTCTCTATGGACAGAGCTCTCGCTGCAACCCTTCTGTGTCTCTCTGTATGTAACTCTCACTGTCTCCCTCTGTCACTCCCTCTGTATCTCTGTATGTAACTCTCACGGTCTCCCTCTGTCAGGCTCTGTATCTCTGTTTCCCTCATTCCCTCTCTGTCACTCCCTCTGTATCTCTGTTTCAATCATTCCCTCTCTGTCACTTCCTCTGTATCTGTTTCCCTCATTCCCTCTCTGTCCTTCCCTCTGTATCGGTTTCTCATTCCCTCTCTGTCACTCCCTCTGTATCTCTGTTTCCCTCATTCCCTCTCTGTCACTCCCTCTGTATCTCTGTTTCCCTCATTCACTCTCTGTCACTTCCTCTGTATCTGTTTCCCTCATTCCCTCTCTGTCCCTCCCTCTGTATCTGTTTCTCGTTCCCTCTCTGTCACTCCCTCTGTATCTGTTTCCCTCATTCCCTCTCTGTCACTTCCTCTGTATCTTTGTTTATCGCATTTCCTCTCTCACTCCCTCTGTATCTTTTTCTCTCATTCCCTCTCTGTCACTCTCTCTGTATCTCTGTTTCTCTTATTCCCTCTCCGTCACTCCCTTTGTATCTCTGTTTCTCTCATTCCCTCTCTGTATCTGTTTCTCTCATTCCCTCTCTGTCACTTCCTCTGTATCTTTGTTTATCGCATTCCCTCTCTCACTCCCTCTGTATCTTTTTTCTCATTCCCTCTCTCGCCCCTCTGTATCTCTGTTGCTCCCATATGCTCTCTGTCACTCCCTCTGTATCTTTTTCTCTCATTCCCTCTCTCTCCCTCTGTATCTCTGTTTCTCTCATTCCCTCTCTGTCACTCCCTCTGTATCTCTCCCTCTCTGTGTTTCTGCCTTTGTTTCTTTCTGTGTCTCTCTATCTCACTCTCTCTGCTGACCTATGGCTCTTTTTCTCCATTTTTATGACTCACTCTTTATCATTCTCTCTATTCCTCTCCATCTGTATCTCTCTTTATGTGTCTTTCACTCTGTCTCTTTCATAATTCTCTTTATCTTTTTTCTCTCCTTGTCTCCCAGTCTCTCTCTTTTTCTGTCTCCCTGTCACTTTATGACTCTTTCTCTGCCTCTCTCTATTATTCTCTCTATTCTTTTCTCTGTCTCTCTTTACGTTTTTCTCTGTCATTCTCTATCCCTCTGTCTCTTTATCTCGATCTCTTTCTTTCTATCCCTCTGTCTCTTTCTTTCTGTGTCTATATCTCTGTCTCTTTTATTTCTCCCATCCTCTCTCTATATCTCTATATCTGTCTGTCTCTTTGTCCCCCTTCTTGCCTCTGTCTCTCTTTATTTTTCTCTGTATTTTTATGTCTCTCTCCTGCTGTCTCTTTGTCGGTCTTTTTCCCTTCAAGGCTCTCTATGTCTCTCTCTTTCGCTCTTTCTGTCTCTCTCTTTATCTTTCTCTGTATCTCAATGTCTCTTTTTCTGCATCTTTCCTCCTCACACCCTCTGTTTCTTCCTCTCTCTATATCTCTATGTCTCTTTTTATCTTTCTCTGTGTCTCGATGTCTCTTTCTTTCACTGTCTCTCTCACGCTGTCTCTTTCATTCTTTGTGTCTATGTCTCTTTCTTTCTCTCCTTTTTTTCTCTTTCTGTCCCTCACTGTCTCTCTGCCTTTATCTCTCTCTTTATCTTTCTCTGTATCTAATGGTCTCTCTTTTTCTGTATCTTTCTTCCTCACACCATCTGTCTCTTCCTCTCTCTCTATATCTCTCTGTCTCTTTATCTTTCTCTGTGTCTCGATGTCTCTTTCTCTGTCTCTCTCACGCTGTCTCTTTCATTCTTTATGTCTATGTCTCTTTCTCTCCACCTCTTTCTTTCTCTCTCTCTGTCCCTCTCTGTCTGTCTGTCTCTGCCTTTATCTCTCTTTCTATCTTTCTCTGTATCTAATGGTCTCTCACCAGTGTAACCAAGATGTGTTTAGCTCACAGAGGACGGTCTGGACTGCATGCGATTGTAACAAACCATCAGCTTTGAGAATCATTCGGCAACAAGAACTTTCCGTCATTAACGCCCGTCACCGCTGCAGCCAGTCACTGAGCTCGGCGGTGCACACCGTCATCCTCTGCACGAGCACTGAAAATGGCAGGACCCAGGCAGGGATGAGGACCTGAGGGTTGGGTGGTCCCTTACACACTTCCCCCTTTTAATGACTTTGGCTGGATGTTTTGGGTCTTTATCCGCCTCCTGATGGTATTACATGATGGATAAGTATCTGCCGGGAGTTCTCAGCATTGAGGACACCAAGTAATGGAGAGAAGGATGTGATCTGTCCCTTTAAATCTGCCGCCACATCATCCTGCGCTGTATCCCAGCTCTCAGGCCTTGTGGCTACAGCTGTGGGCTCCAATTTAATGACTTCCCAGACGATCAGACTTCATTAAGTTGGACGGCCGGGGTTTGTCGGAGCGCACAGCACATTTCCGATAATCATGGGCTGTCAATAACCGAGGTCCCACATCAGTGTCACCCGGGTAATCCGCTGTGATACCTCGGTGTGCACCGTGCTCTTGTGGGAGAGGGAGAAGGGCCAGGACGCATAAAGGGTGCGATAATGATGTGTGTAGTGTATATATATATATAGGGTGTGTGTGTGATATGTGCACAGTGTATATACATAGGGTGTATGTGATATGTGCACAGTGTATATACACAGGGTGTGTGTGATATGTGCACAGTGTATATACACAGGGTGTGTGTGATATGTGCACAGTGTATATACACAGGGTGTGTGTGATATGTGCACAGTGTATATACACAGGGTGTGTGTGATATGTGCACGGTGTATATACACAGGTGTGTGGATATACACGTGTATATACACAGGGTGTGTGTGATATGTACACAGTGTATATACACAGGTGTGTGTGATATGTGCACAGTGATATACACAGGGTGTGTGTGATATGTGCACAGTGTATATACACAGGGTGTGTGTGATATGTGCACAGTGTATATACACAGGGTGTGTGATATGTGCACGTGTATATACACAGGGTGTGTGTGATATGTACACGTGTATATACACAGGGTGTGTGTGATATCAAGTGTATACACGGTGTGATAGTACACAGTGTATATACACAGGGTGTGTGTGATATGTGCACAGTGTATATACACAGGGTGTGTGTGATATGTGACAGTGTATATACACAGGGTGTGTGATATTGCACAGTGTAATACACAGGTGTGTGTGATATGTGCACAGTGTATATACATAGGGTGTGTGTGATATGTACACAGTGTATATACACAGGGTGTGTGTGATATGTGCACAGTGTATACACAGGGTGTGTGTGATATGTGCACAGTGTATATACACAGGGTGTGTGTGATATGTGCACAGTGTATATACATAGGGTGTGTGTGATATGTACACAATGTATACACAGGGTGTGTGTGATATGTGCACAGTGTATATGAGTCGCACAAAGTACCAGGGCTATGGGGTACTCGGCACCGAGCCCATGAAAGTCTACGGGGTCTGTCACTGGCAGCAGGACTCGGTCCGTGGCCCTGGGCGCTCATACAATGGGGATATTTACAGGGGAATTGTAGATTAGATAGTTCGTGACGCCACCTGTGGTATCTGATCAATTGGACCAGCGCTGCTATATGGATCTTCTCAGGGGATGTTATGGGGCAGCTAGATGGTAGGTCTCCCACAGGTGAGACTGGTCCCTGGAAGTCTATGGTGGTGCAGGGTGTAGGTAATAAAGCAGTCTCACACAAGGCAATCTCTTTCCATACCTTTACTTGCAGATGTTTCAGGCAGGTCCCGGGAAGCTGGTCGGGGTGGAGAATGCACATTCAGGATAACCGCTGAGCAGGTTAGAGGCCTCCTTTAACTTTGAATGTATGTGAGTACAAACTTGCATGAAGTCAAGTTAACTCTGTGAATCTCCAGCTTGTTCAATAGCTGCTACGCCCGGCCGACATTGTGGTAGAGCCTTCTGCTTGATCTGGTGGCCAGATATGGTGACCAGATATTGGAAAGAACTAAGCCGTTTGGGCTGATCAGGCCTTGCCCGTCTTGTTCTCCCTGACTCCGTTTACGTATCAGCGCTTAGGGCTACCTACTGTGACTTGAAGTCCAGGAGGATTCCGGTGTTTCTTATTACTAGGCATAAAGCACTAGCAACGCTTCGGACCCCGGTGTCCGGTGAATTAGTGCGGTAATCCGGTACCTGATGCACTAGTCTCTATCTCTCTCCACTGTGCCTCTCGTCCTGCTCTTGCTCTTAACATAAGCACAAGTAGCGATGTTGTGAATGCCAGCTTTTCTCCAGAGCTCGCTGAGCAGTTCTCAGTACACTCGTTGGCAGCTTGTGCTCTAGTACTGGTCCTGCAGTTCTGACTGGGCTAGAGTGACTCCTGACACTCAAACCAGACTCCACTTTATGAACTGCTCTGTCAGGATTTAGTCTGCACTCCTCTTCCTCAAAGACTAGTCTGAACTCAACTGTCCTAAGACAGGAAGCTTGAATCACTGGGAATGACTCACTCTGAGTCTCCCAAGACTTGAATCTCTGACTGAACACTGACTGCTACGTGTCACTTCCTTTTATCCCCCTAGTGGGTGTGTTGGGAAATGTGAGTGACGTGAATAAATGTCAAGCTTCACGGTTACCTTCTTGTGCATTTTCCTGGAATTATGTGTGCCTGGCATAGCTGGGCCACACATCCCCCCTTGGTTAAACACAGCACTCCCGGGCTGTAAAAAAGAAAAGAAAAACATTTTGTTTTGCATATAACAACAACATTTTAACTCATCCCTTGCGGGAGGTAAGACTTCTTGAACGTTACAACTTGTACATTAGAAAAATACAAAAGTATCAAAAACACTTTCATAATACAAGACAAATTCTTGTGGAGGACCCGCACCAAAAACCTCCCACGTGGGTCCTGGGTGGGCTGCAGGACTTCATTGCTGCAGACCTCACTCTAGGCCACACCATACGGGTTTTTCTTCAGAGGTAGTTAGGTTTTGTGTAAAACCAAGATGTAGCACCGAAGCGCAAACTATTTACATTGAAAGTTTTTGGGCTGGCACAGTCCACAGCCACGCAGTCCATGCATATGAAAACACATTTCAAGAAAAATCAATAGAAATCACATTTATATCTCAATATTTTAACTCTTTTTTCAAACTTTATACATTTTCAGTTGAAGTAAACCCCTGTCTGGGTCATACTAAACTAGTTTACTAGGACTACTCTTGATAACGAATAGGCAACCTTCCTTTCGTTGTACGTTCTGACCTACGTGGAGTGGTGTCAGGTATAGTAGTCTCTAGCCTATCTGCTCTGTGTGCCGGCAAACTGTAAACACGACTCCACCTCTCTAGGGATCTGGCAAGCATGCTAGCGACTGGGCGATGCGGTACTGCTCCACCAGGGGTTTCCACTTCTTGTGGTGCTGCCTCTTGTGGTTCCGCTGCTTGGGATCCCAATGGTTGAGGGTCTGCCGGAACAGGTCCTTCTGGAACCAACTCCACTGGCACAATTGGTATGACTTGATGTAGAGGTTCTTCTTGCTGTTGATAAAACTGCAGCACAGGAATGATTACTGCTTCTCCCACTCTGGGCCAATCTGCAGGTAGATCTCCCAGATCCGTATGTATGACCGCTTCATCCTTTTCTTCCTGATTGACAACAGGTTCTTCTTCACGAAGCTTTAGTGGCCCCGGACACAACTTTAGATGATCTCTAGACACAGTTGCAGTCGTTTTTCCTCCATCCTTGCTGATGGTACAGGTTTTTCTGTTATCAAATTTGGAATTTTGCACGACATAGGGCTCTTGTTCCCACTGATCATCCAATTTTTGCATTCTTCTCTTTCTTTTTAGCACAATTTCTCCAGGCATTAAAGGCTTAGCGGGAGCATTTTTGTTGTAGTTCTTCTCTTGCTTTTCCCTTACTTTATTGAGACTGTCTTCCACGCAGGCTTGTACTCTCCTGTACTGTTCCTGTCGATTCGTGTCCCAATCTTCAGCATTGTCATCAGCCTCTGGTTCTACCACACCAAGTTCCAAATCCATTGGCAGTCTTCCTGGTCTTGCTCTCATAAGGTAGGCTGGAGTGCAGTTGGTGGAACTTACTGGTATGTGGTTGTACAAGTCAACCAGGTCAGGTAGCAAGTCTGGCCACCGATTTCTTTCTTCCAGTGGTACAGATTTCAGTAAGTCAATGACAATGTGATTCATCTTTTCACAAAGGCCATTGGTCTGAGGGTGGTACGGTGTTGTTCTGATCTTCTTACACCCATACAATTGACAGAATTCCTTAAACAGTTCAGCTTCGAATGCAGGACCTCGATCAGTCAGCACCTGCTCCGGATATCCATGTGGTCTGCAGAAACTTGCTTGGAAGGTTTTTGCTGCTGTCTCTGCTGTCATCTCTTTGACAGGGGCGACCACCAGAAATTTGGAATAGTGATCCACCATGGTCAGGGCATATGTGTATCCCGACCTGCTTGGTGACAACTTGACATGGTCCAATGCTACGATCTCCAAGGGACGAGTCGTCTGGATAGGCTGCAGGGGTGCTCTCTGACTATAGTAGTCTTTTCGTCTGAGGCCACAGGGTCCACAGTTCCGGCACCACTTCTCGATGGAGCTGCGCATCCCTACCAAGTAGAACCGACACCTCAACAGGGTCTCCAGCTTTTTCCAGCCAAAGTGTCCCGCTTGATCGTGGTAGGCTTCTAACACCATTTGGATGTCTGCTCTGGGAACCACTATCTGCCAAACCGTCTCATGGGTCTTTGGGTCGACGTATCTCCTGCACAACTTCTCACGGTAGATGAACAACCGGCTTCTCTCGTTCCACAGGAGCTTTGCTGGTATAGGTGCATCTTTTTCCAAGGAGGAACCTTCCTGTCTTATCAGCTCCTTGATACGGCTGACCACTGGATCGCTGTCTTGAGTCTCCTTCCAGCTGTGATGAGGTAAAGGGTTTAACGTCTTTTCACACCACTTTCCGTGGACTCGTTGCTCATGGATCATCCCATTTCTGTGGAACGCGGGTAGCTCAATCTCTTCCAGGTCATCCGATTCTTCCTCCGTGTCGGATTCATGCGGCATTCTGGACAAGGCGTCAGCATTGGCATTTTTACGGCCCGCCCTGTACTTGATGGTAAATTGATAGTTTGACAGCCGAGCCATCCAACGTTGCTCCATGGCTCCCAGCTTGGCCGTTTCAAGATGCGTCAAGGGGTTATTGTCTGTGTACGCAGTGAACTTGCTGGAGGCAAGATAATGCTTGAATCTTTCCGTAATGGCCCAGACCAGCGCCAGGAACTCCAGTTTGAAGCTGCTATAGTTTTCCGGGTTTCTCTCAGTTGGCCGGAGCTTCCTGCTTGCATATGCGATTACTTTTTCTTGGCCATTCTGCTTCTGACTGAGGACAGCTCCCAATCCTTCGTTACTGGCATCTGTGTATAGCAGGAACGGTTGGCTGTAATCAGGGTAGGCTAAGATTTCATCGCCTGTCAGGATCTCTTTCATCTCTTTGAATGCCTCAGCTTGTTCTTTACCCCAGTGGAATGGAGGGTTTCTGCTTTTGAGGGGTTGTCCTACCAGGAGGTCCTGCAGAGGCGCTGCTTTCTTGGTGTAATCTTTTACGAACCTCCGGTAGTATCCTGTCAGACCTAGGAACTGGCGCACCTCCTTGAGATTTTTCGGCTCCGGCCATTTCTGGATGGCAGTGATCTTCTCAGGATCTGGCGCTACTCCTTCCGAGCTGACAATATGTCCCAGATACTGTACTTTTGGTTTGAGCAGATGGCACTTAGAAGGCTTAAGTTTCATCCCATACTTGGACAGTGATTCGAATACCTCTGCCAGGTGTTTCAGATGATCCTCATACGTCTTGGAGTACACAATTACGTCGTCCAGGTACAGCAACACGGTTTCAAAGTTGAGATGTCCCAGGCAGCTCTCCATCACTCTCTGGAATGTTCCCGGGGCACTGCTGAGTCCAAACGGCATTCTGTCAAACTCACAGAGTCCCATTAGGGTGGTGAAAGCCGTCTTCTCCCGATCCTCCTCAGCCACAGCTACTTGTCAGTACCCACTAGTGAGGTCGAGGGTGGAAAAGTAGTTAGCCGTTTTCAAAGCAGCTAAGGATTCCTCTATGCGTGGTAATGGGTATGCATCTTTATGTGTTATGCGATTTACTTGTCTGTAATCTACACACATTCTCATGCTTCCATCCTTTTTCTTAACTAGAAATAGAGGTGCTGCCCAGGGACTACAACTGTCAGTATTCCGGGTTTTCTAGGTAACTTTGTCAATGATTTTGCCCTTTGTTAAAATGGAGTTTGCTGTTTTCTGTGCCCTACTTCCTGTTCGTTTGTTTAAAACCCGGCTCAGGTGCTGGCTTCACTGCTGGAATATTCTGCTTCCGTTTCCCTGCAACCCAGCTGCTTGTTCCTCACAGATCGTTGTGTATTTACCAGGGAAGTGCATAACCAGGTTATCTTCAGGTGTTTCTCTGCCACAGCAGTTTCTACCCATGGCTCTGGACATTCTCTGCATATGTAAGTTGCACATACTGTGTTGTCACTAAACTGTTGACTTGGGAATTTAACCCTTGGTTCACTCCATCTGATAAGAACTGTGTTTCTGAACTGTTGCTGTTTAACCCTTTGTGCATTACCTCTGGTGAGAGCTGTTGGAACTATTACTGGAACCTTACTGACTTATGAACTTGTTGTTGGACTTCACTGAATTAAGCCACAACTGAGATTAACTTGTTCCTGGACCTCCCTGTGTTTTCTGCATACCTGGATCTGACTCTTCACACACCAGCAGTGTGTAAATCCAGCCACGTAACCTATGCATCAGACTTACCTTGTGGTCACATTTGTGTGAGGACTCCGTCGTAGGAACTTTGCCACCCTCGCTATAGAGGTTCAAGGACTTATATATCCGGATTCATATGACTGGACTTGTGTATATATATATGGACTCATTGCATGTCACTGCGGGTTGTTTGAATATTGTTTTTGGGGGTTTTGCTGTTTCACAAATACATTATTTGCATTCAAAGAAACCCGTCTCTGATTGTTCATTGCCCCACGCTATCAGAATCCTCGAGTTCCTACAATAGTATTACAGGATATTCCAGCCTAAAAAAGAGGATTCTGCTGGGGCAATGACGGAGACACGGGCAGACAAACTGTTCACCATAGTTAACTCCTTGCAGCAGGAGGTGGCGGCTGCACTCAATCAGATTAGAGACTTGGAGTCTCGGGTTAATCATAATGCACAGGGGTTTGGTCAGGCTCTCCAAGATCTACGTTCTAGGTTAGGAGTCCTGGAGGCCTTACCTACTGAGCCTACCTCATCCACCAGTATGCCCAAATTGCCTCCATTCCGTTTTAATGGTGACCGAAGTCAATTCCGTGGGTTTGTTAATCAATGTATATTATTTTTTGATGTACATGCCTCTTACTACCGGTCTGATAGATCTAAGGTTCTATGTATTATTATGTTGTTGACATCACGTGCACTGGCTTGGGCAAATCCTATGGTTGAAAGTCATGATACCCGTCTAAATAATTTGGACAATTTTCTGGCAGCCATGGCGCAAATGTTCGACGATCCCAACCGCCGTGCTACCGCTGAATCTGCCTTGCTTTCCTTACGCCAGGGGAAACGGTCAGTCATAGAATATGTTACTGAATTTAAAAGGTTAGTGGTGGACACCCAGTGGGAAAACAATGCTTTATTACCAATCTTTAGAAAAGGTTTGTCAAATGTAATCAAGGATGAGCTAGCTCGTTCAGAGTCTCCACAGGAGTTTGAATTGTTTATACAGCACTGTGTACGTATTGATATCCGTTTAACTGAACGCAGACAAGAAAAATGGGCCGCTGTAAATCGCATTACTAATTACTCTCTTCCGTCCAGGGAAACCACAGGCAAAAACCCGCGAGAGGCTGAGGAGGTGCCTATGCAGGTGGACTCACTGCAGAGACGTGAGAATAATGAACGCCGCGAACACCGTTTCCGTGAGCGCTTATGTTTCTATTGTGGTCAATCAGATCATTTCCTCATCAATTGTCCTAAATGTCCTAGGCGACCCAACAAGGTGTTGGCGGTAGTAGGGGATTATGATAACACAGACGCTGAGTCTGAAGTTTCGGAAACCAGTCTACATCTAGATGCGGTTTTTCCCCCAATACTGATGCCGACTTCCCCTAAAGATCAAGGGGAGAAATATTCACATTGTTCTCTTCCTATACAGATTCAGTGGGAGGAACAGTGGATATCAAGTTCTGCCATGATAGACTCTGGAGCAGGTGGGAATTTCATGGATTCTTCTTTTGCAGAGGAACATGGTATAAAGACACAACTAAGAGCTTCACCAATCACTATGGAAACGGTGGATGGTTCCCCATTAGTTTCTGGACCAGTAGATCGGGAGACAGTGCCTCTGGAGTGTAAGATGGAACCAGACCATCAAGAAACACTTTCATTCATGTTAATATCTTCTCCTCATTTTCCTGTAATTTTAGGAATTCCCTGGTTACGGTCACAAAATCCAATCATCAATTGGGAAACCAAGGAGATAACCTTTCTCCCGAAGTGCAGTTCTACCATCAGTCCAACTGTAGCGGCTCCAGTTACCCAGAACTTGGAAGAGGTGATACAGGTACCTACTCTCCCTCTGATTTATCAGGAATTCTCAGACATTTGTGATAAAAGGAAGGCAGATCAACTTCCCCCACATAGACCGTATGACTGCCCCATAGAATTGCTTCCTGGAGCAGCGATTCCTTTCGGCCATGTTTACCCGTTGGCAGCTCCGGAATTAAAATCTTTACGAGAGTATATAGATGAGAATTTAGCCAAGGGGTTTATCCGACCATCTTCTTCACCAGCGGGAGCTCCAATATTCTTTGTAAAGAAGAAGGATGGTACTCTAAGACCCTGCATTGACTACCGGGAGTTAAATAAGGTAACCATTCGTAACAGGTACCCGTTGCCCCTAATTCCAGAATTGTTGGAAAGAGTTCGCCAGGCCAAAGTATTTACCAAATTAGATCTTCGTGGGCATATAATCTACTCCGTATACGGCCCGGAGACGAATGGAAGACAGCTTTTAGATGCCGGTATGGACATTTTGAATATTTGGTGATGCCATTCGGACTCTGTAACGCTCCTGCTGCTTTTCAACATTTAGCCAACGACATTTTCAGGGATTTATTGGACCAATATGTGGTAATTTACCTTGATGACATCTTAATCTTTTCTGACTCCTTACAGGAACATCAGGAACATGTCAAGACCGTACTTAGACGTTTGAGAGATAATCATTTGTACATCAAACTCGAAAAGTGTGAGTTCCATTGTTCTGAAATTCAATTTTTGGGCTATGTTATCTCGCCTCAGGGATTGAATATGGAGTCCAGCAAGATCCAGGCAATCTTGGACTGGCCGGTACCAGGAAACATTAAGGAGGTACAACGATTCATTGGCTTTGCTAACTTTTATAGACGGTTTATCCGAAATTTTTCAGAAATTGTCCGTCCCATCACTCTCCTCACCAAGAAGGGGAAGAAGTTTGAATGGTCTTCGCAAGCTCAGGAAGCCTTTGATCGCCTGAAGGGTTGTTTTACCACAGCTCCAATATTGATGCATCCGGATCCTGCACAGCCTTTTATCGTGGAGGTGGACGCGTCTGACTGTGCATTGGGAGCTATCCTCTCACAACGTACCGGAGACAAAGGTTTGCTGCACCCGTGTGCCTTCTTCTCTCGTAGGTTATCTTCTGCAGAACTGAACTATGATGTGGCAGATAAGGAACTTTTGGCAATTATTTCTGCCTTTAAGGAATGGAGACACCATTTGCAGGGGGCAACTCAGCAGGTAGTAGTACTCACGGATCATCGCAATTTGGAATTCCTTAAGTCTGCCAGGTGTCTTTCTCCTCGACAAGCTAGGTGGAGTTTGTTCTTGAACCAGTTTAATTTTATTATTTCGTACCGCCCAGGTTCACGTAATGGGAAAGCTGACGCATTATCCCGAATCCATACCGTGGATTCCGTGCCTGGGACCCCGTCGAAGACCATCTTGTCGGAGGCCAATTTCGTTGGAGTGCTCCGGAACCGGGACTTGTGGCAGGAGATCAAGCTGGCCTATGACGGTGACGTATTTCTTGCAGCTCCACCTGACAATGTGAATCTTGTCCTTCGGAATGGTGTGTGGCTTAGAGATCGATGTATTTATGTCCCAGAGGCTGTAAGACTTCGAGTTCTCAGATTGGTCCACGACTCTAAATTGGCTGGTCATAGGGGGGTACAGAAGACGCAGGAATTGTTAACTCGTTTTTTTTGGTGGCCTACCTGCTTGAAGGATGTGAATGACTATGTCCGCTCTTGTGAAGTTTGTGCCCGGTACAAGGTTCCTCGTGTCTCACCTACTGGTCTTCTTAAACCGCTACCTGTACCGTCTCGCCCTTGGGGGTCTATTTCGATGGACTTTATTGTGGAGTTACCCACCTCTGGTGGTAAAAATACTATTTTGGTGGTAGTAGATCGTTTAACGAAAGCTGCTCATTTCATTCCGTGCGCTGGTCTTCCCTCAGCTACAGAGACAGTAGATCTAGTTATCCAGAACATTTTCCGGCTGCATGGGGTACCAGATGACATCATTTCTGACCGGGGAATACAATTTACCTCTAGATTTTGGAAAGGATTTTGTTCTGCGCTCCACATTAATGTTTGCTTGTCTTCTGCATACCATCCTCAGACCAACGGGCAGACCGAACGGACAAATCAAACTTTGGAGCAATATCTACGCTGTTACGTCAGTCATTTGCAGGACGATTGGCTGAAGCTACTTCCTCTAGCGGAATTTTCGTACAACAACTCCCAAAGCAGTTCCACGAAGGTAACGCCTTTTTTTGCCAACCTGGGTTATCATCCAAATATTTTGCCTAGGTCTCCGGTTACGATTTCGGTACCAGCGGTTGAAGACAGAGTGACGGCGTTGCAACGTAATCTTGAAGTTTTGAAGGACTCCCTGACCACAGCACAGGAGCGTTACAAGAAGTCGGCCGATAGATTCCGGAAACCAGCACCTATGTATAAGGTAGGAGACTCAGTTTGGTTGTCCACCAAGAATCTAAAATTGGGTGTTCCTTCGCAGAAACTGGGACAGAAATTCATCGGTCCATTCAAGATCACGGGGATTGTGAGCTCTGTTGCCTGTCGGTTGAAGCTACCACGGACTTTAAAGGTACACCCAGTATTTCATGTTTCCTTATTAAAACCAGTCTCTCCTAACACATTTCAGGGACGTATCGTACCTCCCCTCCACCAGTGTTGGTTGATGGCGAAGAACAATTCGTGGTACAGGATATTGTTAATTCGAGACTTCATAGAAACCGGCTTCAGTATCTAGTTAGATGGCAAGGTTACTCTCCTGAAAATGATTCTTGGGAACCAGTAAGTAACATCAATGCGCCTCTGAAGATTGCTCAGTTTCATCGGAGATACCCGGACAGGCCTGGTCCAGGACCGTCCGGAGGCCGTCTTTAGGGGGGGGAGTAATGTCAGTATTCCGGGTTTTCTAGGTAACTTTGTCAATGATTTTGCCCTTTGTTAAAATGGAGTTTGCTGTTTTCTGTGCCCTACTTCCTGTTCGTTTGTTTAA
>JARQOD010000007.1:106949500-107012937 GCA_033576555.1 Oophaga sylvatica | reverse complement strand
ATCTTCTCGTCCCCGTCTGGCACTTTGGGCAGTCAGTGGACGTTCCTTAGCTCAGCGACATTATAAGTAGATGATATATCTGTCACCCATCCTCCGTCCGTACACACGACAATTCGCCTTTACTTTATTCCCGAAATGCGTCTTCTCTTGTAATTAACATGAAGAATGACCCATAAAGTAACAGAGTGTTTAAGGCCGAGCCGTATTTCACCGGAAACACTCTGAGCGCAGATTCCGTGCCATAATTATATACAAT
This sequence comes from Oophaga sylvatica, assembly GCA_033576555.1. Lineage (NCBI taxonomy): Eukaryota > Metazoa > Chordata > Amphibia > Anura > Dendrobatidae > Oophaga > Oophaga sylvatica. Next base: position 107,012,681 of record JARQOD010000007.1, on the reverse strand, counting down.
CTACGTTTTAATGTTTTCTTAGGAAAAAAAAAAGTTTTTACAGCAGCCAGAGGCGATAATTCTCAGCCCTCGTTAGTTTCCGTTTCTTTCTATTCAGAGGCATAATTTAGGGTCGTGCGAAAAGTTTTGGACTGATACAATTTTTGGTTTTCGCTCTTTGCTGCTTCTGTGCTTTTCAATCTTTTTCCTATTCTACAAAATACACGAGATCTCTGATTGCTGTCAGTGAATGGAAAGCTGGATGACAACCCTTTTGGCCAAATTGATTTTATTTAGAGAGCAAATGCACTGTAAAGCAGAGAGGTGCAATATAAAAATAACTGCCGTATACTGTCTGTATCAATATTACGGTATATATAAAGTTACTTTTTTTTATTACATGGGACTTTCATCGTCTCATACATTTCACAGCATTGCTTCTTAACGCTGGATATATGAATAAGACGGCCACATTACAGAGAACACACGATATGAGGTCCGGCTCCTACAGGCGACATTGCGGGAAGCAGAATTAAAATGTGGATTGTGCTGAATGCAAGACGGAGACCCTGAGATGAGACATCTGTGCTACATTAGTGTGTTTGGGAATGGACATCTCTACCTGGTGCTGTGCGGAATCGATCTGTTTCCCAGAGACATAAAGAAACAAAACATCAGATCTTTTTCTACAGTTACTAGAATAGTGAATAAACCTGCACATATTGTAGTGGGGATAAATGATAAAGTGTGTTTGTCTGCAGCCACCACTAGGGGGAGCTCCCTGTATACAGAGTCATACAGCCACCACTAGAGGCCTGTAGTCTGTGGAGGAAGGTGTGCCGTTTTGTTTGCTCCAGGAGAGAGACCAGTTTTTTTTTCCTTACACCCAGGAATCCCCCCCTCTCTGACCAGGAAAGAGAGGGGTGTAGTGGATGAACTGTGGGCTAAGTCCCCGTCTCCCACCCCTCGGTCTAAGCCGGCGGGGGGTGGGAGCTCATTGCTACCGGCAAAGAGGGTCACCAGATCCAGCAAGGCCCGAAACATGGAGGAGCCCAGGAAGACCCAGGAGGGCTGCAAAGCTCCTAAGGCTGAGGCGAGGGCCACTGCGGTGTCTCCTCCCGGAGGTAGAGCGAGTACTCGCAGAGGTGCAGCGCGGCGGTGCAGAAGGACTGGGCACTAGGCCGCAGGGGAGCCGGTTACCAGCTATGGCTCCCGCATCCATGTGTACCTCTGCGAGTATGAGGAGGCTGGGAAGACCCTGAGGAGGCTCCGGGAGGAGATGAAGGAGGCGAGGCAAGCTGCAGAGAGGGCCTCCCGTACAGAGAAGTCTGCCCTAACAGCCAGGATATCCAGCCTGAGGATCGGCATTGAGAGCATGGAAGCCCGAGAGGCGGCTATACTGGATAACAGCGGGCCTTTCCGGGAAAAACTGGACAATGAGGACAGATTCCATAACATGGCTGCTGCAAAGGAGCCAGAGGGGTCTCGGCCTCCGACCCAGTGGAGGAGGTGGACCATGTGGAGATGGAGGAGGCACCGTACCCACCTGGGGGCTTGGTAAGTGATCTCCAGGCCACACACAGCGGGATAGATCCAGTGCAGTTCCCACTCCCATCAGACAATAGTATTTCAGAGGATGATGGGGGTGATGCGGATGATAGCGGCAGCGATAACAGCAGTAGTGGGGTTGCCTCGTCTTGCAGCAGATCCGTCAGCTGGAGTCCCCAGTAAATTATGCCCACCTGAAGTTTGGGGATGAGGTCTGCGGGGACGAGGCAACCAGGAGGGGGAAAAAGAAACGGAAAAAAAGGAAGAAAACATCGGAGGAGAGTTGGTGTTTGTGCCCCTTCCTGGGACCCCCCAGTCCTGCTGTGTGGAACCCGCTACCCACCCCGGCCCGGGACCTGCAGTGGGTCCGGTGCGAGGGAGCGGGGAGAGTACAAGTCATATGGCGCCGGTCGCCGTCTCTGCTGGCAGTAGCAGAGGGGGCGAGAGTGGGCAACGGCTGCAGAGCCGGACAGTGTTGCATGGTCTGGAGTGTGGCCCTGTGGCGGGCGGTAATAAGATCTCTGGAGGTGTCCAGGCCCGATCCTCTGTGAAAACCGGGGACAGCCTGGCGCCTGCTGCACCCGCTGAACGCTTGGGGGTGGAGGCAGTGGGTACCTTGCCGGTGGTCACCGCTCCCCGCAGTGTTGGCGGTGCACTGTCAGCCGGGGCCTCATCATCGGCGGCGTGTGCTGTGGGTGTCGGGGTCCCCCACATGCAGATCTGATGCTGGATCAAAGTCAGGGGCCCCAGCACCGATTATCATCTCTGGTGCAGCTGTAATGGCTCGGTAATGCGCCGGATCGCACCACCGGGGGCATCTGCATGTGTGTCACCTGTAAACTGCGGGGAACCTGGTGGAAGTGCACACAGGATGTGGAGATAGTCTGCAGGAGAGGCTGGGCAACAGTCTGCAAGCAGCACATGTTGCTGAAAAGCAGGGTGTGGTAACTAAACTCTGCAATACCACTCTTAAAGGGGCAGTAGCACTGCAAATAGCAACCCCCCAGCAGAAAGCGTGAAAAAAACACAAATGAAAATGTAAATGAGAATGGGAAGTGGTGCAAGTGGTGAATAGTGTCTGTGACAATGGTGAGGGTCAGGTGTTGGAGGGGTGGTTTCTGCTGGAGGTATGGGGTTTGGTGTGAATGGGCCATGTGGGAAAGGAAAAAAAAAAAAAAATTCTACTAGTAAAAATGGTGTGGCTGAGGTAAGTGAGGTGGAGATGGTTGAACTGTGAAGTTGAGGGGTTTAGAGAATATAGGGGCTGGTCCATCGTCCACCTCACCTGCAGGCACCATAAGTTATGCGCTGCTGCCGGTGGGGTTCTGCGGGGGTCTTCCTCATCTCCCGGACCCAGGGAATGATGCTTTTCGCCGCCGCTTCCTGGGGGCCCTCAAAAAGGGGAGCGGACGATAAATGAAAAGGGGAAGAGAGGTGGAGTTGTCCTACTGGCTAGATAAGTTTGGTCTAGCTGCCTTCCAAGAGAAAGGGGGGGTGGAGACCGTGTGGTCCCTCCCGACAGCCGGGCAGGGGTCTCCAGGAGAATGTTGTTCGTCTTCGCTGGAGGGGCGATGAGGCCTGTCCATCTAGGACAAATGTGGTGAAGCCCCCATGAAGATGGACTTCAGGGCTATTGACTCTTTGCTCTGATACATCCTTTTGGGACCCCCACCTTTGATTTTCAGCTTTGTTCGGCAGAGGGCTTAGAGCTCTTTTGGTCAAATTAGAGCTGTAAAAGAGGAGCCCGGCTGGCGAGGGTTTGCTGTGGGGGCAATTTCTCGCCAAAGTGGGCCAAAGAAAGTGACCGTTTAACATGTAATGAGTCCCTTTTCTGGCGTTGACATAATGACCTGGTTGACCCGGGTTTACGGCGAGGTTGTGGAGGTCCCTAAAAGACCGGGACGATTTTGGCATCTGGTCAGGAGGCTGGACCTTCATGTAAAGTTGAAGCGTTCAGGGGGCACTGTCACCCACATCCCTTCCTCGCTTTCCTGGGAAGGGATCGTATTCTGGTCTTCTACCAGGGGCAGCCGAAGGTCTGCCACAGGTGCGGTGATCCTCGCCACTTCAGAACGGGCTGCAAGGTGCAGAAATGTGCCTTGTGTGGGCGAGGTGGGTCACCTCGCCGCTCCTTTTGGTGCCCTTCGATGTCACCTGTGTGGTGATCTAGGTCACCCGTTCAGCCGCTGCCCTCGTTCCTTCTCTAATGCCATGGCCAGCCGGGCGAGGGGAGCCGCGAGGAAGTTCTTGGCGGTGCAACTTCTGCAGGGTTGGCGGGGTGGCGGCAGGGGAGGAGCTGAGGGCCGAGGGAGGAATGGCAGGGTAGGGTCCCTCTTACCCCGGAGGCAGGCAAGGCTCGGGAAAGGGCAAGGGCAGGAGGAGCCCAGGAAACTGGGGTAATGGCTGCCCCCTCCTCCGAGGCGACGGCCCATGTCACTGAGGCCCCGGGGGAGGAAGCGGTGAATGAGGAGATCAGACGGATGGGAATGAGGAAGTGGCTGATCTCCAGATGCCCCCACAATAGAAAGTTTTGATGAGGATGGAGGGGAACAGCCAAAAGAAAGGGTGACAAGGGTACCAGAGTGCCAAAAGTAAAAAAAAGAAGAAAAAAGGTGGAAAATCTTCTTCCCGGACCGGGTTTGCCTAAGGAAGGTCCCCCCTACTCCCCTCTGATCTCCCTCTCCAACCGGTTCCAAGCCCTGACCCCCTGCTGAGATGGGTCGGGGGTGAGTTCCGGACGGAAAACATCTGGAGGGTTTTTGGGAGGGGGCGGAGTCCCTTCTCCGGGGGTATGTCTTCTTCGGAGGTGGGGCCAACCCTGCGTCCGGAGATGAGAAAGAGGTGGGAGGGATGGATACTCTTTCTCTTTGAAAAGAAGAGGGGGGGGGCTTCAATCGCCGAGATTGAGGGGCTAGGAAAAAAGGGTGGGGGGGAAAAAGGCCATCTAACTCGATCACTCATGATGGCGGCACCCACCCCGTTGACTCTGGCGCCATTAATGCGCTGTGTAAAGCAGAGCGGCTAATTTGCGGCCTTTGATTTTCTCACCCGATTTTTAGGTGACATTTTGTTTTTGCAGGAGACCAGACTTCGGATTGGGGGCCATACGCAAGGCGGGAGTGGTGGAGGTGTGGGTCCTCGTATGGTCTCTTGCGGCCGAGCCGTGTAGGGGGTGGCAGTCCTTTTTAAGACTGCATCGGTTGAATGCCGGGAGTTTCGGGTGAAAGGGTAGGTGCCTGGTCTTAGCCGGGCTTTATGAGAGGACAGGAGCTTCCTCATTAACATCTAGGTCCACAGTCAAAAATGGGAACCGTAAATGTCTTCTTCCTGAAGATTAAGCCCATCTTTTAGAGTTGGCAGGTGGTCTTTGGAGGTGACTTAAAAACGTCACAAGGGTTTTTGTGATAGGGGAGGCTCCATTGACCGGCTGGCTTTGATAGTAATACTCTTAAAGCATAGCTAGTGACGCTCGCCTGGTGGATGTCCACCTCCGGCCACCCCCGGTCACTTGGTTTATCTTTCTAGAGGTAGCTGTAGGTCTAGGATAGACAGGTTTTTTTTGAAGGAGGAAGCCATCTCTTCAGCGTGTCCGTTGTTGAGGTGGGAGTTCTCCGACACTGTCTGATTTCTTTTTCTCTTAATGTTTCAGAAACCCCCCGGATGGGAAAGGGATAGGAAGCTAATTGTCCCTCTTGGAAAAGCAGAGATAAGACAATCCTTTGAGGACTTTTTCAGAGCCAGGGTCCGCTTTTGGATCTCTGTACATAAGTCAGATGGGGGAGATCTTCAAGGAACGGGGTTTCGATTTCTTCCGCCAGCTCTCGAGCCCCAGGGGGCCTAGCAGGTACCCTGTATCAGGAAACGAAAGGGGGAAACTCGAACATCCGTTTTCGGGGGGTGACCGTGAGGAGATCTCCAGAGGTGAAGTTTTACTCAAGAGGGTCAGTACGAAGGCACACACTTTGGTTTTTGAGAGGGATTTGGGAGGTACCCGCCGCCCCCCCTACAGAAACGTAAAGGTCAGTGAGTTGTAAGGTGGTGCGGACTGATTACAGTACGGGTTCCCTGAACGATCCAAATCAGGGGCCTGGAGGTGATCAGATCTTTCTACTCACCCTCTGGGGAAGAGGGATCTGGATCGGAACGTATGTCGGTTTCCTGCCGAAGCCCTCCTGACCGGGGATACCCCCCTTCACGTTTTGCCGGGCAACAGGGAAGGGAGGTGCGATGGCCATTGATGGGCTTCGGCCAAAAATCCCCCCAGTCCGGTGGCTTAACATCCGAGTTTTATAAGACCTTTGGGGACTCCTTTTGGCCCCCCCCTTTGACTGAGGTGTTAACGAGTGTCCTCCTGGGCCCTTTTCCCCGGTCAATGGGCATAGCCCTGATTTATCCTGCAAAGGGTAAAGACTCGTCCCCGTATGAGAATTGGCGTCCCATGCGCTTCTAAATACGGACCGGAAGGTTTCTGGCAAAGGTGCTGTTTCAATCGGCTGGTGAAGTTTGCACCCCGGTCCTTTCGGGGGCCCCAGCATTGCTCTGTTCCAGGCCGCACTTTTAGTGCAGTATCGGTGTCCGAAGGCAGGGAGCAGGGTAGGGCGGGTCACTGGAAGGGTACTTGTGTCTTAGATCGGCAAGGTTTTTTATTGTGTTAACCACGATACCTCTGGTCCCCTTCTGAGTACGGCCCGCTGGGGGTTTTGTAAAATTGGCTAAAGACCTGTTGCGGGGGGCAGAGACTTTTCCCGCTCGTGAATGGTTGGTCTGGGCCGCCCTTTGAGGTTGGGTGGGGTCCGCCAAGGGCTGCCGTTGAGCCCGCTGTTATACGGTTCGCGATAGACCCCTTTTAAGGAGGATTGAGGCGGCCGTTGGGGGGAGTCGGGATGGACCAGGCCGGCCCAAAGCCACTCAGGGTGGTAGCGTAGCTGATGACGTTCCCTTTTCGTATCCTCGGGTGAGGAGGCGGAGTGGGTATGTCTGAGGTTGGTCGCTACTCGGAGGCTTCGGGGTCCGGAATAAATCAGGAAAAGTGTGGGGAGTCTCTGGCTGGGGGGGGGGGAACCTAGTTTCGGTCTCCGGACACTCTTCCAGAGCCTTGGCTCAGCAAAAATCCTAGGCTCGAATTTGGCCCGGGGGATACCCCCCAGCAAAATTGGGGGGGCAGACTCAGGATCGCCGCCCAGAAGGGGCCAATGGAAGGGTTGGTCTTTGACCCTGAGGGGAAAGGGTTAGCCTGGTTAGTTTTTTTTGCTACCCTTTTTAATATACCTGGGCGGGCGCATGTTGCCAGAGCCGCCTGGACAGGTCTACAGCCGTTTTTCCAAATGTTATGGGGAAATAGGCTGAACCTAGCAAGCAGGGGTACATATCGCACAAGGAGACGGGGGTTGGGTTATGGTCAACCCGTGGGGTTTTAGAAACACTTTTGTCGACTAACATCGCCAACCTCTGGTCAGGAGGGTCCCCGTGGGTTTTTCCCCCTGCAGGGGATGGCTTGGGCCCCCCTTCTTCCAGGAATGGGAGACAGGAGGGCAAGTGAAGGACCTGCGAACACCGCAGGGCATCCCCCGGCTTAGCTACCCCCGGTTCTGAAGGGATCCGCCGGTGGGGTTCTTGGGAATGTGGGGATCAGGACCCGTCGAGGAAATTTTCCTTGCAGGAGGGTCCTGTTGACCCATTTCCCAGAAGCCTTGGGCTCAAAGATTGCCCAGTCGGGATCTGGGGGCGGGCGGGTTATTGAATCTGCAGGGTCCCTTGAAGTTTTGGGGATTGGTTGGCGCTGCTTCCGGGAAACGTAGGGTAAGGGACAACCGAAGTGTAGGAACTCCGAAGATCGGGTTGTCCCCGTGAGGAGTTTGCCAGTAAAGCATGGAGACTTCCCTCCTTCGTGTCCTTTTAATGCAGGGGTTAAACAGGGGGGTGCTTCCTAGGCTGGCCTCGGCTGGCACCCCTTTTCCTATGCGGGTGGGCGTATGGGGCATTCGGTCCCGGGTGCCAGTGGGGGCACTTTATTTCTAGTCGTTTAGTCGTCAGGTTTTAAAACGGGAACGCCGTGCTTAGTGTCAACTCGCAGAAAATCCTCCCCCGGGACGGGTTTGTTAGGAACAGGGTGGCCTGGTAAGTGCGCTTCTGGAGTATGAAGGCTGGGTGCAGCGAGGGCCTTCTTCCTGGAGAGGGTTCTCATTTAAAGTACCCTAGGCCTAGATAACAGGTAAGTGGTAATGACGGGGATAGCTTCAGTAGGGACGGTAGATAGTTAGGGACAGGGCAGGGACAGCCGAGGGACAGTTAGGTAGGCACGCGGTGAGTTAGGTAGGCAGTAGGGTCAGGCAGGGAGAGACAGGGAAAAGGGAGGTAGATAAATAGGGACAGATGTTTAGGCAGGTAGGGGGCTGGTAGAGTAAGGTTGTTAGGATAGAGTCTGTCATCTCCGGGTTCCTGGTGACGGGCGGGGGCTTTTCACTTCAGATTTTTTGTTTTGCAGAAGTGAATTATGATATAGGGCTTACAGGCCCCAATCCGGTCGGGTAAGTGTTGTAATATAGAGAGTTTAGGGGTTTATTATATTAAGTATTGTATAGTATTGTAAGATGTTCCTGGAGGTCATGAGTTTTTCGTGAAGCTTTTTTTGTATTGTTGGGGGGTTTTATGGTGGTGGGGGGGGGTTGGTGGTAGGTTTGTTTTTAGTTGTAATTGCTTGTAACTAAAAAAAAAAAAAAATAAATATATAATAATATATATACAGCATCACAGACCCCCACCATCAGCCCCTTAAACCCTCCCAGCCCCAAGCCCCCGGGTTATGCCTAAAATGGACTCAAATGGGGAAGTACCAAATGCAAAGGGTATTCCCAGGAAAAGGGCAGAAAAATCCATGTGCAACTATTAAAAGGCGACAGAGGTCATCAATAATCCACGTTTTACCAACCCAAACCATATTTTTTACACACAGGACAAACAACTGCCAGACCAGCCAAGCGATCCAGGACACTGGCCCAATAGCAAAGACGGCAAAACTAAATTCCCGACAGCAAAATCATTCTGTCATCTCTGCTCCCAACAAAGGACTATCGGCAAACCACCAAAGCATCAATATGGAACTGACAGAAAAGGTCAAACGTCCCCAAACGTGACCTGGCAACAACACCTTTCCCAAAACCCCATCACCTATATGAAAATAAGCCCTCAAAAAAAAGGGGTCAGCCTCCTGCCAAAGGCTGAAAGACATCGTACTAACCGAGGGACCCAGGCCGGTTCAACAGTACCACCAACCCGAAAGCCCCCTAACAATAAAAATACAGAAAACCCCAATCCAATCTCCAGAAGCGGAAACAAAGCTCTTCACCCAAAATCAGACCATCAAGGGGAGACCTCCATGGAGGGGTCCACCGACCCCACACGATACAGCAGAGCGGATATGGAGAGGTAAGCCCCTGCTCAGCGCACTATGCAGGAAAACTAATGTGACTGGTGAACCCAAGCACCTACAAAACAGTCAGAAACCAGTTTGTCCTAACACAGCCCTACTCATTCTTATATACACAAAGATATATAAAAAAAAAAAAAAATGACTTCACTTACAATCAGCACTGGAATTCGGGGTTTCTCCACCTCGACCTTTGGATGTAAAACAAATGACCCGGACTTTTCAAAAGACTGAAAATATAACATCCAGATCCCCCTGGAAACATGGACCAGAGCCGAAAACAATCCCTGGCCCCATCGGAACAGGGAAATCTCTGTCCTGCCCTGAAAAATAAAAAAAATCAAAAGGGCCGAAGCTCAGGAGGAAATGATCTGGTATAAAGACGACTCCACCAATACATCAACCGGAAGAGAGGAAGCAGCCACATATGGATCAGGATCAGCAGCTCCATCCTCACCTCCAGTCTGATGTTCCCACCTCTGCGCCCCTTAACCACCCCAGAGTCCCCTACTTCAATCCAGAGAGCTTGAGATTACAAAGAGAAGCCGCCCACTATCAGGCCCTGGGCAAAGTTCTCATCTTTGGGGACCTCAACGCAAGAACAGGGAGAGAAAACGACTTCCTGACCACGGATGGGAACATCTACATATTTGGAGCAGAGAATGACGGCCAAGACTCAGTACACAACAGAGGAAGCAGCATGACGTGTACAGTCAACAAAAGTGGTAAAAAGCTCCTGAACGTATGTAGAAGTTTAGGACTTCATATTCTTAATGGACGTCCAAAGGAGACTCTTTTGGGAGGTATACACTAAACCCCTGTAGGGAGGAGTGTAGTAGATTATGCCATTACAGACATGAACCGGGCAAACATCAGCGCCTTCATAGTCACCCCACAAACGCACCTGTCAGACCACAGCCAACTTCTTCTGTACTTGAAATCTACGAGAAACCACCCACTCAAAAGCCCAGCATAGCGGCCTCTTCAACCGGCCTCCATCCTATAAATGGTCCAAAACGTCGGCACTAAGTATAAAGAGGCTCTCAGCAGACCCGAAATACAGCGGGATGCTCCACACACTTCTACAACCACGAGTACCAGCCTAACCAAAGGGAGTGAGTCAAGCTACAAAAAGACCTCAACTTATATCTATGCAAGGGCCAGACTGTCCGACCTTAAAAAAGTTGACTACAAGAGACCAAAAGAAAAACAGATCAATGGTTGGTTTGACAGAGAATGTAAGCCGTCGGAAGACCCTGAGAACTGCTTCAAAACAAGAAACATAGAGACCCCAACCACCCTGGTCTGAGGGAAGCCTATGAAACCATACAAAGACAGTACAAAAACCATCCTCAGGAGGAAGAAGCAGAGTTACATCTCTACCAAGTCAGCCAACTCCAGGATGCTCTTCGGGACAATTCCTTCTGGGAAACTATGGAACCACATGGGCACAAAAGACAAGGAAAAAACAACATCCATATCCAAAATGGCAACATCTGGCTCCAGTACTTCAAAGACCTCTATAAGACATCCAAAGGAAGAACTAAACCAAGAACAGGAAAACATAATGGCAAAACTAAAAGCAATGGAGGAAAAAGTAAAAAATTTCCAAAACCCGTGGATCACCTATTACATTACAGGAAGTAGCAGAGAGAATCTCTGCCATAAGAGTAGAAAAGCGGTGGCCTGGAGGAATCCTACCAGAAATGCTGAAGTACAGCCCACCAGAAATACAGGCTGCAATGGTTAAACTTCAATATTGTGCTAAGTGCTGGCTACTTCCCTGTACCTGGAACCAAGGCCTCATCACACCCATCCACAAGAATGGGGACAGGTATGACCCAGCCAACACTACAGAGGCTATGTGTCAGCAGAACCTGGGGGAAACTGTTCAACAGCATCCTGAACAAGAGGATCCTCAGTTTCCTCACCGAACATAACGTCCTCAGCAAGAGCCAAGCAGGGTTCATGCCCAAACCACCGCACACTGACCCACATCTATACCCTGCACAGCCTCATTCAGAGACACGTCCACAATACAAAGAACGGGAAGATATACGCCTGTTTCGTGCTTTAAAAAGGCCTTTGATTCGGTGGTGGCACCCGGGGCTTATTCCTGAAACTGCTGGAGGAGCGGAATAGGAGGAAAGACCTACGATGTTATCAAAAGCTCCTACACCGAGAACCTCTGCAGTGTGAGTGTGAACGGTTAAAAGAACGGCTTATTTCCAGCAGGAGCCGTGGAGTCAGACAAGGCTGCAGCCTAAGTCCAACGCTCTTCAACATTTACATCAACGAGCTGGCTACCGCTCTGGAATCTTCCACAGCACCAGGTCCCACCCTCCGACACCCAGGTGAAATTCCTGCTGTATGCAGAGACCTGCGCTTCTGTCACCAACCGAGAAAGGCCTCCAAACAACCTGAAAATCTTAGAGAAATTCAGCTCCCTGGGCACATACCGGTCAACCTAAAGAAAACCAACATCATGGTGTTCCAGAGGAGAAAGAGAAAATTAGACCAGCACCCTTTCATTTGTTCTCAACAACTGCGCCCCTTCAGGAACAGACAAATATACCTACCTGGCCTAGAGATCCACCGTCAGGAAGCTTCAAACAAGCCATAGAGACCCTGAAAGACAAGGCATGTAAAACCTTCTATGGCATCCGAAGGAAACTCTACCTCTGAAGCCACCAGTGAGGGTCTGGTTAAAAATCTTCGACTCTGTCATCGCCCCAATCCTCCTGTATGGCAGTGAAGTCTGGGGTCCTCACACCTACCCAGATGGTCAAGGTGGGATTCCAGCCCAACAGAAATATTCCCCTGGAATTCTGCAAGCACCTTCTCCAAGTCCACCGGAGCACCTCCAACAGTGCCTGCCGGGCCGAGCTGGGCAGATTCCCTCTACACCTAACGGTTTCTAAAGAGGGCACTGTCATTCCGGGCTCACCTACATAGGAGCAATCCAAGCTCCCATCACCATAAAGCCCTGACACCGTAGGTGAAACAGAAAAACTAGGACCCTTGGAACAGCTCACCCAAACCCAACCTGACCAGAACACCAATCACAACAACCTGACAAAAGCCGAAACGAAGAGTGGTAGACGAAGGCCAGGAGAGGTATGTCAGTGACTGGAAAAAACGACATCATCAGCTCCCAGAAACTGACCATGTACCGGGTCTACAGAGAGACTACAGTTGGCCCCATACCTGGAGAAAAACTCCCGGACCCCAGAGACCGCCAGATCCTGAGCCGGTTATAGACTCAGTGCCCCAGTACTGGCCATCGAATCCGGCCGACACAGGCAGAGCTACAAGCCCGGGAGGAAAACTATGCCAAACACTGTGACCAGGAGGCCATAGAGGACGAAACCCACTTCCTGCTACATGCTCCAAATACTCAGCAGTGGGGACACTCACTTCAGGAGACTCTCACATCTCTTCCCGGATTTCATCACCATGAAGGAGGAGAGAAAACATTATCTTGCTGGGGGAAGAAGAGAGAGCAGCGGAGATAGCAGCGCGGTATGTGAGCGAATGTCATTAGACTGCGAGAAAGAAACTATGATAGGCCATGGACTTCTATAGCCTCCACCCCGGATCTGCCCCTACCCAACATCCCTATGCCATGGACTTCTATAGCCCCCATCCCGGATCTGCGCCCCCATCCCCCCTCCTAAGCATGGACTTCCACAACCCCTACCCTAGATCCGTCCCTACCCAACATCCCTTCCCTATTCCCTTTTTGTACACTTGCTTTGGCAAAACTAATGTGTATTTAGTCCTGCCAATAAAGCTTCTTTGAATTGGAATTAAATTTGAATTTGAATTTATATATATATATATATATATATATATATTTATATTATATATATATATTATAAGGAAAAAAAATTGTGTGTTTTGATAGATGTGTTTTAAGCCAGGTGGCTTTTGTGTTTCTTTTTGGGCGATGGAGCAGAGTTTTCTTTGTCAGGTTTGGTGTGAAGTGTGTATGTGTGTATTAATAAAATATTTCTTCTCTCCTTGGGTGACGTAACCTGGGGAGGAGGAGATCTGGAGGGAAACAAAAAGTGTGATGAAGTCGGCTGCCATTCTAGGCTGAAGTCGCCTGCCTTTCTCAGATCGCAGCTGCTAAGCAGCTTGAGGCTGGGCAAGAACAGGAATGGGAGACCGGCCGGAATCCCTGGTGCAGCATCAGAGAGAAAGATGAAGGAGGAAGCTTCTTGAGGAAGAGGACAGAATTTGTTTGGGGGGGGGTTACTTTGAATGGGGGCAGTTATGCTGGACTTGGACTTTTGCCTGGACTGGGGGGGTAATGTTGGACTCGGACGGTTGTTTTGCTGGGGTTTGGATTTTGTTCTTTATTAATTGTAAGTTTTGTATTTTTTATAATAAAAGAGTTCCTGTATACAGAGATACATGATAAGATCCTGTCGCAGCCACCACTAGGGGGAGCTCCCTGTATAAAGAGATACATGATAAGATCCTGTCTGCAGCCAACACTAGGGGGAGCTCCCTGTATACAGAGATACATGATAAGATCCTGTCTGCAGCCACCACTAGGGGGAGCTCCCTGTATACAGAGATACATGATAAGATACTGTCTGCAGTCACCACTAGGGGGAGCTCCCTGTACACAGAGATACCTGATAAGATCCTGTCTGCAGTCACCACTAGGGGAGCTCCCGTATACAGAGATACCTGATAGATCCTGTCTGCAGTCACCACTAGAGGGAGCTCCCTGTATACAGAGAAACATGATAAGATCCTGTCTGCAGTCACCACTAGGGGGAGCTCCCTGTATACAGAGATACATGATAAGATCCTGTCTGCAGTCACCACTAGGGGGAGCTCCCTGTATACAGAGATACATGATGAGATTCTCTCTGCAGCCACCACTAGGGGGAGCTCCCTGTATACAGATATACATGATAAGATCCTGTCTGCAGCCACCACTAGGAGGAGCTCCCTGTATACAAAGATACATAAGATCCTGTCTGCAGCCACCACTAGGGGGAGCTCCCTGTATACAGAGATACATGATAAGATCCTGTCTGCAGTCACCACTAGGGAGAGCTCCCTGTATACAAGATACATGATAAGATTCTGTCTGCAGCCACCACTAGGGGGAGCTCCCTGTATACAGAGATACATGATAAGATCCTGTCTGCAGCCACCACTAGAGGGAGCTCCCTGTATACAGAGATACATGATAAGATCCTGTCTGCAGCCACCACTAGGGGGTGCTCCCTGTATACAGAGATACATAATATCCTGTCTGCAGCCACCACTAGGGGGAGCTCCCTGTATACAGAGATACATAAGATCCTGTCTGCAGTCACCACTAGGGGGAGCTCCCTGTATACAGATACATGATAGGATTCTGTCTGTCTACAGCCACCACTAGGGGAGCTCCCTGTATACAGAGATACATGATAAGATCCTGTCTGCAGCCACCACTAGGGGGAGCTCTCTGTATACAGAGATACATGATAAGATCCTGTCTGCAGCCACCACTAGGGGGAGCTCCCTGTATACAGAGATACATAAGATTCTGTCTGCAGTCACCACTAGGGGAGCTCCCTGTATACAGAGATACATGATAAGATCCTGTCTGCAGTCACCACTAGGGGAGCTCCCTGTATAGAGATACATGATAGGATTCTGTCTGTCTACAGCCACCACTATGGCCACCTCTGAGAGATAAAGGGATTTTGCACCTTAAATACTGTTGCTAGCAGTAATATTATCTCCGTGCTGCGTAGAAGCTGTTTCACGCCCGTACAGATTGAATCCTGCCGGGAGCAGACAGGCCCGTTAATGTATTTCACGGAGGAGGAAGCCGTTTAGTTACCTTCGTTAGGTGATAATGAATTTTCTGTCTTGGAGACAAATGGAGTGGAACGCGGTTTCTTCCTTCTAATTCCTTTTCTTACTTTTTCACACACTATTTGTTGTTATCTGCAGACTATGATATTTGCATGGTGTTAATTGCTTTTTTTTCTCGTGCCTTTGGATTAGAAAACTTTCACAGAAGTTGAAATTCATTCAGTTCTAGGTCGTGTCCAACAAGATGTGAACACTCCACACAGTGAGGCCCAGGAGGGACAATAACAACGACATCTCCGGCTCCTGGCCTGGAAAATAAGGACAGAGGGGATTTGTGTAAACTTTTATGGGAAATTTTCAGAACATGTTCTCAGTCTGTTATCATGCCTCCAAAACATACCATTGAGATGTGGCAAATAAGACCATGTGACACCAAAGTTATGAGTCTGTTCCACCTAAGTTTGACCATCAGTGGTTTCTTCAGTCCATAATTTTTGACATTCTGAGTTTCCCAAGCCAGAAGTAAATAGGTTTGGATCATTTACTGACAGCATTAATTATGTCTTTCCAGGAACTGGTGGCTGACCCAGCTCATAGACCACCACCAAAAGTCAGTAGAAATTATAGGGTAATTCTACTTGACCTGACCAAAAGACACTTTTATGAACCAGAGAAAACACAAAGAATTCAGATTTGATGGTCTTTGAAGGCTGAGAGCCATAGCTGCTTCCCTCAGAAGATTGGCCTTGAATCAACTGATGGACCACCACCACCATCTTCTTATACGTTAGATCAGTGGATCTAAGGATGAAAGTGACCATTAGAGAAGTATCGTAGGGTACATATACTTGGTCAAATCGGTAGGGACTTATAGGTGGACACACATGGAATTCAGTTTAGTTGGCCATTGAGGGTTGAACACCTCGGCTGCTCCATTTGATGAGTTGATCGTTGTCTCTATGCATTTACTACCAATGGTATCTGCTTACAAGGGTGGAGTTCTCTCATATTCGAGTTTTGAAGGGTACCCCACTTAATTGGTCTAATAGGGACTTTTCTTGGGCCAGAGCCAGTATAGAATTCAGTTCCGTTAGCCTTACAAGGCTGAGCATTCGAGAAGATTGATGTTGACCCAGCTTGTAGACCACACAAATGGTATCTACTTAAAGGCAGTTGATATCTATCTAAGGCTATTATTAAATAATATGCCTGCCCGATCGGCTCAATAAGGAGTTTAGAAATAAGTTTAGTTGGCTTTTGATGATTGACATCCTTAACTTCTGTCCAGTCAAAGAATTCATAGTTGACCTGTGTCGACCCGCCACCACAATTGTGGATTACCAGGGCAATGGGGTACTCAGAGCCGAGCCCGTAGAAGTCTATGGGGATTGTCACAGGTAGCTGTGGCTCGGTCTGTGGCCCGGGCGGTCTGGCGTATGTTAGGGATATATTTACAGGGGATAGATTTATATACAGTTCGTGACGCCACCTGTAGTATTCTGGTAATTAGTACCAGCGCTGCTGTAGATCTCTGAGGGGATGGTGAGGCAGCTAGATGTCGGGTCCCCTACAGGTGGGACTCTTCCCTCAGGTCGGTAGTTAGGTAGGGATTGTGCAGGCATGCAATAAATAACTCAGTCTCACACAGTCAGCGTCTTTCCATACCTTTACTTGCAAGATGGTAAGGCAGGTCCCAGGGAGGCTGATGGGGTTGATGGAGGATGAGCTTTGAGGCAACAGCTAAGCAAGTTAGGGGCCTCCTTTACTGTCCAATGATGAAGAGTGCAACCAGCTTGCAGCGTAGTTCCCTCTATAATTTCAGCTATCCAAAGCTGTTCTGCCCAGTCAGATTTGTGGTGAAGCCTTCCAATTGATGAAACTAGGTTCTTGCTTTTGTCTGCGCTTGACTCAAAGTCCCTATTTCACCTGACTCCGGTTACGTACTGACTATATGGGCGTTTGCCGCGACCTAGGGTCCGGTAAATCTCTGGTTTTCTTACCACTATGCTTGTAGCTAATAGTGATTCTTCGGTCCCCAGTGACCGGTAGCAATGTGCAGGACTTTTCCAAGCCAAAAGCACTTTTCCAATAATCTTCCTTCCACTTTGCCCTTCGATTTGCTCGACTCTTAATAGATAGCTCAGTCTTTCTTCCAGTGGGGCACAGCTCTGACTAGGCTAAGGTGAATTAGACCACCTGTACCAGCCTCCACTTTCTGAACTGATGATGACAGGCTCAAAACTGGACACGTCTACTCTGTCCAAGGACAGGAAACTGACTGACTAAAATCACTCCTTTCCACACCCCTGCTGGGTGTGTCAGAAGTGTACGTGATGTATGAAGAGACCTTAACTGTTACCTCTCCACTCATCCTCCTGGTATTGTGTACCAGGGCTACACATTCCCCCATGGTAAACGACAGCACTCCCGGGCTGTAAAATACAAAAGAGACAGTTTTGTTTATGCAAGAAAACATCAACAATAACATTAATTCGTCCCATCCGGGAGGTGAGGATATCTTGAACGTTGCGAAAAATAACATTAGATATAGAAAAGTACAAATATTAAATAGCATTCAATAAATATACAGTATTCTTGTGAAGGACCCGCACCAAACCTTCAACGTGGGTCCTGGGTGGGCTGCAGGACATCCGAATGCAGACCTCACTCAGTGCCACACCACACGGGTTTTTGGTTCAGAGGTAAGTCAAGGTTTCATGTGAAACCATTAAAAAGGCACTTTAGTGCAACTATTTACAGGATACAGTTTTTGGGCTGGCTCAGTCCTCAGCCTCTGAGTCCATTGTTAAACGAAGACATAATAGGGAAAACACATTTATATATATAGACTTTTTACAATATTCACATCAATTCGTTATAATCACTGCTGATATCTAATGGGTAACTTCCCTTTGGTGGTTCGCTCTGATCTACGTGGTGTAGCCTCAGGTATATCAAGTTGCGATCTGTCTGCACTGCGTAACGGCAAACTATAGAACTGCCTTAATCTTTCCATGGATCTGGCAAGCGTACTGATGGCTGGGCGGTGTGAGTCAGCTTCACCAGGGGATCCCATAGTATGGGGCGCTGCTTCAGATGATCCTTCTTGAGGTTCCACAGGTTGAGGTGTTGCTGGGATGGGTAACTCCTGAGCGGGCTCAACTGGCACCACGGGCACAACTGGAGGTAGAACTTCCTCTTGTGGCTGATAAAACTGCAACACTGGAATTATCACAGCATCTCCCAGTCTAGGCCAATCCGCAGGAAAATCTCCCAGATCGGTGTGTATGACCTCTTCCTTTCTTTCTCCTTGATTGAGGACAGGGTTCTTTTCACAACGCTTTAAGTGTTCTGGACACAACTTCAAATGATCTCTGGACACAGTGATTGTTGTTCTTCCTCCGTCCTTACTGACGACACAAACTTTTCTGTTGTCATATTTAGAATCTTGTATAACATAGGGTTCTTGCTCCCACTGGTTATCCAATTTGTGCATCTTCCTTTTTCTTTTTAATACTACCTCTCCAGGCATCAAAGGCTTGGCAGGAGCATTTCGGTTGTAAACATCTTCCTGTTTCTCCCGTGCCTTATTGAGACTTTCCTCTACACAGATTTGTACTCTTCTGTATTGCTCTTGCCGATTGACGTCCCAGTTTTCAACAGCGTCGTCTGCCTCCGGTTCTACCACTCCAAGTTCTAGATCCATTGGTAGTCTCCCGGGCCTTGCTCTCATAAGATAGGCTGGAGTGCAGTTAGTTGAGCTTACAGGTATATGATTATACAAATCAACCAAATCAGGTAGTAAGTCCGGCCATCGATTTCTGTCTTCCAACGGTATGGATCTCAACAAGTCAAGGACAATATGGTTCATTTTCTCACAAAGACCGTTGGTTTGAGGGTGGTATGGTGTTGTTCTTATTTTCTTGCACCCGTACATGTGACAGAATTCCTTGAATAAATCGGCTTCGAAAGCAGGTCCCTGATCGGTTAATACTTGCTCGGGATACCCATGCGGTCTGCAGAAGCTTGCTTGAAAGGTCTTCGCTGCCGTCACTGCGGTCTGGTCCTTAACTGGAACAACCACCAGAAATCTGGAGTAATGGTCTACCATGGTCAAGGCGTATGAGTATCCAGATCTACTTGGCGACAGTTTGACGTGGTCCAGGGCCACAATCTCCAGAGGACGAGTCGTCCGGATAGGTTGCAGGGGTGCCTTCTGACTACCGTAGTCCTTTCTTCTGAGACCACAGGGTCCACAGTTCCGACACCACCTCTCGATGGAGCTGCGCATCCCTACCCAGTAGAACCGGCATCTCAACAGGGTCTCCAGCTTTCTCCAGCCAAAGTGTCCTGCTTGATCGTGGTACGCTTCCAACACCATTGGGACGTCTGCCTTGGGGACCACTATTTGCCAGACCATTTCATGGGTTCTGGGGTTGACGTATCTCCTGCACAACTTCTCACGGTATAGGAACAACCTGCTTTTCTCGTTCCACAGGAGCTTTGCTGACATAGGTGCATCCTTTTCCAAAGAGGAGCCTTCCTGTCTTAACAACTCCTTGATGCGGCTGACCACTGGATCACTGTCCTGAGTCTCCTTCCAACTGTGATGGGGTAAAGGATTTAATGTGGCACCATACTGCTTTCTGTGAACTCGATGCTCATGGACTACCCCATTTCGATGAAACGCAGGGAGCTCAATTTCTTCCAGGTCGTCCGATTCTTCTTCCGTGTCAGAGTCATGCGGCATTCGGGACAATGCGTCGGCATTAGCATTCTTTCGACCTGCCCGGTACTTGATAGTAAACTGGTAATTGGACAATCGAGCCATCCAACGCTGCTCCATGGCGCCCAGCTTGGCGGTTTCCAGGTGCGTTAATGGGTTGTTGTCTGTAAACGCAGTGAACTTATTGGAGGCCAGATAGTGCTTAAATCTTTCAGTAATGGCCCAGACCAGCGCCAGAAACTCCAGCTTGAAGCTGCTATAATTTTCCGGATTCCTCTCAGTTGGCCTGAGTTTTCTGCTGGCATATGTGATGACTTTTTCTTGGCCATTCTGCTTCTGACTGAGAACTGCTCCTAAACCTTCATTACTTGCATCGGTGTACAGCAGGAACGGTTGGTTGTAATCAGGATACGTCAAGATCTCATCTCCTGTAAGGATCTCTTTCATCTTTTGAAATGCTTCAGCCTGTTCCTTACCCCAATTGAAAGGAGGGTTTCTGCTCTTTAGGGATTGTCCTACTAGGAGGTCCTGTAAAGGGGCTGCCTTCTTCGTGTAATCTTTCACGAATCTCCTGTAGTAACCCGTTAGTCCCAGGAACTGTCGCACTTCCTTAAGGTTCTTCGGCTCCGGCCACTTCTGGATGGCAGTGACTTTCTCTGGGTCCGGCGCTACTCCTTCCGAACTGACGATGTGCCCCAAGTATTGTACCTTCTGCTTGAGTAGATGGCATTTTGAGGGTTTTAATTTCATCCCGTACCTGGACAGGGACTCGAATACTTCTGCCAGGTGCTTCAGATGGTCCTCATATGTCTTGGAATACACGATAACGTCGTCTAGGTATAGCAGCACGGTTTCAAAATTGAGATGTCCCAGACAGTTTTCCATCACTCTCTGAAATGTTCCTGGGGCACTACTGAGCCCAAACGGCATTCTGTCGAACTCACAGAGCCCCATTGGGGTAGTGAAAGCCGTTTTCTCACGATCCTCCTCAGCCACAGCCACTTGCCAGTAACCACTAGTCAGATCGAGGGTAGAAAAGTAGTTAGCCGTTTTCAGAGCAGCTAATGATTCCTCTATGCGTGGTAACGGGTATGCATCCTTGTGTGTTATGCGGTTCACCTGCCTGTAATCCACACACATTCTCATACTACCATCTTTCTTTTTAACCAGAACTAGAGGGGCGGCCCAGGGGCTACAACTATCCCTTATCACCCCAGCTTTCTTCATATCATTCAACATTTCTTTAGCCTTCTGATAATGAGCTGGAGGTATGGGCCTATACCGCTCTTTGATGGGAGGATGATTGCCTGTAGGGATATGATGTTGTACTCCCTTAATTGTCCCAAAATCAAGTGGATTTTTGCTAAACACTTGGGCATACTCTTGCACCACCCGTAATACCCCTTGCTTCTGGTGAGCGGGAGTGGTGTCCGTCCCAACATGGAGTTGCTGACACCATTCCGCCACCTGAGTTGCTGGGTCATTGTCCTCCTCTATTTGACAGGAGTCTAAGGACTCAGCCGGGAGAATAGAATTATTATCAACAGCATGAAGTTTAGCAATGGTTGCATAACGGGGTAAATTTACCTCATCATCTCCCCAATTGAGAAGCCGTACCGGTACTCTTCCATTCACCACTTCTACTACTCCTCTAGCAGTCATAAGTGTAGGTCTATGTTCTGAATGGTGGGGTTCTACTACAGCTTGGTAATTCTGTCCTCTCAGACCTATGGCTGCCCTGCACCAGATTATCATTTCACTCATTGGGGGTATCACAATAGGATCCGAGTCAGTGACCCGTACATTACCAATTTCGCCGTCGGTAAGCTTCGCTTGCTGCTGACACACCAGGGCCCGGATCTCTCTTTGGATTACTCCCCTCTGCCTTGGTCGGGCAATCTCAGCGAGCTGTTGGAGCAAGAACACAACTTCTCCCAAACAATTACCGATAATGTTAGTACCCAAAATTATATTTAAACCGTTCTCCTCATTTACAGTCTTTACTACCAGAAGCCCTTGGTCTTTCAACTCCTCTCTGCCCACCTTTACATCTACACATTTTGTTCCGAGTACTTCTACAGGAAGACCATTAGAAGCATACACAGTAAAGTCAAGGCTCGGAGGTTTAAGACTGTCCATTGACCAGTACTTGGTATATAGAGCATCAGGTATTAGGGTCACCTGGGACCCAGTGTCTAACAATGCTGGAACAGCAATACCATCTAGAATAATAGACAGGTAGGGTCGCCCGCCCACATACCTGCGGTTCCAGTCTAGGGGGCCTGACGGGTATTCTCCTGGGTGTTGGCCCTTGGACCCAGGTTCTGCCCGTTTAAAGGACACTGTGGAGACATATGACCTTTCCGGTTGCAGCGATAACAGATGATCTCTCGACGAGGAGGGTGTTGATCAGAGGTCGCTCCTGGGGGTGGCGTTGTCCTCCTCCGGGGGGGCGACGTCTTCTTTCTTCTCCGGTGCATCCACGGGACGTCTTCTGGGCAGTCAGCTAACAAGATCTTCCCTTCCTCCTCTTTCCGCAGCTGCAGGGCACTCATCACAGCAGCCAGATTTTTAGTCAGCTGGCGCACCTCTGAGCGCAGACAGTCCAATTCACTAGGAGGTGTCATCTGCGCTTTGGCTTCGGCCACTAACGGGGAACAGGGGGTTACTGCCGGTTCCAGAGTGACTTCACCCTGATGATGTTGGGTGGCCACCTCAGGTTTGCCCAGGGGCCGCAGCCCTTTTATTGCCATGTCCTTTAGGGCATCAAAGGTAGCATCCGGATGATCTAAGGACCACCAATTTACAGTTCTGCGTTCCTCTGGGGATCTCAATCCCTGTATAAATTGTTCTTTCAGCATTCTATTCTCGTCGATAGCATTTACATTGTTAATTTGCTTGAGGGCTCTCAGGGCTCCCTGTAGTCGGCAAGCATAGTCCCGGATGCTGTCATCTGGCTGTTGTGAACAGTGATAGAAGGCCATCCGGAGATCCGTTTCTGTGCGGTCTTCAAATATGGCATGCAGCTTAAGGAAGATCGCAGGTACCGACTCCTGATCAACGGTATCCCAAGTCTCCACTTCCCTCTCAGCAGCGCCAGTTAGCTGCCCTATTAGCACAGCAGCTTTTTGTCTCTCAGGCATGGAGTACATTTCTAGGATGCTGCATAACTTCCGCTTGAAGCCTGCTAAAGTGCCTGGCCCACCGCTGTATTGGGGAAGCCATTTCGCCCCAGGCATATATGGGAGCGTTAGTGGCATGATCGGGACTACCGGACTGGGTGCAGGGCCTGCGCCCCCATCTGGCGCTACAATACCAGACGGTGCGGGATTGGGGCCTCCGGCCGGGGCCGCACTGTCAGCCGGTTGTTGTGACATCTTAGCGCCCCCTTGGTTAAACGGAGCCTACCGGTTTCAGACGCTGCTATTTCACAGACACCGCAGTGAGAACAGGACCTTCGTCGCAGGCGCTCTGATGTCAGAGCGTTCACTTCCTGTTGCAGGACCTGCCGATGAGTCAGAGCCAGGGGCGTGTCCAAGACTTTGCGCGCTCCTTCAGGTACGCCCACCTTCTTCTCCAGCGCCTTAGGGCGCGAATCTGGCGGCAAATATGGCGGTATTTGGCGCCAAACAACAGCAACAGTCTTTTTCGCCAAAACACTCCACAGGCACACAGGGCTCGCAATGCTGCAAGTTTCGTATCCTGTTCGTGACGCCAAAGTTTTTGTGTCGACCCGCCACCACAATTGTGGATTACCAGGGCAATGGGGTACTCAGAGCCGAGCCCGTAGAAGTCTATGGGGATTGTCACAGGTAGCTGTGGCTCGGTCTGTGGCCCGGGCGGTCTGGCGTATGTTAGGGATATATTTACAGGGGATAGATTTATATACAGTTCGTGACGCCACCTGTAGTATTCTGGTAATTAGTACCAGCGCTGCTGTAGATCTCTGAGGGGATGGTGAGGCAGCTAGATGTCGGGTCCCCTACAGGTGGGACTCTTCCCTCAGGTCGGTAGTTAGGTAGGGATTGTGCAGGCATGCAATAAATAACTCAGTCTCACACAGTCAGCGTCTTTCCATACCTTTACTTGCAAGATGGTAAGGCAGGTCCCAGGGAGGCTGATGGGGTTGATGGAGGATGAGCTTTGAGGCAACAGCTAAGCAAGTTAGGGGCCTCCTTTACTGTCCAATGATGAAGAGTGCAACCAGCTTGCAGCGTAGTTCCCTCTATAATTTCAGCTATCCAAAGCTGTTCTGCCCAGTCAGATTTGTGGTGAAGCCTTCCAATTGATGAAACTAGGTTCTTGCTTTTGTCTGCGCTTGACTCAAAGTCCCTATTTCACCTGACTCCGGTTACGTACTGACTATATGGGGCTGTTTGCCGCGACCTAGGGTCCGGTAAATCTCTGGTTTTCTTACCACTATGCTTGTAGCTAATAGTGATTCTTCGGTCCCCAGTGACCGGTAGCAATGTGCAGGACTTTTCCAAGCCAAAAGCACTTTTCCAATAATCTTCCTTCCACTTTGCCCTTCGATTTGCTCGACTCTTAATAGATAGCTCAGTCTTTCTTCCAGTGGGGCACAGCTCTGACTAGGCTAAGGTGAATTAGACCACCTGTACCAGCCTCCACGTTCTGAACTGATGATGACAGGCTCAAAACTGGACACGTCTACTCTGTCCAAGGACAGGAAACTGACTGACTAAAATCACTCCTTTCCACACCCCTGCTGGGTGTGTCAGAAGTGTACGTGATGTATGAAGAGACCTTAACTGTTACCTCTCCACTCATCCTCCTGGTATTGTGTACCAGGGCTACACAGACCCACATCAAAGTTGACCGACAAAGGTGTCTACTCAATGGCCAGTAGATATCTAAGGGCGTATAAGGGTTCTAAGAGTACAGTATGGTACAACTACTTGGTTAACACAATAGGCAGTTCTATAGGGCCGATATTTTCAAGAAATACAAGGAATTCAGTTTAGTCGTTGACCCCCTGAACTATATCGTTTGAGGGATTGGTGGTTAACCTAGCTCAAAGACCACTACCGTTGTTATCTGTGCGTAAGTCAGTAGATTTCTATGGCTGAGATTTTAAGCTATTTCAGGTCTTTTGGTAAGCCAGAGCAAACACATCAAATTCAGTTTGATTGGCCTTTGATGGTTGAAGGTTTTGGTACAAAAATGGCAACAAATACCAAAGGGAAAAATAAAATGACAATCATAAATCAGGCCCATAGTTTATCTACTGTAGATTTAGCTTGTAAAATGCCGTTGGACGTGGAATTTAGCTATTGTTATTGCTATGCCAGTGCAGTCTCCTTCCATCCATATTTATATGGCATGTTCCTGGCGCGTTCATCGCGCCGGTCATCTCTGCGAGCATAGTAATACTGTGTACTTAATACTACCGATAAAGTTTAATTAACAGACAATTAAGCTGACGAGTGGCGGCAGCGCGGAGATGTGAAATAATTGTGTTATTGACATTTTAGGCAGAAAAAAATTGTATATTTTCACACTCAGCGCTGGATGCGGGACAGAGTTGATTTTTACAATGTGCCGGTGCATATTTTAATAGCGCACTGACTATAATGTCCTATGGTAATAGGGGACAGATGCTTACTGTTTGTATCAGAGATAATTTCACTGCAAATGTATTGATCTGGTACCAAGAGCTTGTAAACTAGCAATTAAAGGCGACCTATCACTTGACATAAATATTTAATTTTTTAACCTGGTTTAAATGCCGCTGTTCTCCTGAGTCCGACAATGTTTTTCTTTTGTTCCTGCTCCTCTCTGTTTCAGAGATACCGCCCTTTCTTTCCTGAATATAATGTTTGTCTTGTGAGCTCAGTGGGCGTGGTCCACATGACGACGCCCACATTGATTTGAGGACAACGCCCACTTTGCTTGTAAAACTAACTTTATATAAGGAGAAGATGGTGCCATATCTCTAGAATGGAGAGGCGTAAAAACAAAAGGAAACCAACGCCGAATTCAGAAAAACAGCGGCATTTACACCGGGTAAAACATTACATATTTATGGCAAGTGGGAGGTCTACTTTAAGTCAGCCAATCACTTAAAAATATGCTGCCAGCAACTACTGTGCATCTTTGCGTAGCCAAGAAATTTACTATATGTGGTTTGCAAAATATTTATATACAATGACAAGTAGTAGTGGAACAATGTTTTGAACAATCGTGGCATAGAGTTCAATAATAAAACTGTATGTAGTGTGCTCCCTCTAGTGGTGACGGCAGTAAGCATAGAGTTCAATATAAAACTGTATGTAGTGTGCTCCCTCTAGTGGTGACGGCAGTAAGCATAGAGTTCAATAATAAAACTGTATGTAGTGTGCTCCCTCTAGTGGTGATGGCAGTAAGCATAGAGTTCAGTAATAAAACTGTATGTAGTGTGCTCCCTCTAGTGATGACAGCAGTAAGCATAGAGTTCAATAATAAAACTGTATGTAGTGTGCTCCCTCTAGTGATGACAGCAGTAAGCATAGAGTTCAATAATAAAACTATGTAGTGTGCTCCCTCTAGTGGTGATGACAGTAAGCATAGAGTTCAATAATAAAACTGTATGTAGTGTGCTCCTCTAGTGGTGACGGCAGTAAGCATAGAGTTCAGTAATAAAACTGTATGTAGTGTGCTCCCTCTAGTGGTGACGGCAGTAAGCATAGAGTTCAGTAATAAAACTGTATGTAGTGTGCTCCCTCTAGTGGTGACGGCAGTAAGCATAGAGTTCAGTAATAAAACTGTATGTAGTGTGCCCCTCTAGTGATGACGGCAGTAAGCATAGAGTTAATAATAAAACTGTATGTAGTGTGCTCCCTCTAGTGGTGACGGCAGTAAGCATAGAGTTCAGTAATAAAACTGTATGTAGTGTGCTCCTTCTAGTGGTGACGGCAGTAAGCATAGAGTTTAATAATAAAACTGTATATAGTGTGCTCCCTCTAGTGGTGATGGCAGTAAGCATAGAGTTCAGTAATAAAACTGTATGTAGTGTGCTCCTCTAGTGTGACGGCAGTAAGCATAGAGTTCAATAATAAAACTGTATGTAGTGTGCTCCCTCTAGTGGATGACAGGCAGTAAGCATAGAGTTCAGTAATAAAACTGTATGTAGTGTGCTCCCTCTAGTGGTGACGGCAGTAGGCATAGAGTTCAATAATAAAACTGTATGTGAGTGTGCTCCCTCTAGTGGTGACGGCAGTAAGCATAGAGTTAATAATAAAACTGTATGTAGTGTGCTCCTCTAGTGGTGAGGCAGTAAGCATAGAGTTCATAATAAAACTGTATGTAGTGTGCTCCTCTAGTGGTGACGGCAGTAAGCATAGAGTTCAGTAATAAAACTGTATGTAGTGTGCTCCCTCTAGTGGTGACGCAGTAAGCATAGAGTTCAATAATAAAACTGTATGTAGTGTGCTCCCTCTAGTGGTGACGGCAGTAAGCATAGAGTTCAGTAATAAAACTGTATGTAGTGTGCTCCCTCTAGTGTGACGGCAGTAAGCATAGAGTTCAGTAATAAAACTGTATGTAGTGTGCTCCTCTCTAGTGGTGACGGCAGTAAGCATAGAGTTCAGTAATAAAACTGTATATAGTGTGCTCCCTCTAGTGGTGAGGCAGTAAGCATAGAGTTCAGTAATAAAACTGTATGTAGTGTGCTCCCTCTAGTGGTGACGGCAGTAAGCATAGAGTTCAGTAATAAAACTGTATGTAGTGTGCTCCCTCTAGTGGTGACGGCAGTAAGCATAGAGTTCATAATAAAACTGTATGTAGTGTGCTCCCTCTAGTGGTGACGGCAGTAAGCATAGAGTTCAGTAATAAAACTGTATGTAGTGTGCTCCCTCTAGTGGTGACGGCAGTAAGCATAGAGTTCAATAATAAAACTGTATGTAGTGTGCTCCCTCTAGTGGTGATGGCAGTAAGCATAGAGTTCAGTAATAAAACTGTATGTAGTGTGCTCCTCTAGTGGTGACAGCAGTAAGCATAGAGTTCAGTAATAAAACTGTATGTAGTGTGCTCCCTCTAGTGGTGATGGCAGTAAGCGTAGAGTTCAGTAATAAAACTGTATGTAGTGTGCTCCCTCTAGTGGTGACAGCAGTAAGCATAGAGTTCAGTAATAAAACTGTATGTAGTGTGCTCCCTGTAGTGGTGATGGCAGTAAGCATAGAGTTCAGTAATAAAACTGTATGTATTGTGCTCCTTCTAGTGGTGACGGCAGTAAGCATAGAGTTCAATAATAAAACTGTATGCAGTGTACTCCCTCTAGTGGTGATGGCAGTAAGCATAGAGTTCAATAATAAAACTGTATGTAGTGTGCTCCCTCTAGTGGTGACGGCAGTAAGCATAGAGTTTAATAATAAAACTGTATGTAGTGTGCTCCCTCTAGTGATGACAGCAGTAAGCATAGAGTTTAATAATAAATCTGTATGTAGTGTGCTCCCTCTAGTGGTGACCGCAGTAAGCATAGAGTTCAATAATAAAACTGTATGTAGTGTAGTCCCTCTAGTGGTGATGGCAGTAAGCATAGAGTTCAATAATAAAACTGTATGTAGTGTGCTCCTTCTAGTGGTGATGGCAGTAAGCATAGAGTTCAATAATAAAACTGTATGTAGTGTGCTCCCTCTAGTGGTGACGGCAGTAAGCATAGAGTTCAGTAATAAATCTGTATGTAGTGTGCTCCCTCTAATAATGACGGCAGTAAGCATAGAGTTCAATAATAAAACTGTATGTAGTGTGCTCCCTCTAGTGGTGACGGCAGTAAGCATAGAGTTCAATAATAAAACTGTATATAGTGTGCTCCCTCTAGTGGTGACGGCAGTAAGCATAGAGTTTAATAATAAAACTGTATGTAGTGTGCTCCCTCTAGTGGTGATGGCAGTAAGCATAGAGTTCAATAATAAAACTGTATGTAGTGTGCTCCCTCTAGTGGTGACAGCAGTAAGCATAGAGTTCAATAATAAAACTGTATGTAGTGTGCTCCGTCTAGTGGTGACGGCAGTAAGCAGAGTTCAATAATAAAACTGTATGTAGTGTGCTCCTTCTAGTGGTGATGGCAGTAAGCATAGAGTTCAATAATAAATCTGTATGTAGTGTGCTCCCTCTAGTGGTGACGGCAGTAAGCATAGAGTTCAGTAATAAATCTGTATGTAGTGTGCTCCCTCTAATAATGACGGCAGTAAGCATAGAGTTCAATAATAAAACTGTATGTAGTGTGCTCCCTCTAGTGGTGACGGCAGTAGGCATAGAGTTCAGTAATAAAACTGTATGTAGTGTGCTCCCTCTAGTGGTGACGGCAGTAAGCATAGAGTTCAATAATAAAACTGTATGTAGTGTGCTCCCTCTAGTGGTGATGGCAGTAAGCATAGAGTTCAATAATAAAACTGTATGTAGTGTGCTCCCTCTAGTGGTGGCTGCAGTAAGCATAGAGTTCAGTAATAAAACTGTATGTAGTGTGCTCCCTCTAGTGGTGAGGCAGTAAGCATAGAGTTCAATAATAAAACTGTATGTAGTGTGCTCCCTCTAGTGGTGACAGCAGTAAGCATAGAGTTCAATAATAAAACTGTATGTAGTGTGCTCCCTCTAGTGGTGACGGCAGTAAGCATAGAGTTCAATAATAAAACTGTATGTAGTGTGCTCCTCTAGTGGTGACCGCAGTAAGCGTAGAGTTCAATAATAAAACTGTATGTAGTGTGCTCCCTCTAGTGATGACGGCAGTAAGCATAGAGTTCAATAATAAAACTGTATGTAGTGTGCTCCCTCTAGTGGTGATGGCAGTAAGCATAGAGTTCAATAATAAAACTGTATGTAGTGTGCTCCCTCTAGTGATGACGGCAGTAAGCATAGAGTTCAGTAATAAAACTGTATGTAGTGTGCTCCCTCTAGTGATGACGGCAGTAAGCATAGAGTTCAATAATAAAACTGTATGTAGTGTGCTCCCTCTAGTGGTGATGGCAGTAAGCATAGAGTTCAATAATAAAACTGTATGTAGTGTGCTCCCTCTAGTGGTGATGGCAGTAAGCAGAGTTCAATAATAAAACTGTATGTAGTGTGCTCCCTCTAGTGGTGATGGCAGTAAGCATAGAGTTCAATAATAAAACTGTATGTAGTGTGCTCCCTCTAGTGGTGATGGCAGTAAGCATAGAGTTCAATAATAAAACTGTATGTAGTGTGCTCCCTCTAGTGGTGATGGCAGTAAGCAGAGTTCAATAATAAAACTGTATGTAGTGTGCTCCCTCTAATGATGACAGCAGTAAGCAGAGTTCAATAATAAAACTGTATGTAGTGTGCTCCCTCTAGTGATGACGGCAGTAAGCATAGAGTTTAATAATAAAACTGTATGTAGTGTGCTCCCTCTAGTGATGGCGGCAGTAAGCATAGAGTTCAGTAATAAAACTGTATGTAGTGTTCTCCCTCTAGTGGTGACGGCAGTAAGCATAGAGTTCAATAATAAAACTGTATGCAGTGTGCTCCCTCTAGTGATGACGGCAGTAAGCGTAGAGTTCAATAATAAAACTGTATGTAGTGTGCTCCCTCTAGTGGTGACGGCAGTAAGCGTAGAGTTCAATAATAAAACTGTATGTAGTGTGCTCCCTCTAGTGGTGATGGCAGTAAGCATAGAGTTCAATAATAAAACTGTATGTAGTGTGCTCCCTCTAGTGGTGATGGCAGTAAGCATAGAGTTCAGTAATAAAACTGTATGTAGTGTGCTCCCTCTAGTGGTGATGGCAGTAAGCATAGAGTTCAAGAATAAAACTGCAATGAGCTCCCTCTATTGGTGGCTGCTGGAACTATATAGCTGAATAATAAAACTATGCAGTGAGCTCCCTTTAGTGGTGGCTGCAGAAAATATAGACGTGAATAATAAAACTGTATGCAGTGAGCTCCCTCTATTGGTGGCTGCAGGAAGTATAGAGCTGAGTAATAAAATCGTATGTAGTGTGCTCCCTCTAGTGGTGGCTTCAGGGAGCTGAGAGGTGAATGATTAAAATTAGATAAAGTAATTCAATGTCATTACAAAAACTGTACATTTAGGGTATATAGAGTCACTCAAGTGGATTTCAGTAATGAGAATGGAGAAAAAGTGGATAAGGGGAAAATGAGACTCCTTATGTGTTACATTTTTTGGATATTGACAATTTGGGGACACTCCTGCCCCACCTAACCCGCTTGCAGCATGCCGCTCGTGGGTGGAGTTTGTGTTACCCCACCCTCTTTCTACCTGGTACATCTCGGAATTTGCTGGGACTGTTTTACAAATATCAGGATAGTTCCTGAAAGTTTGGAATTGTTGACAAGTTTATGTTGTCCCCAAATATTTTATGTCAGTACAAAAACTTTTAAAAAAAAGTATAAAAATCATAAAAAGTGTCATTGTATTTCATGGTAATTTCTGTGGGCGAAACAGTTAAATGTACGCGACGATGCGACCCGTCCTCCGGTAACAATAGCCACGCTCGCTGCTAATATCATC
This sequence comes from Oophaga sylvatica, assembly GCA_033576555.1. Lineage (NCBI taxonomy): Eukaryota > Metazoa > Chordata > Amphibia > Anura > Dendrobatidae > Oophaga > Oophaga sylvatica. The sequence continues at coordinate 106,981,694 of JARQOD010000007.1, read as the reverse complement.
AAGGCCTTCGTAGAGCAGGAAAGCAGGATCACGGCAACGGAACTTTAATTGATACTGCACAGTTACCATGGCGACCAAGGCCTGCGGAGGACATGAAGCCGCACTCACAGTAAACAGATGGGAGAGGATGAAACAGCAGATGATCAATTCCCTGACATTATCTACAGATGTGAGGCCGCAGAATCGTAACCATCCGCGCTCATGTGGATTATTACTAGGCAAAAGTCCCGGCAGAGTGCTCCCTGATAAGGAGTCCCGGCAGAGTGCTCCCTGATAAGGAGTCCCGGCAGAGTGCTCCCTGATAAGGAGTCCCGGCAGAGTGCTCCCTGATAAAGAGTCCCATCAGAGTGCTCCCTGATAAAGAGTCCCGGCAGAGTGCTCCCTGATAAAGAGTCCCATCAGAGTGCCCCCTGATAAGGAGTCCCGCAGAGTGCTCCCTGATAAAGAGTCCCGGCAGAGTGCTCCCTGATAAGAGTGCCGACAGAGTGCCCCTGATAAGGAGTCCCGACAGAGTGCTCCCTGATAAAGAGTCCCATCAGAGTGCCCCCTGATAAGGAGTCCCGTCAGAGTGCTCCCTGATAAAGAGTCCCGGCAGAGTGCTCCCTGATAGAGTCCCGCAGAGTGCTCCCTGATAAAGGAAGGGGTACCCGGCAGAGTGCTCCCTGATAAAGAGTCCCATCAGAGTGCCCCCTGATAAGGAGTCCCGTCAGAGTGCTCCCTGATAAAGAGTCCCGGCAGAGTGCTCCCTGATAGAGTCTCGTCAGAGTGCTCCCTGATAAAGAGTCCCATCAGAGTGCTCCCTGATAAAGAGTCCCGGCAGAGTGCTCCCTGATAAGGAGTCCCGGCAGAGTGCTCCCTGATAGAGTCTCGTCAGAGTGCTCCCTGATAAAGAGTCCCGGCAGAGTGCTCCCTGATAAGGAGTCCCATCAGAGTGCTCCCTGATAAAGAGTCCCGGCAGAGTGCGCCCTGATAAGGAGGCCCGACAGAGTGCTCCCTGATAAAGAGTCCCGTCAGAGTGCTCCCTGATAAGGAGTCCCGGCAGAGTGCTCCCTGATAAAGAGTCCCGTCAGAGTGCTCCCTGATAAAGAGTCCCGGCAGAGTGCTCCCTGATAAGAGGCCCGGACAGAGTGCTCCCTGATAAGAGTCCCAGAGTGCTCCCTGATAAAGAGTCCCGGCAGAGTGCTCCCTGATAAAGAGTCCCGGAGGTGCTCCCTGATAAAAGTCCCGGCAGAGTGCTCCCTGATAAAGAGTCCCGCAGAGTGCGTCCTGATAAGGAGGCCCGACAGAGTGCCCCTGATAAGAGGCCCGCAGAGTGCTCCCTGATAAAGAGTCCCGGCAGAGTGCTCCCTGATAAAGAGTCCCGGCAGAGTGCTCCCTGATAAAGAGTCCCGACAGAGTGCGCCCTGATAAGGAGGCCCGACAGAGTGCTCCCTGATAAGGAGTCCCGTCAGAGTGCTCCCTGATAAAGAGTCCCGGCAGAGTGCTCCCTGATAAAGAGTCCCGACAGAGTGCGCCCTGATAAGGAGGCCCGACAGAGTGCTCCCTGATAAGGAGTCCCGTCAGAGTGCTCCCTGATAAGGAGTCCCGGCAGAGTGCTCCCTGATAAGGAGTCCCGGCAGAGTGCCCCCTGATAAGGAGTCCCGGCAGAGTGCTCCCTGATAAAGAGTCCCGGCAGAGTGCTCCCTGATAAAGAGTCCCGACAGAGTGCGCCCTGATAAGGAGGCCCGACAGAGTGCTCCCTGATAAAGAGTCCCGGCAGAGTGCTCCCTGATAAGGAGTCCCGGCAGAGTGCTCCCTGATAAAGAGTCCCGCAGAGTGCTCCCTGATAAAGAGTCCCGGCAGAGTGTCTCCTGTTAGAGTCCTCGCAGAGTGCCCCTGATAAATAGTGCCGGCAGAGTGCTCCTTGATAAAGAGTCCCCGCAGAGTGCCCCCTGATAAATAGTGCCGGCAGAGTGCTCCCTGATAAAGAGTCCTGGCAGAGTGCCCCCTGATAAAGAGTCCTGGCAGAGTGCTCCCTGATAAATAGTGCTGGCTGAGCGTCTCCTGATAAAGAGTCCGGCAGAGTGCTCCCTGATAAAGAGTCCCATCAGAGTGCCCCCTGATAAGGAGTCCCGTCAGAGTGCTCCCTGATAAAGAGTCCCGGCAGAGTGCTCCCTGATAAAGAGACCCGGCAGAGTGCTCCCTGATAAAGAGTCCCATCAGAGTGCTCCCTGATAAAGAGTCCCGGCAGAGTGCTCCCTGATAAGGAGTCCCGGCAGAGTGTCCCTGATAGAGTCTCGTCAGAGTGCTCCCTGATAAAGAGTCCCGGCAGAGTGCTCCCTGATAAGGAGTCCCATCAGAGTGCTCCCTGATAAAGAGTCCCGGCAGAGTGCGCCCTGATAAGGAGGCCCGACAGAGTGCTCCCTGATAAAGAGTCCCGTCAGAGTGCTCCCTGATAAGGAGTCCCAGCAGAGTGCTCCCTGATAAAGAGTCCCGTCAGAGTGCTCCCTGATAAGGAGTCCCGGCAGAGTGCTCCCTGATAAAGAGTCCCGGCAGAGTGCTCCCTGATAAGGAGTCCCATCAGAGTGCTCCCTGATAAAGAGTCCCGGCAGAGTGCGCCCTGATAAGGAGGCCCGACAGAGTGCTCCCTGATAAAGAGTCCCGGCAGAGTGCTCCCTGATAAAGAGTCCCGACAGAGTGCTCCCTGATAAAGAGTCCCGGCAGAGTGCTCCCTGATAAAGAGTCCCGGCAGAGTGCTCCCTGATAAAGAGTCCCGACAGAGTGCGCCCTGATAAGGAGGCCGACAGAGTGCTCCCTGATAAAGAGTCCCGGCAGAGTGCTCCCTGATAAAGAGTCCCGGCAGAGTGCTCCCTGATAAAGAGTCCCGACAGAGTGCGCCCTGATAAGGAGGCCCGACAGAGTGCTCCCTGATAAGGAGTCCCGTCAGAGTGCTCCCTGATAAAGAGTCCCGACAGAGTGCGCCCTGATAAGAGGCCCGACAGAGTGCTCCCTGATAAGGAGTCCCGTCAGAGTGCTCCCTGATAAGGAGTCCCGGCAGAGTGCTCCCTGATAAGGAGTCCGGCAGAGTGCCCCTGATAAGGAGTCCCGGCAGAGTGCTCCCTGATAAAGAGTCCCGGCAGAGTGCTCCCTGATAAAGAGTCCCGACAGAGTGCGCCCTGATAAGGAGGCCCGACAGAGTGCTCCCTGATAAAGAGTCCCGGCAGAGTGCTCCCTGATAAGGAGTCCCGGCAGAGTGCTCCCTGATAAAGAGTCCCGCAGAGTGCTCCCTGATAAAGAGTCCCGGCAGAGTGTCTCCTGTTAGAGTCCTCGCAGAGTGCCCCCTGATAAATAGTGCCGGCAGAGTGCTCCTTGATAAAGAGTCCCGCAGAGTGCCCCCTGATAAATAGTGCCGGCAGAGTGCTCCCTGATAAAGAGTCCTGGCAGAGTGCCCCTGATAAAGAGTCCTGGCAGAGTGCTCCCTGATAAATAGTGCTGGCTGAGCGTCTCCTGATAAAGAGTCCCGGCAGAGTGCTCCCTGATAAGAGTCCTGGCAGAGTGCCTCCTGATAAAGAGTCCCGTCAGAGTGCTCCCTGATAAAGAGTCCTGGCAGAGTGCCTCCTGATAAACAGTCCCAGCAGAGCGTCTCCTGATAAAGAGTCCTGGCAGAGTGCTCCCTGATAAAGAGTCCTGGCAGAGTGCTCCCTGATAAATAGTGCGGCGAGCGTCTCCTGATAAAGAGTCCCGGCAGAGTGCTCCCTGATAAAGAGTCCTGGCAGAGTGCCTCCTGATAAAGAGTCCCGGCAGAGTGCTCCCTGATAAAGAGTCTGGCAGAGTGCCTCCTGATAAACAGTCCCAGCAGAGTGCCTCTGATAAACAGTCCCAGCAGAGTGCCTCCTGATAAAGAGTCCTGGCAGAGTGCCCCTGATAAATAGTGCCGGCAGAGCGTCTCCTGATAAAGAGTCCCGGCAGAGTGCTCCCTGATAAAGAGTCCGGCAGAGTGCTCCCTGATAAAGAGTCCGGCAGAGTGCTGCCTGATAAAGAGTCCCGGCAGAGTGCTGCCTGATAAAGAGTCCCGGCAGAGTGCCTCCTGATAAAGAGTCCTGGCAGAGTGCCTCCTGATAAAGAGTCCTGGCAGAGTGCCCCCTGATAAATAGTGCCGGCAGAGTGTCTCCTGATAAATAGTGCCGGCAGAGCGTCTCCTGATAAAGAGTCCCGGCAGAGTGCTCCCTGATAAAGAGTCCCGGCAGAGTGCTGCCTGATAAAGAGTCCCGGCAGAGTGCCTCCTGATAAATAGTGCCGGCAGAGTGCTCCCTGATAAAGAGTCCTGGCAGAGTGCTCCCTGATAAACAATGCCAGCTTAGTGCCCCCTGATAAATAGTGCCGGCAGAGTGTCACCTGAAAAACAATGCCTACATAGTGCCATCTGATAGGTAGTGCTGACAATGTGGCCTCTTATAAAGAGTACTGACAGAGTGCCACATGATAAACAATGTCAAATGGCCCAGTGTCTTCTGATAAAGTTCCGGCAGAGTGCCCCCTGATAAATATCGCTGGCAGAGTGACACATGATAAACTGAACCAACAATGCGAGCAGAGTGCCCCCTGACTAGTATTAGTATCTCTGCAGCTATAGAATGCTATATGATTTCTTCCTGCCAGCACCAACCACTAGGGGAGCTCCCCACAGATATACTGATGCACCTACTATTGAAGTCAATGGAAGCAGTATAGCTACATGTGCAGCTGGCTCCCCCTAGTGTCAGCGACCTTTGTGTCAGATTTGCCTGCTGTGCTAGAGACCGAGTGTCTATTAACTTTGTACGGCATAAATAGATCTACATCCTTCCGCTATTCTTCTGTAAATGATTATTCACCAGATGGAAAAACGGATGTGGACGATGATGATGATGAGAGTATTCACATCAAACGGAGGCAGGCGATCATTTATCTGGTAATTGAGTTGTGGATGTGTGGTCTGTTCTCCAGGCTTGTCTTGTGTGGGGGTGGAGTGCGCACACTATTGTATTCAAAGTGATCATATTCATCAAAATATGCTATAGATGCTGCTTCTTAGAGGGTTTTAACTGTTTTCTTTTCATTTATGTTTAGTTTTTACACTGTGAAATGTACAAAAAAATGTTTAAAGTGGAAACAGTCAACAAGCAGGTTAGCGACATGTATTACCGTGTACCAGTGATGGCGCTGTCAGTGTGCTGGCTGCATACACTGTGTCTGTATCTATTATCTATCATCTATCTATCTATTATCTATCCACCCATCATCCCTCTAGATCTTACCCCACTATTTCCCGTGTCCGTGTTTTCTTGCCGCATCGTCATTCATCACACTAATGAAACCTTCCCTCTCCCCTGTGTCCACCACTTTTTCCAGCTGCGTTTTCCATACTTTGTCCTGACATGTCTTTTATTATAATTTAGCCAATTAACAGCCGCCTGCTCCTGTCACATGAGACTTTTGCCAGGGACGTCGGCAGTCGTCCATTTGAAGTGGAAAAGCTGGTTGACAACAATAAATATGGACTCTCCTACTGAGGCTGTCACCCAACTTTCCCAGATTTCCTAATGTGAATCCGGCCTTGTTACTTATCCGTAATAATATACAGGTGTCTGAGCTGTGTCTGTGTCCGCGGTGAATTATACAAAGTATTCCACTATTTCCTTAAATTTGCCTTAACTCTTGTCCTCTCCACGTGGTTTGAGCACATCAGCATGCTGGTCATTTTGCTGAATTGTGTCACCCTCGGGATGTTCCAGCCCTGTGAGGATGTGGACTGTTTGTCAGAAAGATGCACAATCCTAGAGGTAAGATTAACCTTTATATTTGATAAAGTATTATACTCAAGAGCTGCACTCACTATTCTGCTGGTGCAGTCACTGTGTACATACATTACATTACTGATCCTGAGTTACATCCTGTATTATACTCAAGAGCTGCACTCACTATTCTGCTGGTGCAGTCGCTGTGTACATACATTACATTACTGATCCTGAGTTACATCCTGTATTATACTCCAGAGCTGCACTCACTATTCTGCTGGTGCCGTCACTGTGTACATACATTACATTACTGATCCTGAGTTACATCCTGTATTATACTCCAAGTGACATATTGTGCCACTTGTACTACATTACATACTATCTGATTATATCCTGATACTCGAGAGTGCACTATTCTGCAGTGCAGCATGTGTACATACATTACATTACTGATCCTGAGTTATATCCTGTATTATACTCCAGAGCTGCACTCACTATTCTGCTGGTGCAGTCACTGTGTATATACATTACATTACTGATCCTGAGTTATATCCTGTATTATACTCCAGAGCTGCACTCACTATTCTGCTGGTGCAGTCACTGTGTACATACATTACATTACTGATCCTGAGTTATATCCTGTATTATACTCCAGAGCTGCACTCACTATTCTGCTGGTGCAGTCACTGTGTACATACATTACATTACTGATCCTGAGTTACATCCTGTATTATCAGCTGCACTCATTATCTGCTGCTGCAGTCACGTGTACAACATTCATACTATCCTGAGTACTCCTGTATTATACTCAGAGCTGCATCACTATGCTGGTGCGTACATACATTACATTACTGATCCTGAGTTACATCCTGTATTATACTCCAGAGCTGCACTCACTATTCTGCTGGTGCAGTCACTGTGACATAATGACATTACTATCCTGATTACATCCTGTAATCTACTGATTCCTGAGTTTACATCCTAGAACTATCTCTTTTATTATAAAAAAATACAAAACTAAAGTTACAGGCAAACCATAGACAAAACTTACAGACAAACGCAATAACAAAAACATTATCCATAAATCCCAAAAGTCCAATGTCCAACAGATATATAGAAACAAAATGTTTCTCCATTTCATTAACACCCCCGGCAAGGGAAGAGACCTCAACCTATATCCTTTTTTTTTTTTTTTTCCCTCATACACTCATACCCATGCATTCACCTCTAGAAAAAAAAACAAAATTCAGCCAACTGCCCTAAAGAAAGTAAATAGGCCACCTGGCCAAAATTAATGATACAATCTTCATATACATATATATACACACATACTATACCTCGTATAATACATATTTTTTTTTTTTTTTTATTATTTTTTTTTATTATTTTTCCTAAACTAAATCACCACCATTCCCCAAAGGTCCCACGAAAGTTTGTGGCCTATCACACCAGGTCCCACGAAAGTTTGTGGCCTTTCTTACACAGCAAATCTTCTTGGCATCCCGCCGGACGTCCATTCTCCAAAACCCATCCCCCCTCCCCCCAAGAAACCCCCCACCCCACCTAAACTAAATCCCCCTACAAGCATTATAGTACACATACAACATATATATACAGTATATATACACAACCTTATAATAACATATATCAATAATAACACATATCAATAATAACCACTACACACCTTAACCATGACCAAAGAACAGGCCCAAGTTCAATGCTTGCAAGCCCTATACCCGGGTTACCAATTCCAAAACAAAAATCTATACGTGAGGGTTACAGCCCACCACCAGGAACTGGAGACCATAGAGGCTCTCACCCTAATCTACCGCACATCACCCTGACCCTCCCTAACAACACAAAAGAGAAAATCCTGTCCCTATAGCCCTACCAACCTCTCTCTACCTGCCCCTACCTGTCCCTCACTGACCCTCACTACCAACCTAATACTAACTACCTGTCCCTAAAGACTGTCCCTATCTGTCCCTCCCTATCCCTACACATCTATCTGACCCTACAAAATAAAGATAAAAGGATAAAAAATACTAACAGCCCTATCACAGGCACACAGAACCTAACTCACCCTAGGGCACATTAAAGGAGAAACCCCTCCATAGGAGAGAGGCCCTCCCTGCACCCAGCCTCTCAAACTCCAGGGAGCGCACTTTTGCCAGGTCACCCAGGATGTTCCTAATCACCTCTTCCCTGGGGAGGACTTTCCGCTGAGTAGACACTAGACACCGTGCATTCCACGTGCAGAACCTAGTTACTAAACTAACTAAGAAAACAGTGCCCCGATCTCGGCCACCAAGGGACCTGAATGCCCCATAGGCCCACTCCGCATAGGAGAGGCTTGCCAGCCTGGGCCAGCCAATGGAAGCACCCACCCTGCTGTAGACCTCTGTATTAAAGGGACACCGAAGCAGGAAGTGCTCCATGCTTTCAAGCATGCCACCACACTCCTCGCGGGACAATCCCGGTCATCAGAGCTCCTGTACTTCAGGTTGTCCCTCACATACAGCTTCCCATGGAAGCAGCGCCAAGCCAAGTCCCAAAACTTCAAGGGGATCCGCTTAGAGTTCAATAACCCGAGCCCCACCTCCAGATCCCAGCTTGGGCAATCCCTGAGCGCCAGGGGCTTCTGAAAGTGGGTCAACAGGACCCTATTGTCAAGAAACCTTCTCGACATGATCCTGATCTCCCACACTCCCAGACCCCACCGACGGATCACCTTCAGAACCGGGTAACGTAAGCCGGAAGATGCCCATGAGGTGTACGAAGGTCCTTCACCTGCCCACCTATCTCCCATTCCTGGAAGAAAGGCCGAAACCACCCCCTACAGGAGAATACCCACGGAGGAGCCCTCTCTGACCAGAGGTTGGCGATGTTTGCCTTAAGAAAGGTGTTTACTAGAAACACCACTGGGTTGACCATACCCAACCCTCCTAGTCTCCTCGTGCGGTACGTGACCTCTCTCTTGATTAGGTTCAGCCTATTTCCCCATAATAATTGGAAAAACAGGCTGTAGACCCGTGTCCAAAGAGGCTCTGGCAAGATGCAGACGCTGCCCAGATATATTAGCAAAGGAAGCAAATAGCCCTTGGCAAGACTAACCCTTTCCCTTAGGGTCAAGGACCAACCCTTCCACTGATCCACCTTCTGGCGGCAATCTTAAGTCTGCCCTCCCAGTTTTGCTGGGGATAGTCCCCCGGGCCGAAACTGATGCCTAATATTTTTGCTGTGGCCTGAGGCCCTGGAAGGGTGTCCAGGAGATCAAAACTTGGATCTCCCCCTCCCAGCCAGAGACTCTCACACTTGTCCCGGTTGATCATGGACCCGGATGCCACCGAGTAGCGTTCAACCTCAGACATCACCCAATCCGCCTCCTCTCTCGAGGATACAAAAAGGGAAACGTCGTCAGCGTACGCCACTACCCTCAAGGCGGCCTCCGGCACCGCCCGGTCCATCCCGACTCCCACCAACGGTCCGCGCTCCACCCTCCTTAAAAGGGGTCAATCGCGAACACGTATAACAGTGGGCTCAGAGGACAGCCCTGGCGGACACCAGACCTCACCTCAAAAGGGTGTCCGACCCAACCGTTCACTAGCGGAAAAGTCTCTGCCCCATTGTATAAAACTCTCAACCAATCAACAAACCTCCCAGGCAGACCGTACCTCAGAAGAACGGACCAGAGGTACTCATGGTTAACCCGGTCAAAGGCCTTTGCCTGGTCTAAGGACAGCAAGTACCCCTTCCAGTGACCTGCCCTGCCCTGCTCCACTGCCTCTCGGACACCGAGCACAGCACTAAATGTACTGCGGCCTGGAACAGAGCAGTTCTGGGCCCCCGAAAGGAGCCGGGTGCAAACTTCACCAACCGATTAAAAAGCACCTTTGCCAGAACCTTTCGGTCCGTATTGAGAAGCGCTATGGGACGCCAATTCTCAATACAGGACGAGTCTTTACCCTTTGACAGGATAATCAGGGCTGACTTCCTCATTGAACTGGGCAGAGTGTCCGAGGAGAGGCACTCATTAAACACCTCAGTCAAGAGGGGACCAAAGAGTCCCGAAAAGTCTTGTAGAACTCGGATGTTAAGCCATCCGGACCGGGCGACTTTTTGGGCCGTAGCCCATCAATCGCCCGTCTCACTTCCTCTTCCCTGATTGCTTCTGCCAAAACATGAAGAGAGGGGTCATCCCCCGGCTCAGGGATGGTTTCAGCCAGGAAAGCCGACATCTCATCCCGATCAGGATCCCTCCTCCCCAAGAGATGCGAGTAGAAGGATCTGACCACCTCCAGGATCCCTGATTTGGATCTGTTCAGGGACCCCGTACTGTCGATCAGTCCTGTCACCATCTTACAATTCACTGACAACCTGCAGTTTCTGTAAGGGTCGGGCGAGCGGTACCTCCCGAAATCCCTCTCAAAAACCAAGGATGTGTGCCTATCGTACTGGCACCCCTTGAGCAAGGTCTTCACCCTGGAGATTTCCTCTCGGTCCCTCCAGTCGAGACGAGCTGCTCGAGTTTCCTCCCCAGCTGCCGATACAGGCGGTACCTGTTCAGGCCCCTGAGGCTCGAGAGCTGACGGAAGAACCTTGCGACCCTTCTTTTGAAGATCTCCCACCACTCAGACTTACTGCTACAAAGACCCAAGAGAGGTACCTGGCTCTGAAGAAATTCCTCAAAGGACTGTCTTACTTCCGCTTCTTCCAGAAGGGACGAATTCAGCTTCCATAGGCCTCTCCCCATCCGGGGAGTCTCTGTAACATTCAAAGTAAAGAAAATTAAACAGTGATCGGAGAACTCCACCTCAACAGCGGACACTGCAGAAGAGACGGCTTCCTCCTTTAAAAAAAACCTATCTATCCTAGACCTACTGCTTCCCCTATAAAAGGTGAAACCCTCGTGACCTGGAGTGTGCCGGATGTGGACATCCACCAGGCGAGCTTCGCTTACTATGCTATTCAAGGCTACGCTATCATAAGTCAGCCGGTCTCCGGGGCCTCCCCTATCACGGAGTCTGGTTATAGCATTAAAATCCCCACCGAAGACCACCTGCCGGCTCGTAAAAAGATAGGGCTTGATCCTCAGGAAGAGACATTTACGGTCCCACTTAGATTGCGGGCCATAGATATTGATGAGCCGAAGCTCCTGTCCCTTCATGAAGACGTCAAGGACCAAACATCTCCCCATTTCTACCTCGATCACCCGTCTGCATTCCACCTCCGCGGTCTTAAAAAGGACCGCTACCCCGCTATACGGCTCGGCCGCAAGAGACCAGTATGAGGGCCCACTCCTCCATTCCCTCTTTGCTTTGTGGATGGACCCCAGGTCCGTTAGTCTGGTCTCCTGCAAAAATAAAACATCAGCCTCAACCCGGGTGAAAAAATCAAAGCCCGTAAATCTAGCCGTATCCGACTTTATGCTGGCGACATTAATCGACGCCAGAGTCAACGGGGTAGGTTCCGCCATCATGGGTGATTGAGTTAGACGGCCTGTTTTTTAACCGTACCCCCAGATTTCCTCTCCCCCTCTGAGGAGGAACCCGACTCACCCCTCCTCTTTAAAGACACCGAGGTGTCCATATCCTCCTTAGCAGCAGTGGACACCTCCTTCCCAGCACTAGATTCCTCGCCCCTGGACCCCGAGGTAGTCCCCCCGCCAGAGGAGTGTGAATCCCCCGGAGGACGGACCTCGCCACTCCCTGAAGGCACCCCAGATGTTGCATCCGGCCCCTCACCCCCGACCTCCGACACAGCAGAGTCATCGAGGGCTTGGAACCGATTGGAGAGGGGGATCAGAGGGGAGCCGGTGAGCCCTTCCGTGGGCATCCTAGCGGTCAGGGGGGGGGCATTAGATTTTTTAGCCTTGTTCTTCTTCTTCCGCCTCTTACCGGTACGATTGTCACCCGTTTTTTTAGGCTGCTCCACCACCTCTTCATCCACACTTTCATACTGGGAAGAGTTATCAGAAGCAGCCAAACCCTCCCTCTCCATCCTCCGGATCTCCTCGCTCACCGCCTTCTCCCCCAGGGCCTCAGAGGCTTCGGCTGCCGCCTCCAGGGTGGGGGCAGTCATCACCCCAGTTGCCTGAGGCTTATCCTGCCCCCTGCCCTTACGGTGCCTCACCTGTTGCCACTGGTGGGCAGATGTACCAGCCTCGCCTTTCCTCACTGACCCCTCAGCTCCCCTCACGCCTCCACCCCCAGCCCCAGCAGAGGTTGCACCACTGGGGAACCCCCCATGGCTCCCCCCCGCTGGGCCAGAGATGGTGCCGGAAAAGGAGCGGGGGCAGCGGCTATACGGGTGACCTAGGTCACCACACAGGTGACACCTAATGTCACCACAGGCCGCGGCAAGATGACCTACCCCGCCACACAAGGCACACTTCTGCACCTTGCAGCCTGCGCTGAAGTGGCGGGGATCACCGCACCTGTGGCAGACCTTCGGTTGCCCCTGGTAGAAGATCTGGATTCTGTCCCTCCCCAGAAATGCTGAGGAGGGGATGTGGGTGACCGTACCTCCTGAAACCTTCAACTTTACCATGAAGGTCCAGCCCCCTGAACAAATGCCAAACTCGTCCCTATTTTTCTTAGGGACGTCCGTGACTTCCCCATAACGGGAAAGCCACGTCATGATGTCGACCCCAGAGAGTGACTCGTTACTTGTCAAAACGGTCACCCTCTTTGCACTATTTTGGCGAGACACCGCCTGTACGGCAAAGTCTCGCCAGCCGGGCTCCCCCTTTGCCAGTTCGAAATTCGACCAGAAAAGCTCTAGGCCCTCTGGCCGAACAAAACTGATATCGAAGAAGGAGGTGCCAAACGGATGAATCAGGGCAAAGATGTCCGTCGCCCTGAAGTCCATCTTCAGAAGGAGCTCCACAACCCTCGCTCTTGGCGGGCACGCTTCACTGCCCCTCCACCGAAGACGGACCACATTCCGCCTGGCCACCCCCTGCCCGGCTGTCGGGAGGGACCAAACCGTTTCCCCCTCCCTTTTATCTTGGAAGGCAGCCAGGTCGTATCTATCCAGCCAAAAGGCCAAGTCCACCTCTCTGCCCTCTACATTGATCGTCCGTTCTCCCTTTTTGAGGGCCTCCAGGAAACGGCGCCGCAAGACGCCATCCCTGAGGTCCAGAGGCGAGGAAACCCCTTGACCAGACCCTGAGGCTCCAGCCACCACCCCCGAATAACTCAGAGGACCGGCGGCTGGGGGGCAGATGGACTGGCCCCCTCCCCCTCCTTCTAGTACCCTCAGACACCCCATTCACACTTGCCACTTTAGACACACTGCCACCCGCATCCTCAACCGCAGACACTTCCATACCCACACCCTCCTCATCCACGCCATCAGTCACCCCACTCTCACTCACATGCACACTGGGGTCAATATTTTGCCTCACTTTTTGGGAACTTACAGATTTTACCATTTCCACACTGCTACCGCCACCTACTGGTGGCATCTTCCCTGCCGGGGGGTTCTGTCCACACAGTGCTGCTGGCCCTTTAAGACCTGTGCTGCCATTGGGCTTCAGCAGCACTTCCTCCACAGCCTGCACAGAGCTGCCTTCTCTCCCACTGGCAGAGACCAAGCCAGGAGCAGTCCTGCCTCCAGCTCCATCCTGGCTCCTCGCCGGTGCCCCCACTGCAGGTAAGCCCCCAGACTCAGGGGACCCGGCCAGGCATGTGCCCTTGCTGCTGTCTGCTGCAGCTGCAGTCTCTGCTTCACTGCTGATCTTTACCATTTTTTTTTCCTTTTGCTGGGAAGCCACGCCCCCAGCCTCCAGCTTCACAGCAAAGAGATCAGAAGCTGCACCCACATGAGCGGCGGGTGCCGAGGAGGCCACACCCCCCGAGACCGGCCGCAGCGAGACCCCCGGAGCTGACCCGGAGCCGGGACCACCCCCAGGGGCCCCCCCGGCGGTACCAGTCCCCCGGGGCACAGCGCCCCCAACCACCACACCCTGGGCCACAAACAGCTTGGGCACAGCGACTCCGGCGGCCGGCCCCAGGCTAGGCCACTCCCCCTTAGCATTAACCGGCCCCCAGCCCAGACTTTACCTCAGACCCCGCCAGGGGAGCTGACCGCACCAGTTGTTTCTTATGAGCCGGCTCTGCCGGAGCCGAGGCCCCGCCCCCTTCACTTTACTAGGTGCCTGGGCCCCCAGAAGCGATCCAGTAACGGATCCGTAAGTGGGGGACCCAGACACCACAGCGCTCACCGCCGGAGATGCGGTCCCGGCTGCCACTCTCTTGCCCACCACTGGGCCGCCCTCCGCACCATGCTCCATATCAGACACGTCACTACCCCCTCCATTACCACAAACAGAGGCGGCGCCCTGCGTGTCATGGCCTGTAATCTCCCACTCCCTTGCTGCGGACCCACAACAGAGCCCGAGCCGGGGTGGGTAGCGGGTGCCGCACAGCGGGACCGGGGGGCCCCAGAGTGGGGGACATACATAAGCTTCCGGACAACAGCGGTTTTTTTTACCTTCTTCTTAGCTTTTCTCTTCATCCCCCTCCTGGTTGCCTCGTCATCGCAGATCTCATCCCCGAACCGCAGCTGGTTAAACCGGACCGGGGACTCGATCTGCCGGATCTGCTGCATGACGAGGCAGCCCCCCTCACTGCTACTACTACCACCATCCTCATCCTCCCCCTCGCACTCGCTGCCCTCTGAAGAGCCAGAATCTGGCGGGAGAGCCACTTGCTCGGGGGCTATCCCGCTGTGCGACGCCTGGAGATCTCTTACCAGGCCACCAGGCGGTGAGTAGGGCGCGACCTCCTCCTCGCATTCCTCTTCCTCCTCCTCCACCGCCTGGCTGAGGCTCCGTGGCCCCTCAGGAGCCCCTCCGGTCATGGCTCTGAACCGGTCATCATTTTCCAGCTTTTCACGGAAGGGCCCGCTGCCGGCCAGGATCTCGCACCTCCGGGTTGCCAGGTCTTCTATGGCTCTCTGGATTTTTCTGACCGCGGCGGATAGCTCGGCCTTCTTATTGCCGGAGGCCCTGTTGGACCTCTCCTTAGCTACCCTCAACTCCCCCAGAGGGATCTTAGCTTTCTTGAGGCGTCCTCATACTCACAGAGGTGCGCATGGACGCGGGAACCATATACCACGGTGGTTTCCTTCGCCGCCTTGGTGCCCCACTTAAGGGGCCCCGCTGCAGCACCCCTGCTCGTACTCGGCCTACCTCCGGGGGAAGGAGCCGCCGCGGCCATGGCCTCTGGGTACTGCGGGTCTTCATACTGGATCCTTTGCCAGATTTTGTTATCCTAGCCGGATTGGGAGTCCTCCCACCCCCCGCCGGCTTGGACCGGGAGGTGGGAGCCGGGGGCCCTGCCCCGGAGGCCAGTCCCAAGATGAGCCTTCTTTCCTGGGAAGGAGGCAGACAAAAAGTCCTGGATGGAAAAACCTCCCTTCCTGAGCAGCACACACAGGCACCACAGTCAGCCCGCACGGCAAGCTCCGCCCCTTCCTGTGGGATGGTCCAGAGCTGCACTCACTATTCTGCTGGTACAGTCACTGTGTACAAACATTACATTACTGATTCTGAGTTACACCCTGTATTATACTCCAGAGCTGCACTCACTATTCTGCTGGTGCAGTCACTGTGTACAAACATTACATTACTGATTCTGAGTTACACCCTGTATTATACTCCAGAGCTGCACTCACTATTCTGCTGGTGCAGTCATTGTGTACATACATTACATTACTGATTCTGAGTTACATCCTGTATTATACTCCAGAGCTGCACTCACTATTCTGCTGGTGCAGTCACTGTATACATACATTACATTACTGATCCTGAGTTACATCCTGTATTATACCCCAGAGCTGCGCTCACTATTCTGCTGGTGGAGTCACTCTGTACATACATTACATTACTGATACTGAGTTACATGCTGTATTATACCCCAGAGCTGCACTCACTATTCTGCTGGTGCAGTCACTGTGTACATACATTACATTACCGATCCTGAGTTACATCCTGTATTATACTCCAGAGCTGCACTCACTATTCTGCTGGTGCAGTCACTGTGTACATACATTACATTATTGATCCTGAGTTACATCCTGTATTATTCCCCAGAGCTGCACTCACTATTCTGCTGGTGCAGTCACTGTGTACATACATTACATTACTGATTCTGAGTTACATCCTGTATTATTCCCCAGAGCTGCACTCACTATTCTGCTGGTGCAGTCACTGTGTACATACATTACATTACTGATTCTGAGTTACATCCTGTATTATTCCCCAGAGCTGCACTCACTATTCTGCTGGGGCAGGCACTGTGTACATACATTACATTACTGATGCTGAGTTACATCCTGTATTATACTCCAGAGCTGCACTCACTATTCTGCTGGTGCAGTCACTGTGTACATACATTACATTACTGATCCTGAGTTACATCCTGTATTATACCCCAGATGTTATGTTACGGTAGCTGAGGAGTGCAAGCAAAAAAGGAAATACACCAGAGCAGTTGGAATCTATGAGATTGCAGTACCCTGACTAACCACCGCAACTAGAGGCAGCCGTGGAGCGTTCCTACGTTGGTCCTAGACGCCTCGTCACAGCCTGAGAAACTAACTACACCTAAAGATAGAAATAGGAAAGCTATCTGCCCCGTAGCAGAACCCCAAAGATAATAGAAAGCCCCCAAACATGTAATGGCGGTTAGACAAGAGGAAATACTGACACAGAAAGAAAATAGTATGAGCAAACGCTGGGGCCCAAACTATCTAAATAGAAAAGGACAGGAAGGGTACTTACTGCAATCCCAGAAAACCCTGAAAAACACCAACTCTACTAATTTCAAAATCACCTGAGATCACACGACCTCTACCACCTAAATTAGTTCTCTGGTGTAACAAAATCAAAACAGCAGCCACTGAAAAAACTGGAAAAAGCAAAAGTACAAAACACAGTGGCTGAACTAAACTGAGAGGGCAAAAGCCCCCGGAGGGGACCCAGAAGGCCCCCACAGAAGTGCAGGACCAAATGCAAAAATATAGCAAAAACACAAAATAAGAAATTGTCTTATCTGATAGCAGGAGATGCAGACACGACACAGCAGGCTACAAGGGAAACTGGAAAGAAGGATTCAGACCAGAACAATTGATCACCGGCAACCCTGATGGGAAAATGATTCCCTTAAATAAGACCAATCAGTAACACCTGATTCCCAGTCCTCACAATCCTCACTAGTACCGCTTGTAACCACCAGAGGGAGCCTCTGCTCAGAACTCATCTCAAACCCATTCACAACAGTACCCCCCCCTTGAGGAGGGTCACCGAACCCTCATTTGAGCAACCAGGTCGGTCAGGATGAGTTCTATGATACGCACGGATAAGTCTCCTAGCATGGATGTCCGAAGCAAACACCCAAGAATTATCTTCCTGACCATAACCTCTCCATTTAACCAAATACTGGAGTCTTCGTCTAGAAAAACGAGAATCCAATATTTTCTCAACCACATACTCCAGATTGCCCTCAACCAAAACAGGGTCAGGAGGCACAGGAGCAGGAACCACTGGCTCAACAAACCTCTTCAACAAGGACTTGTGGAACACGTTATGGATCTTAAATGTCCCTGGAAGAAGCAAACGAAAAGAAACAGGATTAATAATCTCCATGATCTTATAAGGTCCAATGAACCTAGGCTTAAATTTAGGAGATGCTACTCTCATAGGAATATTCTTTGAGGACAACCAGACCAAGTCCCCCACTTTAAACCGAGGACCATCAGTCCTATGCCGGTTAGCAAACCGCTGGGCCTTCTCCTGAGAGAGGGACAACCTCTCCACTACCTGGTCCCAAATCTGCTGCATACGCTCAACAACAGAGTCAACACCTGGACAGACAGAAGCCTCCGTCTGTCCTGAAGAAAATCGAGGGTGAAACCCAGAATTACAGAAAAACGGAGACATCAAAGTGGCAGAGCTAGCCCTATTATTAAGAGCAAACTCAGCCAAAGGCAAAAAAGAGACCCAGTCATCCTGATCAGCAGACACAAAGCATCTTAGATAAGTCTCCAATGTCTGGTTTGTTCTCTCAGTTTGACCATTGGTCTGAGGATGAAATGCCGAGGAGAAAGACAATTGAACACCCAGTTTAGAACAAAAAGTCCTCCAAAATCTGGAAACAAACTGGACTCCTCTGTCAGACACAATGTTCTCAGGAATGCCATGTAAACGAACCACGTGCTGAAGGAACAACGGCACCAATTCAGAGGAGGAAGGCAACTTAGGTAATGGCACAAGATGTATCATTTTGGAAAACCTATCACAAATTACCCAGATGGTGGTCATTCTCTGAGAAACAGGAAGATCGGAAATGAAATCCATAGAGATATGGGTCCATGGTCTCTTGGGCACAGGCAATGGCATCAACAAACCACTAGAGCGAGAGCAAGGCTTGGAGCGAGAGCAAGTCCCGCAGGACTGCACAAATTCCCTGACATCGCGAGACAAGGTAGGCCACCAAAAGGACCGACTAACCAAGTCTCTGGTACCAAAAATTCCGGGATGCCCAGCCAATGCGGAACAATGAATCTCAGACATCACACTCTTTTCCATTGGTCCGGGACAAACAATTTTCCAACAGGGCAGCGCTCGGGCCTATCCTCCTGACACCCCTCCAGAGCAAGTCTCAAATTGGGCGAGATGGCGGAAAGAACTACACCCTCCTTCAAAATAACAGAGGGATCAGATAGCTCAGGAGAGTCCGCAAGGAAACTCCTCGAGAGGGCATCCGCCTTAACATTCTTAGTGCCAGGAAGAAAGGAAACCACAAAATTAAAACGTGTGAAAAACAAGGCCCACCTGGCCTGTCTAGGATTGAGTCGCTTGGCAGATTCCAGATAGACCAGATTCTTATGGTCCGTAAGGACCACCACCTGATGTTTGGCTCCCTCCAGCCAATGTCTCCACTCTTCAAAAGCCCACTTCATGGCCAATAACTCCCGATTACCCACGTCATAATTACGTTCAGTAGGAGAAAATTTTCGAGAGAAAAAGGCACAAGGGTTACTTTTAGAGGTCTCTGGATCTTTTTGGGACAAAACGGCACCTGCCCCAATTTCAGAGGCATCAACCTCCACCTGAAATGGCAGAGAAACATCAGGCTGCCGTAGAACAGGAGCAGAAGTGAATCTCTGCTTAAGTTCCTGAAATGCAGAGACTGCCTCAGGAGGCCAATTCACCACATCAGAACCCTTTCTGGTCAAATCAGTTAATGGTTTAACAATAACAGAGAAATTACCAATAAATTTACGATAAAAATTGGCAAAACCCAAAAATCTCTGAAGAGCCTTTAATGAAGTAGGTTGGACCCAATCACAGATGGCCTGAACCTTGACCGGGTCCATTTCAATAACAGATGGGGACAAAATGAATCCCAGAAATGAGATCTTCTGTACGCCAAAAAGACACTTTGATCCCTTCACATACAGAGCATTCTCTCTCAAAATCTGGAATACAGTTCGAACATGTTTCACATGAGAGTCCCAGTCATTAGAAAAAATCAAGATATCATCCAAATAAACAATCAGAAACTTGTCCACAAAATCCCTGAAAATGTCATTCATGAAGGACTGGAAGACGGAAGGAGCATTAGTGAGCCCAAAGGGCATCACAAGGTACTCAAAATGCCCTTCAGGGGTGTTAAATGCCGTCTTCCATTCATCCCCGTGCTTAATGCGAATAAGGTTATACGCCCCCCTGAGGTCAAGCTTGGTAAACCAAGTAGCGTTTTTCACCCTGGAAAACAGGTCAGAAATCAAGGGTAACAGGTATTGATATTTCACAGTAATATTGTTCAAGAGACGATAATCAATACACGGCCTTAATGAACCATCTTTTTTGGCCACAAAGAAAAAACCGGCACCTAAGGGTGAAGAGGATGGTCTGATATGACCCTTCTCCAATGATTCCTTGATATAAGACCGCATAGCGTCATGTTCAGGTACAGACAAGTTAAAAAGGCGACCCTTAGGGAATTTACTACCTGGCACTAATTCAATAGCGCAGTCATAGCTCCTATGGGAGGTAAGGATGCAGATTTACTTTCGCTAAACACATCAGAAAAATCAAACAAAAAGTCAGGAACATCCTCAGCCTGGGGGAGGCAGAAAAAACAGGAGTGTTGGCACTAACACATTGGCAGCCCCAACTGGTTACAGACACAGATTTCCAATCCAAAACAGGATTATGAGACTGTAACCAAGGGAAACCCAGCACTATAATGTCATGCAGATTATATAGAACCAAAAATTTGCAGCACTCCTGGTGATCAGGTTCAACCCTCATTATCACCTGAGTAGAAAACTGGGGTTTATTCTCAGCCAAAGGGGTAGAATCGATCCCCAGTAGGGGAATAGACTTCTGTAGGGGTATCAAGGGAAATCCACAACGTTTAGCAAAATCATAATCCATCAGGTTAATAGCTGCTCCAGAATCAACGAAAGCCTGAGCAGAAAATGAGGACAGAGAGCATATCAGAGTGACAGTTAATAAAAACTTAGTCTGAACACTACCCAAGACAACTGAGCGTGCAAAATGTCTTCCCCGCTTAGGGCAGACTGAAATAGCATGAGAGGCATCACCACAGTAGAAACATAACCCATTGCGCTTTCGAAACTCATGACGCTGTGCCCCAGACACCACTCCATCACACTGCATGGGCTCAGCAGCTGGCTCACAAGGCAACACCACTCCACGCATACTTCTCCGCTCACGCAAACGTCTGTCAATTTGAATCGCCAATGACATAGAATCATTGAGACCAGAGGGGACAGGGAATCCCACCATAACATCCTTTACATTATCTGACAGACCCTTCCGGAAAAGGGCCGCCAAAGCGTCGTCATTCCACTTGGTCAGGACTGCCCACCTACGGAATCTCTGACAGTATAACTCAGCGTCATCAAGCCCCTGATTTAATGCCAACAAGGCTTTTTCAGCTTGATCAGTGACATTAGGCTCATCGTACAATAACCCCAAAGCCTGAAAAAATGCATCAACATCACTCAAAACAGGATCCCCAGGTGTCAGGGAAAAAGCCCAATCCTGAGGATCGCCGCGCAGGAGAGAGATGATAATTTGAACCTGCTGCGCTGCGTTTCCTGAGGACTTAGATTTTAAGGCAAGAAACAATTTACAATTATTTTTGAAATTCTGAAACTTAGCTCGATCCCCTAAAAACAAATCTGGCATGGGGATCCTAGGTTCCACAACAGGCAACCTAGCAAGATATGCAGCAATACTCTGAACCTCAGTGGCAAGCTGATCCACACGGCCAGACAACTGTGCAAACTCCATTGGGAGAAAAGATCCTCCCCAGCACCCAGAGATACAGAGGGAAAAAAAAAAAATGCAACAAACAGAAAAATATCTCTGACAACTTTTCTTCCTTCAAAATATTTTTTCCCTTCTGTGAGTACCATACAATTTTTATGGCCGGTGATACTGTTATGTTACGGTAGCTGAGGAGTGCAGGTAAAAAAGGCAATACACCAGAGCAGTTGGAATCTATGAGATTGCAGTACCCTGACTAACCACCGCAACTAGAGGCAGCCGTGGAGCGTTCCTACGTTGGTCCTAGACGCCTCGTCACAGCCTGAGAAACTAACTACACCTAAAGATAGAAATAGGAAAGCTATCTGCCCCGGAGCAGAACCCCAAAGATAATAGAAAGCCCCCAAACATGTAATGGCGGTTAGACAAGAGGAAATACTGACACAGAAAGAAAATAGTATGAGCAAACGCTGGGGCCCAAACTATCTAAATAGAAAAGGACAGGAAGGGTACTTACTGCAATCCCAGAAAACCCTGAAAAACACCAACTCTACTAATTTCAAAATCACCTGAGATCACACGACCTCTACCACCTAAATTAGTTCTCTGGTGTAACAAAAACAAAACAGCAGCCACTGAAAAAACTGGAAAAAGCAAAAGTACAAACATCAGTGGCTGAACTAACTGAGAGGGCAGAAGCCCCCGGAGGGGACCCTGAAGGCCCCCACAGAAGTGCAGGACAAAATGCAAAAATATAGCAAAAACACAAAATAAGAAATTGTCTTATCTGATAGCAGGAGATGCAGACACGACACAGCAGGCTACAAGGGAAACTGGAAAGAAGGATTCAGACCAGAACAATTTATCACCGGCAACCCAGATGGGAAAATGATTCCCTTAAATAAGACCAATCAGTAACACCTGATTCCCAGTCCTCACAATCCTCACTAGTACCGCTTGTAACCACCAGAGGGAGCCTCTGCTCAGAACTCATCTCAAACCCATTCACAACACCCAGAGCTGCACTCACTATTTTGCTGGAGCAGTCACTGTGTACATACATTACATTATTGATCCTGAGTTACCTCCTGTATTATACTCCAGAGCTGCACTCACTATTCTGCTGGTGCAGTCACTGTGTACATACATTACATTACTGATCTTGAGTTACATCTTGTATTATACTCCAGAGCTGCACTCACTATTCTGCTGGTGCAGTCACTGTGTACATACATTACATTACTGATCCTGAGTTACCTCCTGTATTATACTCCAGAGCTGCACTCACTATTCTGCTGGTGCAGTCACTGTGTACATACATTACATTACTGATCCTGAGTTACATCCTGTATTATACTCCAGAGCTGCACTCACTATTCTGCTGGTGCAGTCACTGTGTACATACATTACATTACTGATCCTGAGTTACATCCTGTATTATACTCCAGAGCTGCACTCACTATTCTGCTGGTGCAGTCATGTGTACATACATTACATTACTGATCCTGAGTTACATCCTGTTTATACTCCAACTGCACAGCACGCACCACTATTCTGCTGGTGCAGTCACTGTGTACAGCCGCTCACACCCGGCACTACCGGCAGTTACCCCTGACAGCGCGGGGCGCCTCATCGAGCAGTCACGTCGGGCCCCCACCCGCCCTAGCGGGAAGGCGGTGATCAGCGCCGCCCTGGTGGCCCCCCCCCGCTTGCTCAGAGCCCCGGCATCAGCTCGGCACAATACTTACCTTCTCACGTGCCTCCGCTGCCTCTCCGGCGCTCCAGGAGGGGCGCCGGCGCTTCCTCTCACAGCAGGCTACTGAATGACGTCATCATTCAGCGGCCGGCTGTGGCACAGAGCGCGCGGACGTCAGACAGGTAAGACGTGTGTGTGTATGTCTCTGTGTGTGTCTGTGTGTATGTAGTGCGGTGCTTTGTGTGTGTGTGTGTGTATAAGTATGTGAGAGAGTGCTTGTGTGCTGTCTGTGTGTGATGATGGGCAGGCATTGCTGATAATGGGGAGGCATTGATGATGATGATGGGGAGAAGATGATAATGGGCAGGCATTGCTGATAATGGGGAGGCATTGATGATGATGATGGGGAGAAGATGATAATGGGCAGGCATTGCTGATAATGGGGAGGCATTGGTGATGATGGGGAGAAGATGATGATAATGGGCAGGCATTGCTGATAATGGGGAGGCATTGATGATGATGATGGGGAGAAGATGATAATGGGCAGGCATTGCTGATAATGGGGAGGCATTGGTGATGATGGGGAGAAGATGATGATAATGGGCAGGCATTGATGATGGGGAGAAGATGATGATGGGCAGGCATTGATGATGATGGGGAGGAGATGATGATGGGCAGGCATTGCTGATAATGGGGAGGCATTGATGATGATGGGGAGAAGATGATGATAATGGGCAGGCATTGATGATAATGGGCAGGCATTGATGATGGGGAGAAGATGATGATGGGCAGGCATTGATGATGATGGGGAGGAGATGATGATGATGGGCAGGCATTGATGATAATGGGGAGGCCATGATGATGATGGGGAGGCAATGATGATGATAATGGGAGTCTTTCCACAACGCCCTTTCCTGAGCTGTAACAGTGCAGAACGCAGTACAGCACAGAGGAGAGCTCCATATTTTGTATGGAGCATTATATGGGGACCAGTATCCTGTATGGAGCATTATATGGGGACCAGTATCCTGTATGGAGCATTATATTGGGTCCAGTATCCTGTATGGAGCATTATATTGGGTCCAGTATTCTGTATGGAGCATTATATGGGGGGTGACATCCTGCATGGGGTATTATATGGGTGATGAGGGGGAGACTGTGGTGCCCATAATATTGTATGGAGCACTGTACTGTCCAGTCTGTTCTGGGCGCTGTGAGGATTTGGCGGTTTTTGAGCTATTGTACAATTTACAATAGATATCACTCATGTAATGTAAGAAGAGAAGTATTTGGCATTGTACTGCACCTATATTTCTCTGCTGTATCTGTGCATCATGAATCGTGGTCTGTGTTAAAGGGGCCCATTGAGGCTCTTTCGCCCGGGGCCCATAAAAACCTGGAGCCGGCCCTGACTGTGTACATACATTACATTACTGATCCTGAGTTACATCCTGTATTATACTCCAGAGCTGCACTCACTATTCTGCTGGTGCAGTCACTGTGTACATACATTACATTACTGATCCTGAGTTACCTCCTGTATTATACTCCAGAGCTGCACTCACTATTCTGCTGGTGCAGTCACTGTGTACATACATTACATTACTGATCCTGAGTTACATCCTGTATTATACTCCAGAGCTGCACTCACTATTCTGCTGGTGCAGTCACTGTGTACATACATTACATTACAGATCCTGAGTTACCTCCTGTATTATACTCCAGAGCTGCACTCACTATTCTGCTGGTGCAGTCACTGTGTACATACATTACATTACAGATCCTGAGTTACATCCTGTATTATACCCCAGAGCTGCACTCACTATTCTGCTGGTGCAGTCACTGTGTACATACATTACATTACTGATCCTGAGTTACCTCCTGTATTATACTCCAGAGCTGCACTCACTATTCTGCTGGTGCAGTCACTGTGTACAGGGCCGGCGTCAGCACCCAGCACACCCGGGCAAGTGCCGGGGCCCTGAGCAGGCGGGGGGGCCCTGAGCAGTCTGGCACCCCCCCCGCCCGTTAGCGGAGGAGAGCGGTGTCAGCGCCGCCACTGGGCCCCCCCCCGCTTGCTCAGGGCCCCGGCATCAGCTGGCACAATACTTACCTCTCCCGTGCCTCCGCTGCCGCAGCTCCGGGCTCCAGGGGCGCCGGCGCTTCCTCTCACAGCAGGCCGCTGAATGACGTCATCATTCAGCGGCCGGCTGTGGCACAGAGCGCGCGGACGTCGGACAGGTAAGACGTGTGTGTGTATGTCTCTGTGTGTGTCTGTGTGTATGTAGTGCGGTGCTTTGTGTGTGTGTGTGTGTATAAGTATGTGAGAGAGTGCTTGTGTGCTGTCTGTGTGTGATGATGGGCAGGCATTGCTGATAATGGGGAGGCATTGATGATGATGATGGGGAGAAGATGATAATGGGCAGGCATTGCTGATAATGGGGAGGCATTGATGATGATGATGGGGAGAAGATGATAATGGGCAGGCATTGCTGATAATGGGGAGGCATTGGTGATGATGGGGAGAAGATGATGATAATGGGCAGGCATTGCTGATAATGGGGAGGCATTGATGATGATGATGGGGAGAAGATGATAATGGGCAGGCATTGCTGATAATGGGAGGCATTGGTGATGATGGGGAGAAGATGATGATAATAGGCAGGCATTGATGATGGGAGAAGATGATGATGGGCAGGCATTGATGATGATGGGGAGGAGATGATGATGGGCAGGCATTGCTGATAATGGGGAGGCATTGATGATGATGGGGAGAAGATGATGATAATGGGCAGGGATTGATGATAATGGGCAGGCATTGATGATGGGGAGAAGATGATGATGGGCAGGCATTGATGATGATGGGGAGGAGATGATGATGATGGGCAGGCATTGATGATAATGGGGAGGCCATGATGATGATGGGGAGGCAATGATGATGATAATGGGGAGTCTTTCCACAACGCCCTTTCCTGAGCTGTAACAGTGCAGAACGCAGTACAGCACAGAGGAGAGCTCCATATTTTGTATGGAGCATTATATGGGGACCAGTATCCTGTATGGAGCATTATATGGGGACCAGTATCCTGTATGGAGCATTATATTGGGTCCAGTATCCTGTATGGAGCATTATATTGGGTCCAGTATTCTGTATGGAGCATTATATGGGGGGTGACATCCTGCATGGGGTATTATATGGGTGATGAGGGGGAGACTGTGGTGCCCATAATATTGTATGGAGCACTGTACTGTCCAGTCTGTACTGTGCGCTGTGAGGATTTGGCGGTTTTTGAGCTATTGTACAATTTACAATAGATATCACTCATGTAATGTAAGAAGAGAAGTATTTGGCATTGTACTGTACCCATATTTCTCTGCAGTATCTGTGCATCATGAATCGTGGTCTGTGTTAAAGGGGCCCATTGAGGCTCTTTCGCCCGGGGCCCATAAAAACCTGGAGCCGGCCCTGACTGTGTACATACATTACATTACTGATCCTGAGTTACATCCTGTATTATACTCCAGAGCTGCACTCACTATTCTGCTGGTGCAGTCACTGTGTACATACATTACATTACTGATCCTGAGTTACATCCTGTATTATACTCCAGAGCTGCACTCACTATTCTGCTGGTGCAGTCACTGTGTACATACATTACATTACTGATCCTGAGTTACCTCCTGTATTATACTCCAGAGCTGCACTCACTATTCTGCTGGTGCAGTCACTGTGTACATACATTACATTACTGATCCTGAGTTACATCCTGTATTATACTCCAGAGCTGCACTCACTATTCTGCTGGTGCAGTCACTGTGTACATACATTACATTACTGATCCTGAGTTACCTCCTGTATTATACTCCAGAGCTGCACTCACTATTCTGCTGGTGCAGTCACTGTGTACTACATTACATTACTGATCCTGAGTTACATCCTGTATTATACTCCAGAGCTGCACTCACTATTCTGCTGGTGCAGTCACTGTGTACATACATTACATTACTGATCCTGAGTTAACTCCTGTATTATACCCAGAGCTGCACTCACTATTCTGCTGGGCAGTCACTGTGTACATACATTACATTATATCCTGAGTTACCTCCTGTATTATACTCCAGAGCTGCACTCACTATTCTGCTGGTGCAGTCACTGTGTACATCATTACATTACTGATCCTGAGTTACATCCTGTATTATACTCCAGAGCTGCACTCACTATTCTGCTGGTGCAGTCACTGTGTACATCATTACATTACTGATCCTGAGTTACCTCCTGTATTATACTCCAGAGCTGCACTCACTATTCTGCTGGTGCAGTCACTGTGTACATACATTACATTGATCCTGAGTTACATCCTGTATTATACTCCAGAGCTGCACTCACTATTCTGCTGGTGCAGTCACTGTGTACATCATTACATTACTGATCCTGAGTTACCTCCTGTATTATACTCCAGAGCTGCACTCACTATTCTGCGGGTGCAGTCACTGTGTACATACATTACATTACTGATCCTGAGTTACATCCTGTATTATACTCCAGAGCTGCACTCACTATTCTGCTGGTGCAGTCACTGTGTACATACATTACATTACTGATCCTGAGTTACCTCCTGTATTATACTCCAGAGCTGCACTCACTATTCTGCTGGTGCAGTCACTGTGTACATACATTACATTACTGATCCTGAGTTACTCCTGTATTATACTCCAGAGCTGCACTCACTATTCTGCTGGTGCAGTCACTGTGTACATACATTACATTACTGATCCTGAGTTACCTCCTGTATTATACTCCAGAGCTGCACTCACTATTCTGCTGGTGCAGTCACTGTGTACATACATTACATTACTGATCCTGAGTTACCTCCTGTATTATACTCCAGAGCTGCACTCACTATTCTGCTGGTGCAGTCACTGTGTACATACATTACATTACTGATCCTGAGTTACATCCTGTATTATACTCCAGAGCTGCACTCACTATTCTGCTGGTGCAGTCACTGTGTACATACATTACATTACTGATCCTGAGTTACATCCTGTATTATACTCCAGAGCTGCACTCACTATTCTGCTGGTGCAGTCACTGTGTACATACATTACATTACTGATCCTGAGTTACATCCTGTATTATACTCCAGAGCTGCACTCACTATTCTGCTGGTGCAGTCACTGTGTACATACATTACATTACTGATCCTGAGTTACATCCTGTATTATACCCAGAGCGCACTCACTATTCTGCTGGTGCAGTCACTGTGTACATACATTACATTACTGATCCTGAGTTACCTCCTGTATTATACTCCAGAGCTGCACTACTATTCTGCTGGTGCAGTCACTGTGTACATACATTACATACTGATCCTGAGTTACATCCTGTATTATACTCCAGAGCTGCACTCACTATTCTGCTGTGCAGTCACTGTGTACATCATTACATTACTGATCCTGAGTTACTCCTGTATTATACTCCAGAGCTGCACTCACTATTCTGCTGGTGCAGTCACTGTGTACATACATTACATTACTGATCCTGAGTTACCTCCTGTATTATACTCAGAGCTGCACTCACTATTCTGCTGGTGCAGTCACTGTGTACATACATTACATTACTGATCCGAGTTACATCCTGTATTATACTCAGAGCTGCACTCACTATTCTGTGGTGCAGTCACTGGTACATACATTACATTACTGATCCTGAGTTACATCCTGTTTATACTCCAGAGCTGCACTCACTATTCTGCTGGTGCAGTCATTGTACATACATTACATTACTGATCCTGAGTTACTCCTGTATTATACCCAGAGCTGCACTCATATTTGCTGGTGCAGTCACTGTGTACACATACATACTGACCTGAGTTACCTCTGTATATACTCCAAGCTGCACTCACTATCTGCTGGTGCAGTCACTGTGTATATACATTACATTACTGATCCTGAGTTACCTCCTGTATTATACTTCAGAGCTGCACTCACTATTCTGCTGGTGCAGTCACTGTGTACATACATTACATTACTGATCCAGAGTTACATCCTGTATTATACTCCAGAGCTGCACTCACTATTCTGCTGGTGCAGTCACTGTGTACATACATTACATTACTGATCCTGAGTTACATCCTGTATTATACTCCAGAGCTGCACTCACTATTCTGCTGGTGCAGTCACTTTGTACATACATTACATTACTGATCCTGAGTTACCTCCTGTATTATACTCCAGAGCTGCACTCACTATTCTGCTGGTGCAGTCACTGTGTACACACATTACATTACTGATCCTGAGTTACCTCATGTATTATACTCCAGAGCTGCACTCACTATTCTGCTGGTGCAGTCACTGTGTACATACATTACATTACTGATCCTGAGTTACTCCTGTATTATACTCCAGAGCTGCACTCACTATTCTGCTGGTGCAGTCACTGTGTACATACATTACATTACTGATCCTGAGTTACATCCTGTATTATACTCCAGAGCTGCACTCACTATTCTGCTGGTGCAGTCACTGTGTACATACATTACATTACTGATCCTGAGTTACATCCTGTATTATACTCCAGAGCTGCACTTACTATTCTGCTGGTGCAGTCACTGTGTACATACATGACATTACTGATCCTGAGTTACCTCCTGTATTATACTCCAGAGCTGCACTCACTATTCTGCTGGTGCAGTCACTGTGTACACACATTACATTACTGATCCTGAGTTACCTCATGTATTATACTCCAGAGCTGCACTCACTATTCTGCTGGTGCAGTCACTGTGTACATACATTACATTACTGATCCTGAGTTACTCCTGTATTATACTCCAGAGCTGCACTCACTATTCTGCTGGTGCAGTCACTGTGTACATACATTACATTACTGATCCTGAGTTACCTCCTGTATTATACTCCAGAGCTGCACTCACTATTCTGCTGGTGCAGTCACTGTGTATATACATTACATTACTGATCCTGAGTTACCTCCTGTATTATACTTCAGAGCTGCACTCACTATTCTGCTGGTGCAGTCACTGTGTACATACATTACATTACTGATCCAGAGTTACATCCTGTATTATACTCCAGAGCTGCACTCAATATTCTGCTGGTGCAGTCACTGTGTACATACATTACATTACTGATCCTGAGTTACATCCTGTATTATACTCCAGAGCTGCACTCACTATTCTGCTGGTGCAGTCACTTTGTACATACATTACATTACTGATCCTGAGTTACCTCCTGTATTATACTCCAGAGCTGCACTCACTATTCTGCTGGTGCAGTCACTGTGTACACACATTACATTACTGATCCTGAGTTACCTCATGTATTATACTCCAGAGCTGCACTCACTATTCTGCTGGTGCAGTCACTGTGTACATACATTACATTACTGATCCTGAGTTACTCCTGTATTATACTCCAGAGCTGCACTCACTATTCTGCTGGTGCAGTCACTGTGTACATACATTACATTACTGATCCTGAGTTACATCCTGTATTATACTCCAGAGCTGCACTCACTATTCTGCTGGTGCAGTCACTGTGTACATACATACATTACTGATCCTGAGTTACATCCTGTATTATACTCCAGAGCTGCACTTACTATTCTACACAGCAAATCTTCTTGGCATCCAGCCGGACGTCCATTCTCCAAAACCCATCCCCCCTCCCCCCAAAGAAACCCCCCACCCCACCTAAACTAAATCCCCCTACAAGAATTATAGTACACATACAACATATATATACAGTATATATACACAACCTTATAATAACATATATCAATAATAACCCATATCAATAATAACCACTACACACCTTAACCATGACCAAAGAACAGGCCCAAGTTCAATGCTTGCAAGCCCTATACCCGGGTTACCAATTCCAAAACAAAAATCTATACGTGAGGGTTACAGCCCACCACCAGGAACTGGAGACCATAGAGGCTCTCACCCTAATCTACCGCACATCACCTGACCCTCCCTAACAACACAAAAGAGAAAATCCTGTCCCTATAGCCCTACCAACCTCTCCTACCTGCCCCTACCTGTCCCTCACTGACCCTCACTACCAACCTAATACTAACTACCTGTCCCTAAAGACTGTCCCTATCTGTCCCTCCCTGTCCCTACACATCTATCTGACCCTACAAAATAAAGATAAAAGGATAAAAAATACTAACAGCCCTATCACAGGCACACAGAACCTAACTCACACCTAGGGCACATTAAAGGAGAAACCCCTCCATAGGAGAGAGGCCCTCCCTGCACCCAGCCTCTCAAACTCCAGGGAGCGCACTTTTGCCAGGTCACCCAGGATGTTCCTAATCACCTCTTCCCTGGGGAGGACTTTCCGCTGAGTAGACACTAGACACCGTGCATTCCACGTGCAGAACCTAGTTACTAAACTAACTAAGAAAACAGTGCCCCGATCTCGGCCACCAAGGGACCTGAATGCCCCATAGGCCCACTCCGCATAGGAGAGGCTTGCCAGCCTGGGCCAGCCAATGGAAGCACCCACCCTGCTGTAGACCTCTGTATTAAAGGGACACCGAAGCAGGAAGTGCTCCATGCTTTCAAGCATGCCACCACACTCCTCGCGGGGACAATCCCGGTCATCAGAGCTCCTGTACTTCAGGTTGTCCCTCACATACAGCTTCCCATGGAAGCAGCGCCAAGCCAAGTCCCAAAACTTCAAGGGGATCCGCTTAGAGTTCAATAACCCGAGCCCCACCTCCAGATCCCGGCTTGGGCAATCCCTGAGCGCCAGGGGCTTCTGAAAGTGGGTCAACAGGACCCTATTGTCAAGAAACCTTCTCGACATGATCCTGATCTCCCACACTCCCAGACGCCACCGACGGATCACCTTCAGAACCGGGTAACGTAAGCCGGAAGATGCCCATGAGGTGTACGAAGGTCTTCACCTGCCCACCTGTCTCCCATTCCTGGAAGAAAGGCCGAAAACCACCCCCTACAGGAGAATACCCACGGAGGAGCCCTCTCTGACCAGAGGTTGGCGATGTTTGCCTTAAGAAAGGTGTTTACTAGAAACACCACTGGTTGACCATACCCAACCCTCCTAGTCTCCTCGTGCGGTACGTGACCTCTCTCTTGATTAGGTTCAGCCTATTTCCCCATAATAATTGGAAAAACAGGCTGTAGACCCGTGTCCAAAGAGGCTCTGGCAAGATGCAGACGCTGCCCAGATATATTAGCAAAGGAAGCAAATAGCCCTTGGCAAGACTAACCCTTTCCCTTAGGGTCAAGGACCAAACCCCTTTCCACTGATCCACCTTCTGGGCGGCAATCTTAAGTCTGCCCTCCCAGTTTTGCTGGGGATAGTCCCCAGGGCCGAAACTGATGCCTAATATTTTGCTGTGGCCTGAGGCCCTGGAAGGGTGTCCGGAGATCAAAA
>JARQOD010000007.1:106709768-106949400 GCA_033576555.1 Oophaga sylvatica | reverse complement strand
GCGAGATAACAATTCCCACTCTCTGCTCTTCACTCCCTGATGATCGAGGCCGAAGCCGAAAATACAATTTACATGCTTCCCTGAAGGTAAAAAATTTGTCTCGCCCACCAGTGAACCTGTCCGGGAGAGCTACTTTAGGTTCAAAGCTGGTTTGCTCCGAGGGAGACAAAACTTTGGACTTAATGTCCGTCAGCTCCATGGATAATCCCTGCAACTGCAGAGCCAGCTGGGCTACTGGATCCATGGCAACTGGGAATAATTTTATGGGCCAGTGAAAATGTGTAGCCCTGGTACACAATACCAGGAGGATGAGTGGAGAGGTAACGGTTAAGGGCTCTCCATGATATCACGTACACTTCGGACACACCCAGCAGGGGTGTGGAGGGGAGTGCTGAGTAGTCTGAGTTCAGTTCAGTCAGTGACTCGAAGGAGTTAGGAAGTGCAGTCTTTGTGCAGTTCAGAAAGTGGAGGCCAGTACAGGTGAGCCAGTTCACCTCAGCCTGGTCAGAGCTGTGCCCCACTAGAAGACGGACTGAGACATTTGTTGAGAGTCTGAGCAAATCGAAGGGCATAGTGGAAGAGAACAGAAAAGTGCCATAGGTATAGGATACCTGCACATTGTTACCGGTCACTGGGGACCGAAGGATCACTATAGCTGCACGCATAGTGGTAAGAAAACCAGAGGCTTATCGGACCTTAGGTAGCGGAAAGCAGCCCCTGAAGAGTCAGTACGTAACTGGGGTCAGGGAGAGTGAGAACCTTGAGTCAGTGCACGACAGGAATTGGAACTCAGCTCTCTCAGAAGAAGGTTCCAACCACAAAACTGACCGGGCAGCACAGCTTTGGAATAGCTGGAGTTATAGAGGGAACTACGCTTTACGCTGGTTGGACTCATCATCATTGGAAAGTAAAGGAGGCCCCTAACTTGCTTAGCCGTTGCCTCAAAGCTCATCCTCCATCAACCCCATCAGCCTCCCTGGGACCTGCCTGAACAACTTGAAGTAAAGGTATGGAAAGACGCTGACGGTGTGAGACTGAGTTATTTAATTGCATGCCTGCACAACCCCACCATAACCATCGACCTGAGGGAAGAGTCCCACCTGTAGGGGACCCGACATCTAGCTGCCTCACCATCCCCTCAGAGATCTACAGCAGCGCTGGTACAAATTACCAGAGACTACAGGTGGCGTCACGAACTGTATATAAATCTATCCCCTGTAAATATTCCCCCCCAACATACGCCAGACCGCCAGGGCCACAGACCGAGCCACCGCTACCTGTGACAATCCCCATAGACTTCCATGGGCTCGGCTCTGAGTACCCCATTGCCCTGGTAACCCACAATTGTGGTGGCGGGTCGACACAAAAACTTTGGCGTCACGAACAGGATCCGAAACTTGCAGCATTGCGAGCCCTGTGTGCCTGTGGAGTGTTTTGGTGAAAAAGACTGTTGCTGTTGTTTGGCGCCAAATACCGCCATATTTGCCGCCAGATTCGCGCCCTAAGGCGCTGGAGAAGAAGGTGGGCGTACCTGAAAGAGCGCGCAAAGTCTTTGACACGCACCCGGCTCTGACTCAGCGGCAGGTCCTGCAACAGGAAGTGAACGCTCTGACATCAGAGCGCCTGCGACGAAGGTCCTGTTCCCACTGCGGTGCCTGTGAAATAGCAGCGTCTGAAACCGGTAGGCTCCGTTTAACCAAGGGGGCGCTAAGATGTCACAACAACCGGCTGACAGTGCGGCCCCGGCCGGAGGCCCCAATCCCGCACCGCTTGGTATTGTAGCGCCAGATGGGGGCGCAGGCCCTGCACCCAGTCCGGTAGTCCCGATCATGCCACTAACGCTCCCATATATGCCTGGGGCGAAATGGCTTCCCCAGTACAGCGGTGAGTCAGGCACATTAGCAGGCTTCAAGCGGAAGTTATGCAGCATCCTAGAAATGTACTCCATGCCTGAGAGACAAAAAGCTGCTGTGCTAATAGGGCAGCTAACTGGCGCTGCGGAGAGGGAAGTGGAGACTTGGGATACCGTTGATCAGGAGTCGGTACCTGCGATCTTCCTTAAGCTGCATGCCATATTTGAAGACCGCACAGAAACGGATCTCCGGATGGCCTTCTATCACTGTTCACAACAGCCAGGTGACAGCATCCGGGACTACGCTTGCCGACTACAAGGAGCCCTGAGAGCTCTTAAGCAGGTTAATAATTTAAATGCTATTGATGAGAATAAAATGCTGAAAGAACAATTTATACAGGGATTGAGATCCCAAGAGGAACGCAGAACTGTAAACTGGTGGTCCTTAGATCATTCGGATGCTACCTTTGATGCCCTAAAAGACATGGCAATAAAAGGGCTGCGGCCCCTGGGCAAACTTGAGGTGGCAACCCAACATCATCAGGCTGAAGTCACTCTGGAACCGGCAGTAACCCCCTTTTCCCCGCTAGTGGCCGAAGCCAAAGCGCAGGTGACCCCTCCTAGTGAATTGGACTGTCTGCGCTCAGAGGTGCGCCAGCTGACTAAAAATCTGGCTGCTGTAATGAGTGCCCTGCAGCTGCGGAAAGAGGAGGAAGGGAAGATCTTGTTAGCTGACTGCCCAGAAGACGTCCCGTGGATGCACCGGAGAAGAAAGAAGACGTCGCCCCCCGGAGGAGGACAACGCCACCCCCAGGAGCGACCTCTGATCAACACCCTCCTCGTCGAGAGATCATCTGTTACCGATGCAACCGGAAAGGTCATCTGTCTCCACAGTGTCCTTTAAACGGGCAGAACCTGGGTCCAAGGGCCAACACCCAGGAGAATACCCGTCAGGCCCCCTAGACTGGAACCGCAGGTATGTGGGTGGGCGACCCTACCTGTCTATCATCTTAGATGGTATTGCAGTTCCGGCATTGTTAGACACTGGGTCCCAGGTGACCCTAATTCCTGATGCCCTCTATACTAAGTACTGGTCAATGGACAGTCTTAAACCCCCGAGCTCTGACTTTACCGTGTATGCTTCTAATGGTCTTCCTGTAGAAGTACTCGGGACAAAATGTGTAGATGTAAAGGTGGGCAGAGAGGAGTTGAAAGACCAGGGGCTTCTGGTAGTAAAGACTGTAAATGAGGAGAACGGTTTAAATATAATTTTGGGTACTAACATTATCGGTAATTGTTTGGGAGAAGTTGTGTTCTTACTCCAACAGCTCGCTGAGATTGCCCGACCAAGGCAGAGAGGAGTAATCCAAAGAGAGATCCGGGCCCTGGTGTGTCAGCAGCAAGCGAAGCTTACAGACGGCGAAATTGGTAATGTACGGGTCACTGACTCGGATCCTATTGTGATACCCCCAATGAGTGAAATGATCATTTGGTGCAGGGCAGCCATAGGTCTGAGAGGACAGAATTACCAAGCTGTAGTAGAACCCCACCATTCAGAACATAGACCTACACTTATGACTGCTAGAGGAGTAGTAGAAGTGGTGAATGGAAGAGTACCGGTACGGCTTCTCAATTGGGGAGATGATGAGGTAAACTTACCCCGTTATGCAACCATTGCTAAACTACATGCTGTTGATAATAATTCTATTCTCCCGGCTGAGTCCTTAGACTCCTGTCAAATAGCGGAGGACAATGACCCAGCAACTCAGGTGGCGGAATGGTGTCAGCAACTCCATGTTGGGACGGACACCACTCCCGCTCACCAGAAGCAAGGGGTATTACGGGTGGTGCAAGAGTACGCCCAAGTGTTTAGCAAGAATCCACTTGATTTTGGGATAATTAAGGGAGTACAACATCATATCCCTACAGGCAGTCATC
Source organism: Oophaga sylvatica (assembly GCA_033576555.1). NCBI lineage: Eukaryota > Metazoa > Chordata > Amphibia > Anura > Dendrobatidae > Oophaga > Oophaga sylvatica. Next base: position 106,945,610 of record JARQOD010000007.1, on the reverse strand, counting down.
CTCCCATCAAAGAGCGGTATAGGCCCATACCTCCAGCTCATTATCAGAAGGCTAAAGAAATGTTGAATGATATGAAGAAAGCCGGGGTGATAAGGGATAGTTGTAGCCCCTGGGCAGCCCCTCTAGTTCTGGTTAAAAAGAAAGATGGTAGTATGAGAATGTGTGTGGATTACAGGCAGGTGAACCGCATAACACACAAGGATGCATACCCGTTACCACGTATAGAGGAATCATTAGCTGCTCTGAAAACGGCTAACTACTTTTCTACCCTTGATCTGACTAGTGGTTACTGGCAAGTGGCTGTGGCTGAGGAGGATCGTGAGAAAACGGCTTTCACCACCCCAATGGGGCTCTGTGAGTTCGACAGAATGCCGTTTGGGCTCAGCAGTGCCCCAGGAACATTTCAGAGAGTGATGGAAAATTGCTTGGGACATCTCAATTTTGAAACCGTGCTGCTATACCTAGACGACGTTATCGTGTATTTCAAGACATATGAGGACCATCTGAAACACCTGGCAGAAGTGTTTGAGTCCCTGTCCAGGTACGGGATGAAATTAAAACCCTCAAAATGCCATCTACTCAAACAGAAGGTACAATACTTGGGGCACATCGTCAGTTCGGAAGGAGTAGCGCCGGACCCAGAGAAAGTCACTGCCATCCAGAAGTGGCCGGAGCCGAAGAACCTTAAGGAAGTGCGACAGTTCCTGGGACTAACGGGTTACTACAGAAGGTTCGTGAAAGATTACACGAAGAAGGCAGCTCCTTTACAGGACCTCCTGGTAGGACAATCCTTAAAGAGCAGAAACCCTCCCTTTAATTGGGGTAAAGAACAGGCTGAAGCATTCCAAAAGATGAAAGAGATCCTTACAGGTGATGAGATCTTAACCTATCCTGATTACAGCCAACCGTTCCTGTTGTACACCGACGCCAGTAATGAAGGGTTGGGAGCAGTTCTCAGTCAGAAGCAGAATGGCCAAGAAAAAGTCATCGCATATGCCAGCAGAAAACTCAGGCCAACTGAGAGGAATCCGGAAAATTATAGCAGCTTCAAGCTGGAGTTTCTGGCGCTGGTCTGGGCCATTACTGAAAGATTTAAGCATTATCTGGCCTCTAATCAGTTCACTGCGTTTACAGATAACAACCCGTTAACGCACCTGGAAACTGCCAAGCTGGGTGCCATGGAGCAGCGATGGATGGCTCGGTTGTCCAATTACCAGTTTACTATCAAGTACCGGGCAGGTCGAAAGAATGCTAATGCTGACGCATTGTCCCGAATGCCGCATGACTCTGATACGGAAGAAGAATCGGATGACCTGGAAGAAATTGAGCTACCTGCGTTCCATCGAAATGGGGTAGTCCACGAGCATCGAGTCAACAGAAAGAAGTATGGTGCAACATTAAATCCTTTACCCCATCACAGCTGGAAAGAGACTCAGGACAGTGATCCAGTGGTCAGCCGCATCAAGGTGTTGTTAAGACAGGAAGGATCCTCTTTGGAAAAGGATGCACCTATGTCAGCCAAGCTCCTGTGGAACGAGAAAAGCAGGTTGTTCCTATACCGTGAGAAGTTGTGCAGGAGATACGTCAATCCCAGAACCCATGAGATGGTCTGGCAAATAGTGGTCCCCAAGGCAGACGTCCCAATGGTGTTGGAAGCATACCACGATCAAGCAGGACACTTTGGCTGGAGAAAGCTGGAGACCCTGTTGAGATGCCGGTTCTACTGGGTAGGGATGCGCAGCTCCATCGAGAGGTGGTGTCGGAACTGTGGACCCTGTGGTCTCAGAAGAAAGGACTACGGTAGTCAGAAGGCACCCCTGCAACCTATCCGGACGACTCGTCCCCTGGAGATTGTGGCCCTGGACCACGTCAAATTGTCGCCAAGTAGATCTGGATACTCATACGCCTTGACCATGGTGGACCATTACTCCAGATTTCTGGTGGTTGTTCCAGTTAAGGACCAGACCGCAGTGACGGCAGCGAAAACCTTTCAAGCAAGTTTCTGCAGACCGCATGGGTATCCGGAGCAAGTATTAACCGATCAAGGACCTGCTTTCGAAGCTGATTTATTCAAGGAATTCTGTCACATGTACGGGTGCAAGAAAATTAGAACAACGCCATACCACCCTCAAACCAACGGTCTTTGTGAAAAAATGAACCATATTGTCCTTGACTTGTTGAGATCCATACCGTTGGAAGACAGAAATCGATGGCCGGACTTACTACCTGATTTGGTTGACTTGTATAACCATATACCTGTAAGTTCTACTAACTGCACTCCAGCCTATCTTATGAGAGCAAGGCCCGGAAGACTACCAATGGATTTAGAACTTGGAGTAGTAGAACCGGAGGCAGACGACGCCGTTGAAAACTGGGACATAAATCGGCAAGAGCAGTACAGAAGAGTGCAAATCTGTGTAGAGGAAAGTCTCAACAAGGCACGGGAGAAACAGGAAGATATTTACAACAGAAATGCTCCTGCCAAGCCTTTGATGCCTGGAGAAGTGGTATTAAAAAGAAAAAGGAAGATGCACAAATTGGATAATCAGTGGGAGCAAGAACCCTACGTCGTACAAGATTCTAAATATGACAACAGAAAAGTTTGTATCATTAGTAAGGACGGAGGAAGAACAATAACCACTGTGTCCAGAGACCATTTGAAATTGTGTCCAGAACCCTTAAAGCGTTGTGAAAAGAACCCTGTCATCAATCAAGAAGAAAGGAAGGAAGAGGTCATACACACGGATCTGGGAGATTTTCCTGCGGATTGGCCCAGACTGGGAGATGCTGTAATAATTCCAGTATTGTAGTTTTATCAGCCACCAGAGGAAGTTCTACCTCCAGTTATGCCCGTGGTACCAGTTGAGCCCGTTCAGGAGTTACCCATTCCAGCAACACCTCAACCTACGGAATCTCAAGATGGATCATCAGAAGCAGCGCCCCATACTATGGGATCCCCTGGTGAAGCTGACTCACACCGCCCAGCCATCAGTACGCTTGCCAGATCCATAGAAAGATTGAGGCAGTTCTATAGTTTGCCGTTACGCAGTGCAGACAGATCGCAACTTAATATACCTGAAGCTACTCCACGTAGATCAGAGCGAATCACAAAAGGGAAGATACCCATTCGATACCAGCAGTAATTATAACAAATTAATGTGAATATTGTAAAAAGTATATATATAAATGTGTCTTTTCCTTATGGTGTCTTATAATGGACTCAGAGGCTGAGGACTGAGCCAGCCCAAAAACTGTATCTTGTAAATAGTTGCACTAAGGTGCCTTATAATGGTTTCACACGAAGCCTTGACTTACCTCTGAACATAAAACCCGTGTGGTGAGGCACTGAGTGAGGTCTGCATTCGGATGTCCTGCAGCCCACCCAGGACCCACGTTGAAGGTTTGGTGCGGGTCCTTCACAAGAATATTGTCGTTTATTTATGAACATGTTTATTTAATATTTCGTATTTTTTCTATATTCAATGTGTTGTTAGCAACGTTCAAGACATCCTTACCTCCCGGATGGGACGAATTAATGTTTAATGTTGATGTTTAATGCATAAACAAAAATGTCTCTTGTATTTCACAGCCCGGGAGTGCTGTCGTTTACCATGGGGGAATGTGTAGCCCTGGTACACAATACCAGGAGGATGAGTGGAGAGGTAACGGTTAAGGGCTCTCCATGATATCACGTACACTTCGGACACACCCAGCAGGGTGTGGAGGGGAGTGCTGAGTAGTCTGAGTTCAGTTCAGTCAGTGACTCGAAGGAGTTAGGAAGTGCAGTCTTTGTGCAGTTCAGAAAGTGGAGGCCAGTACAGGTGAGCCAGTTCACCTCAGCCTGGTCAGAGCTGTGCCCCACTAGAAGACGGACTGAGACATTTGTTGAGAGTCTGAGCAAATCGAAGGGCATAGTGGAAGAGAACAGAAAAGTGCCATAGGTATAGGATACCTGCACATTGTTACCGGTCACTGGGGACCGAAGGATCACTATAGCTGCACGCATAGTGGTAAGAAAACCAGAGGCTTATCGGACCTTAGGTAGCGGAAAGCAGCCCCTGAAGAGTCAGTACGTAACTGGGGTCAGGGAGAGTGAGAACCTTGAGTCAGTGCACGACAGGAATTGGAACTCAGCTCTCTCAGAAGAAGGCTCCAACCACAAAACTGACCGGGCAGCACAGCTTTGGAATAGCTGGAGTTATAGAGGGAACTACGCTTTACGCTGGTTGGACTCATCATCATTGGAAAGTAAAGGAGGCCCCTAACTTGCTTAGCCGTTGCCTCAAAGCTCATCCTCCATCAACCCCATCAGCCTCCCTGGGACCTGCCTGAACAACTTGAAGTAAAGGTATGGAAAGACGCTGACTGTGTGAGACTGAGTTATTTAATTGCATGCCTGCACAACCCCACCATAACCATCGACCTGAGGGAAGAGTCCCACCTGTAGGGGACCCGACATCTAGCTGCCTCACCATCCCCTCAGAGATCTACAGCAGCGCTGGTACAAATTACCAGAGACTACAGGTGGCGTCACGAACTGTATATAAATCTATCCCCTGTAAATATTCCCCCCCAACATACGCCAGACCGCCAGGGCCACAGACCGAGCCACCGCTACCTGTGACAATCCCCATAGACTTCCATGGGCTCGGCTCTGAGTACCCCATTGCCCTGGTAACCCACAATTGTGGTGGCGGGTCGACACAAAAACGTCACGCGGTCTTATGATATGTGTACGATGTCAGTAAACTATTCTTAAAAGAACAACACTCTATACAACATATAGATTAGCAACATCAGCATGTAAATATAGAATAGATTTACCTGACACGATATCCGTTGAACTCAGGGTTAATCTTGAGGACTTGATACACTGTCACAGGAAAGAGGAGGACCGGGGGTCTAACCTGACCCTAAACTGGGGTCCTAACTAATCCCTCACCTTGGAGGTACTGATAATGGTTCAGAGGTCCAAGTCTCCAGCCTAACCCTGTCTCCTATCAGTCCCTGAACCCTGTAATCAGTCCTAAGAAGGATTCTGATTACCACCAAAGGGATATGGGCTGATCTCTGCTAAATACACAGATTAGACATATAAGACAGACTGGAGAAAACACAGACTTGCATACACACTCAAACACAGAAGGAACATAAATGATCTGGGATATTAAACTCTAAGCAAGGTGAGCTTAAAACAACTAAGGAGCTCTTTAACTTAAGTCTATACAGATACAATCCTATCTGTGGTCTGCATGAAGAATTTCACTGGCAACTCCCAACACAGACAACCAGAGATTTAAAGGAAACCAATCAACAAATAATTAATTGCAGCCGGGAGAAAACTGCACCCAGTCCCAGAACTGAGCACAGACAGAATTAACTCCCTAACTGCCAAGCACAAAGAAACAGCAACTCAGCTGTGAGAAGTCAGAATGTGCAACCGCGACGATCTTCGTGGCGATGCACACATGACAGATGCGTGCTGGCCAGCGGGACACCAACAATGAAAAAATGGTCCAGGCCATTCGACGACGATCATTGATTCCCAGCAGGGGGGCTGGTCGTCGCTGCGTGTCACACTAAGCGAGATCGCCGGCTAGGTCGCTGTTGCGTCACAAAATCGGTGACGCTTCAGCGATCTCGCTAGCGATCTTGTTTAGTGTGACGGGGCTTAGCTCTTATACTAGCTCTAGCACTAACCATAGTTCTAACACTAGCCCTAACACTGTCCCTGGCCCTAGCACTAGCCCTATGCTTAACACTAGCCCTAATGAGTCGCACTTAGTACCAGGGCAATGGGGTACTCGGAGCCGAGCCCATGGAAATCTATGGGAGTTGTCACTGGTAGCGGTGGCTCGGTCCGTGGCCCTGGGCGCTCATCCAATGGGGAATATTTACAGGGGATATTTAGGATAGGTAGTTTGTGACGCCACCTGTGGTATCTGGTTAATTGAACCAGCGCTCCTATAAGGACTTTCACAGGGGATGTTATGGGGGCAGCTGGGTGGTAGTCTCCCACAGGTGAGACGGGTCCCTGGAAGTCTATGGTGATGATGATGCAGGGTATAGATAATAATTCAGTCACACAAGAAATAGCTTCTTTTCATACCTTTTACTGGTAGATGGTTCACGTAGATCCCGGGGAGCTGGTCGGGGTGGAGAATGCACATTCGGGTAACCGCTGAGCAGGTTAGAGGCCTCCTTATCTTCGAATGTAGGTGAGTCCAACTTGCCTGAAGCGAAGTTAACTCTGAATCTCCAGCTTTCTCAATAGCTATACTGCCCGGCCAACGTTGTGGTGGAAACTTCTAAGTGGTGAAAACTAAGTCTATATTTGCTGATCAGGCTAGACTCCTGTTTTCCCAGTCTCCGGTTACGTATTGACACTTAGGGCTGCTCTCTGCGACCTGTAGTCCAGATGCCTCCGGCGTTCTTGTTACTAAGCTTGAAACTGTAGCAACGCTTCGGACCCCGGTGTCCGGCAATTTAGTGCAGGCAATCCAATACCTGTAGCACTTCTCTAACTTCTCCACTGCGCCCTTCGCCCTGCTTCTGCTCTTTGCATAAGCACTTGCAGCTTTCGATGGAAATAGTCAGCTTTCTTCCAAGCTCGCTGAGCAGCTCTCAGTTTCCTCCTTGTTTCAGCTTCTACTGAGGTACTGATTAAGGGTAGCTCTGACTAGGCTAGGATGATGCACTTCACCCGTACTAGCCTCCACTTCTTTGTCAGGTGAGCTACGCTAGCTCTGCGAGGATTCAGTCCTCTCTCCTCTCCAAGTCCAGACTGAACTGGCACTGAACTGCACTGTCTGAAGACAGGAAACTAACTGACTGATCTGAGCTCTTCTCAGACAGGAAACAGACTGACTCTGCTACGTGTCACCACCTCCTATACCTCAAGTGGGTGTGTCTGAAAGTGTGAGTGAAGTGCATGAATAGCAAGCTTTTGCGATTACCTTCCTGTGCATTCTCCTGGATTTTATGTGTGCCTGCGTAGCTGGGCTACACATCCCCCCTTGGTAAAACACAGCACTTCCGGGCTGTAAAAGACAAAAAGAACATTTTGTTTTGCATTAACAACAACATTATAACTCTTCCCATCCGGGAGGTGAGGATTTCTTAAACGTTACTATTTGTACAATAGGAAAATACAAAAGTATTAAAATATCAAGATATCAAACGTGTTCATATATACAAGATACTTGTGGAGGACCCGCACCAAAAACCTCCCACGTGGGTCCTGGGTGGGCTGCAGGACTTCTGACTGCAGACCTCACTCTAGGCCACACCATACGGGTTTTTCTTCAGAGGTTGATAGTAATGGTTTCATGTCAAACCAAGATAATGCACCGTAGTGCAACTATTTACAAAGCAAGTTCTTGGGCTGGCACAGTCCACAGCCACGCAGTCCATTGGCATGGTTAAAACACATTTCAAATAATTACATTAATACTTTTTCAAACTTTATACAATTTTTCAGATGCAATAAACCCTGTCTGGGTCTTGCTAACCAGTGTACTAGGACTACTCCTGATAGCGAATAGGTAGTTTACCTTTAGTGATACGTTCTGACTTACGTGGGGTAGCGTCAGGTATAGTATTATCTAACCTTTCTGTTCTGCGTAACGGCAAACTATAGACACGACTCCACCTCTCTAGGGACCTGGCAAGCATGCTAGCGACTGGAGGAGGCGGTACTGCTTCACCAGCTTCACCAGAGGACTCCACTTCTTGTGGTGCTGCTTCTTGCGGGTCCGCTGCTTGGGGTTCTGATGGTTGAGGGTCTGCCGGAACAGGTTCTTCTGGAACTGGCTCAACTGGCACAATTGGTATGACCGGTTGTAGAGACTCCTCTTGCGGTTGATAAAACTGCAGCACGGGAATAATTACAGCGTCTCCCAATCTGGGCCAATCCGCAGGTAAATCTCCCAAATCCGTATGTATGACCGCTTCAGCATTCTCTTCTTGATGGACAACAGGGTTTTCTTCACGGAGCTTTAATGGGCAAGGACACAACTTTAAATGATCTCTGGACACCGTTGCCGTCGTTTTTCCTCCATCCTTACTAATGGTACAGACCTTTCTGTTATCAAAATTGGAATTTTGCACGACGTAAGGCTCCTGTTCCCACTGATCATCCAACTTGTGTGTTCTTCTTTTCCTTTTGAGCACCATTTCTCCAGGCATTAAAGGCTTAGCGGGAGCATTTTTGTTATAGTTCTTCTCTTGCTTTTCTCTTACTTTGTTGAGACTGTCTTCTACGCAGGCTTGTACTCGCTTGTACTGTTCCTGTCGAGTTGTGTCCCAATCTTCAACACTGTCATCAGCCTCTGGTTCTACCACTCCCAGCTCCAAATCCATTGGCAGTCTTCCAGGTCTTGCTCTCATAAGGTAGGCTGGAGTGCAGTTGGTGGAACTTACTGGTATGTGGTTGTACAAGTCAACCAGGTCGGGTAACAAGTCTGGCCACCGATTCCTTTCTTCCAGGGGTACAGTTTTCAGTAAATCCATGACAATGTGATTCATCTTTTCACAAAGGCCGTTGGTCTGAGGGTGGTATGGTGTTGTTCTGATCTTTTTGCATCCATACAATTGACAGAATTCCTGAAACAGTTCAGCTTCAAAGGCTGGACCTCGATCAGTCAGTACCTGCTCTGGATATCCGTGTGGTCTGCAGAAACTTGCTTGGAAGACCTTGGCTGCTGTCTCTGCTGTCAGATCTTTGACAGGGGCGACCACCAGGAATTTGGAATAATGATCCACCATGGTCAGGGCATACGAATATCCTGACCTGCTTGGGGACAACTTAACGTGATCCAATGCTACGATCTCCAGAGGACGAGTCGTCCGGATAGGCTGCAAGGGTGCTCTCTGACTATGATAGTCTTTTCGTCTGAGACCACAGGGTCCACAGTTCCGGCACCACTTCTCGATGGAGCTGCGCATCCCTACCCAGTAGAACCGACACCTCAACAGGGTCTCCAGCTTTTTCCAGCCAAAGTGTCCTGCTTGATCGTGGTAGGCTTCCAACACCATTTGGATGTCTGCTCTGGGCACCATCTCATGGGTCCTTGGGTCGACGTATCTCCTGCACAACTTCTCTCGGTATATGAACAACCGGCTTCTTTCATTCCACAGGAGCTTTGCTGGTATGGGTGCGTCTTTCTCCAAGGAGGAACCTTCTTGTCTTATCAACTCCTTGATACGGCTGACCACTGGATCGCTGTCTTGAGTCTCCTTCCAGCTGTGATGGGGTAAAGGGTTCAACATCTCACCACACCTCTTTCTGTAGACTCGTTGCTCTTGGACCATCCCATTTCGATGGAACGCAGGTAGCTCGATTTCTTCCAGATCATCTGATTCTTCCTCCGTGTCGGATTCATGCGGCATTCTGGACAAGGCGTCCGCGTTAGCATTTTTACGGCCCGCTCTGTACTTGATGGTAAACTGATAATTTGACAACCGAGCCATCCAACGTTGCTCCATGGCTCCCAGCTTGGCTGTTTCCAGATGCGTCAAGGGGTTATTGTCTGTAAACGCAGTGAACCTGTTGGAGGCAAGGTAATGTTTAAATCTTTCGGTAATGGCCCAGACCAGCGCCAGGAACTCCAGTTTGAAGCTGCTATAGTTTTCCGGATTCCTCTCAGTTGCCCGGAGTTTTCTGCTGGCATATGCGATGACTTTTTCTTGGCCGTTCTGCTTCTGACTGAGGACCGCTCCTAATCCTTCGTTACTGGCATCTGTGTATAGCAGGAACGGTTGGCTGTAATCTGGGTAGGCTAAGATTTCATCGCCGGTAAGGATCTCTTTCATCTCTTTGAATGCCTCAGCTTGTTCTTTTCCCCAATTAAATGGAAGGTTTCTGCTCTTAAGAGGTTGTCCTACCAGGAGGTCCTGTAAAGGCGCCGCCTTCTTAGTGTAATCTTTCACGAACCTCCTGTAGTAACCTGTTAATCCCAGGAACTGACGCACCTCCTTTAAGTTCTTCGGCTCTGGCCATTTCTGAATAGCTGTGACCTTCTCGGGGTCCGGCGCTACTCCTTCGGAACTGACAATGTGTCCCAAGTACTGTACCTTCCGTTTGAGCAGGTGGCATTTAGAGGGCTTTAGTTTCATCCCAAACTTGGACAATGACTCAAATACCTCCGCCAGGTGCTTCAGATGATCTTCATATGTCTTAGAGTACACAATTACGTCGTCCAAGTACAGCAGCACAGTTTCGAAGTTGAGATGTCCCAGACAGCTCTCCATCACCCTCTGGAATGTTCCTGGGGCACTGCTGAGACCAAACGGCATCCTATCGAACTCGCAGAGTCCCATTGGGGTGGTGAAAGCAGTTTTCTCCGGTCCTCCTCAGCCACAGCCACTTGTCAGTACCCACTAGTAAGGTCGAGGGTAGAAAAGTAGTTAGCCGTTTTCAGAGCAGCTAAGGATTCCTCTATGCGTGGTAATGGGTATGCATCTTTATGTGTTATACGATTTACTTGCCTATAGTCTACACACATTCGCATGCTACCATCCTTTTTCTTCACTAGAACCAGAGGTGCTGCCCAGGGGCTACAACTATCCCTTATCACCCCGGCTTTCTTCATGTCATGCAGCATTTCCTTAGCTTTCTGATAGTGGGCTGGAGGTATAGGCCTGTACCGCTCTTTGATGGGAGGATGACTGCCTGTAGGGATATGATGCTGTACTCCCTTAATGGTCCCAAAATCAAGTGGGTGCTTGCTAAATACTTGTGCGTACTCTTGTACCACCCGTAGTACCCCCTGTTTCTGGTGGACGGAAGTGGTGTCTGTCCCTATATGAAGCTGCTGACACCAGTCCGCTACCGGGGTTGCCGGATCATTATCCTCCGCTGATTGGCGGGAGGCTAAGGACTCGGTTGTGAGGATAGAATTATTATCTACGGCATGTAATTTAGCAACTGTAGCATAACGTGGCAAATTTACTTCATCGTCCCCCAGTTGAGAAGTCGTACTGGTACTCTCCCATTTACTACTTCCACTACCCCTCTAGCAATCATGAGTGTAGGTCTGTGTTCTGAGCGATGGGGTTCTACTACTGCTTGGTAGTTCTGTCCCCTCAGACCTATGGCTGCTCTACACCATATTAACATTTCACTCATTGGGGGTATTACAATGGGGTTCGAGTCTGTGACCCGTACATTACCGATTTCACCATCTGTAAGCTTCGCTTGCTGCTGGCACATCAGGGCCCGGATCTCCCTCTGGATCACTCCCTTCTGCTTTGGCTTGGCAACTTCAGCGAGCTGTTGGAGCAAAAACACAACTTCTCCCAGACAGTTACTGATAATGTTAGTACCTAGTATCACATTTAAGCCATTCTCCTCATTTACAGTCTTTACCACTAAAAGTCCCTGATCCTTCAGCTCCACCCTACCCACTTTTACGTCCACGTTTTTGGCTCCAATTACTTCAACAGGGAGACCATTGGTGGCGTACACTGTCAAGTCAGGGTTTGGGGGCTGGAGACTGTCCATGGACCAAAATTTATTGTAAAGGACGTCAGGTATGATGGTCACCTGAGATCCCGTGTCCAGCAGTGCAGGGATGGCAATCCCGTCCAGAATCATGGACAGGTAGGGCCGTCCACCCACGAACCTGCGGTTCCAGTCTAAGGGGCCTGATGAATCTACTCCTGGGTGTTGGCCCTCTGACCCAGGATCGGCTCGTTTAAAGGACATTGCTGAGCCATATGACCTTTTTGATTGCAGCGGTAGCAGACGATCTCCCGGCGAGGATGGTGTTGCTCCGGAGTCGCTCCTGGGGGTGGCGTGGTCCTCCTCCGGTGTGGCGACGTCCTCCATTTCCTCCGGTTCACCCAAGGGACATCCTCCGGACAGTCGGCTAGTAGGATCTTCCCTCCTTCCTCTTTCCGCAGTTGCAGGGCCTCCATTACAGTGGCCAAGTTCTTAGTCAGCTGGCGCACTTCTGAGCGCAGACATTCCAACTCACTAGTGGGCGCCACCTGCATTGTAGCTTCTGCCACCTGCGGGGAAAAGGTGGGTACTGCCGGCTTTAGAATGGCTTCACCCGGGTGATACTGATTTGCCACCTCAGGCTTTTCCAGGGTCGCAGTCCCTTTATTGCCATGTCCTTTAGAGCATCAAAAGTGGCATCTGGATGATCTAAGGACCACCAGTTTTACAGTCCTCCTTTCCTCCGCAGACCTCAGTCCCCGCACGAATTGCTCTTTTAACATTTGGCTCTCATCAATGGCACTTGCAGGGTTAACCTGTTTAAGAGCTCGCAGGGCCCCCTGTAGTCGGCAGGCGTAGTCCCTAATACTGTCACCTGGTCTCTGAGAGCATTGGTAAAATGCCATCCGGAGATCCGTTTCTGTGCGATCCTCAAAGATGGCCTGTAGCTTTAAGAGAATCGCAGGTACTGACTCCTGGTCTGCAATGGGCCAAGTCTCTACTTCTCTCTCAGCCGCACCAGCTAACTGTCCTATTACCACAGCAGCTTTTTGCTTTTCAGTCATTGAGTACATATCCAAGATGCTACATATCTTCTGTTTAAATCCTGGCAGGGTGTCTGGCTCGCCGCTGTACTGGGGGAGCCACTTCGCTCCAGGCATGTATGGGAGGGTTAGCGGCATGAGCGGGACCACCGGGCCAGGTGAGGGGCCTGCACCCCCATCCTGCGGCACGACGCCAAGCGGTGGGCTATAAGGGCCTCCAGCGGGGGCCGCTCCGTCTGCCGGTTGCTGCGACATATTGATGCCCCCTTGGTTAATCTGAGCCTACCTCTTTTACAGGCTGCAGCGTCGCAGGCACAGCGGTGGAGACAGGACCTTTTCGCTGGCGCTCGGATGATGCCGCTCTATTTTGCGATGCAGTTTGCGATGCGGATTGCAATGCAGATTGTGATGCAGTTTGCTATGCGGATTGTGATGCAGATTGCGATGCAGTTTGCGATGCGGTTTGCGATGCAGATTGCTATGCAGTTCACGATGCGGCTTGCGATGCAGATTGGGGTGCAGGTTGGGGCGTGTCCAAGCAACAGCACGCTTTTTCAGGTACGCCCCCCTTCTTCACCAGCGCCTGAGGGCGCGAACATGGCAGTAAAATGGCGGAATTTGGCGCCAAATACAGCAAACAGTCTTTTTCACCAAACAGTTCAACATAGGCACACAGGACTCACAATTGCAAGCTTCGGATCCTGTTCGTGACGCCAAAGATTGAGTCGCACTTAGTACCAGGGCAATGGGGTACTCGGAGCCGAGCCCATGGAAATCTATGGGAGTTGTCACTGGTAGCGGTGGCTCGGTCCGTGGCCCTGGGCGCTCATCCAATGGGGAATATTTACAGGGGATATTTAGGATAGGTAGTTCGTGACGCCACCTGTGGTATCTAGTTAATTGAACCAGCGCTGCTATAAGGACTTTCACAGGGGATGTTATGGGGCAGCTGGGTGGTAGTCTCCCACAGGTGAGACGGGTCCCTGGAAGTCTATGGTGATGATGATGCAGGGTATAGATAATAATTCAGTCACACACGAAATAGCTTCTTTTCATACCTTTTACTGGTAGATGGTTCACGTAGATCCCGGGGAGCTGGTCGGGGTGGAGAATGCACATTCGGGTAACCGCTGAGCAGGTTAGAGGCCTCCTTATCTTCGAATGTAGGTGAGTCCAACTTGCCTGAAGCGAAGTTAACTCTGAATCTCCAGCTTTCTCAATAGCTATACTGCCCGGCCAACGAAGTGGTGAAAACTAAGTCTATATTTGCTGATCAGGCTAGACTCCTGTTTTCCCTGTCTCCAGTTACGTATTGACACTTAGGGCTGCTCTCTGCGACCTGTAGTCCAGATGCCTCCGGCGTTCTTGTTACTAAGCTTGAAACTGTAGCAACGCTTCGGACCCCGGTGTCCGGCAATTTAGTGCAGGCAATCCAATACCTGTAGCACTTCTCTAACTTCTCCACTGCGCCCTTCGCCCTGCTTCTGCTCTTTGCATAAGCACTTGCAGCTTTCGATGGAAATAGTCAGCTTTCTTCCAAGCTCGCTGAGCAGCTCTCAGTTTCCTCCTTGTTTCAGCTTCTACTGAGGTACTGATTAAGGGTAGCTCTGACTAGGCTAGGATGATGCACTTCACCCGTACTAGCCTCCACTTCTTTGTCAGGTGAGCTACGCTAGCTCTGCGAGGATTCAGTCCTCTCTCCTCTCCAAGTCCAGACTGAACTGGCACTGAACTGCACTGTCTGAAGACAGGAAACTAACTGACTGATCTGAGCTCTTCTCAGACAGGAAACAGACTGACTCTGCTACGTGTCACCACCTCCTATACCTCAAGTGGGTGTGTCTGAAAGTGTGAGTGAAGTGCATGAATAGCAAGCTTTTGCGATTACCTTCCTGTGCATTCTCCTGGATTTTATGTGTGCCTGCGTAGCTGGGCTACACACTAACACTAAACCTAGCTCTAACACTATCCGTAACATTAATCCTAGTCCTAGGACTAACCCTAGTTCTAATACTTACCCTAGCCCTGACATGAAACCTAGACCTAATCCTAACCCTAACCCTAGCTCTTTTACTGGCTTTAACACTAACCATAGATCTAACCACATCCTTAACACTAGCCCTAACACTATACCTAGCTCTAACACTATCCTTAACACTAATCCTAACACTAACCCTAGCCCTAATAGTTACTCTAGCCCTAACACTAACCCTAGCCCTAATAATTACCCTAGCACTAACACTAACCCTAATAGTTACTCTAGGCCTAACAGTAACCCTAGCCCTAAAAGTTACCTTAGCCCTAACACTAACCCTAGCCCTAATACTTATCCTAGCCCTAACACTAACCCTAGCCCTAATACTAACCCTAGCCCTAACACTTACCCTAGTCTTAATACTTACCTTAGCCCTAACCCTAACACCAACCCTAGCCCTAATACTTACCCTAGCCATAACAGTAAACCTAGCCCTAATACTTAACCTAGCCGTAACAGTAAACCTAGCCCTAATACTTACCCTAGCCCTAACACTAACCCTAGCCCTAATACTTACCATGGCCCTAACAGTAAACTTAGGCCTAATACTTACCCTAGCTCTAACAGTAAACCTAGCCCTAATACTTACTCCAGCCCTAACACTAACCCTAGCCCTAATACTTACCCTAGCCCTAATACTTACCCTAGCCCTAACAGTAAACCTAGCCCTAATACTTACCCTAGCTCTAATATTAAACCTAGCCCTAATACTTACCCTAGCTCTAATATTAAACCTAGCCCTAATGCTTACCCTAGCCCTAACACTAGCCCTAATAGTTACTCTAGCCCTAACACTAACCCAAGCCCTAACACTAAACCTAGCCCTAATATTTACCCTAACCCTAGCCCTAACACCAGTTAAAGGATGGAAAAAAAATGTGCAAAAACATACATTTATTATAATGTTAATGTTTCTTTTCATAGCAGACACTTTTTTTTATTTAGGACAGCTCTCCCAGCAGGTCTCCGTCTCTCCTCTCACAAAATTACAATTGAAAGAAGAGGCAGCGAGCTGCTGGGGAGCACGGGGCATTGCACATGATTCATTAGCTGCTAAGCCTCTATCATCTCAGCCGCTGTGTGTGCAGAGAGCAGCAGTCAAATGCAGCAGAGACTGGACAGCTAGAGTAGCAGAGCAGAGTTTCTTGGATACAGCAGTGGCATGGTATTAGGGGGGCGAAAAAGTGTGGTCGATCAAATTTTATTGGGGCGTAGAATTTTAGGCATCACTGCCTTTCCTTTTTTTAATGGCTTCCACCAGTTCCTTTACAGGACTCAGCATTTGAGATGAGCTTGTCACTGGCTGCTGCGCTCTGCATGGAGAGCGACCAAGATGACAAAGCTCACTTTATCACACTGAGAGCCCCTCCAGAGCGCAGCAGCCAATGTCAAACTCATCTCGTCTGCTGAACTCAGCATAGGAACTAGTGGCACCTAGTACGCAAAAAAATTTGAGCAACCACCCCTTTGGCCTCCGAACGCTTCGCCACTGCTCTGTCTGACAAACTCTTCTCTGCTAGTCTAAAAACCCGATCTCCGATACCTCTAACAATCCCAGCTCCGCTGTATTTGAAAAATTCCAACTCTGCCGATCTGCTGCATCGAGTGATCTCATCTCTGCTGTATATGACAAACTCAGCTCTGCTACATCTCTACACTAAATCTATAAAGCAGTCGTTTGTCCTCTGGTCTATACAGTCTGGTATTAATGGGCCAATTAAATTGTCATTGTGCTGCTCTGCGCTCGCTGGTTAGCATGTTCACATTTTCGCCGGCTGTCGTCACACGGCACGACCGGGCTAAATATATTCCATTTCTGAAAAAAAAAAAACGTAGGACAAAGGGAGCCGGGACTCCTGGCAGCCGCCTCGACAGTTCACATCACAGCGTGTTTTTTGGCAGCTGCTTTCAAGAAGGATTGAAAGTTCACGCAGACAGCGGTAATTATGGCGAAGAAAACACGGAAATATTGCTATTGTGCTGCACGAGGCCGCTGACCTGAGATACCGCGCTGCGGCGTGTAGTGCTGCCATGTATCACTGCACATAGTGATCATGTCATCCTGCCGGGATTAAAGGGGAAATCCAGTTAAAATGATCTTCACAGATACAGGTGATCTGAGACAATCGCATCTGCAAAAAGCATAAACCCCTTTGGCATGACGCAGAGATTTCTACTTTTAAAAATTCTTATCGATGACTCTTAGCTTTGAAATCTCATTATGGCACCAAAGGGTCTAATAATTGTCTTTATAGAGCCCTATTCATTCTGAAAATCGGACCCTTTGGCACTACTTAGAGGTTTCTTTTACTGGAAAACTGACATCAAATTCTAAGCAAAGGGACATTGAGATCAGTTTGTCTTAACTTTCATGCCATATTTCTAGTAAAAAAAAAAAGAAATGCCGAGCAGTGCCAAAGGGTAAGAAAAAAAAAATTGGAAATTAGTGATGGCCTTAGATCAAAAACTTCCTCAGTATTATCTTCACATGTGTCTGTGGAAACATCAAACCCTTTGGCGCTGCTCAGAGATTTCTTTTACTGGAAATATTACCTAAAATCATCAGATAAAAAGCCTTTATATAAAAAAAAAAACTAAAAGTCTGAAATCTCTAAGCAGTGCCAAAGGGTCTGATCTATCTACACAGCTCTGTCATTTTTGGAAATTAGCAGTGGTGAAAAATCAGTGTCATTGTCACACTTTAGGGACATCAGACCCTTTGATACTGCTCAGAGATTTCTCTTACTGGTGAACCAAGTGATCTTCATGTGTGTATCAGACTTTTTGGAGCTTTTCAGTGATTTCCCTTTACTGGAAATATGACATCAAATTATAAGCCAATCAATTAATCTTAAATTAAATTTTCTCCGAGCGGTGCCAAAGGGTCCGATCTCTCCACAATCTCCTTAATTCTTTAAATTAGCGGCAGATCCAGATCACACACGTTCTAAGATAAAGGTGACTTCAGATTTATAAATCTTATCTCAGAAACCTCTAAGCCGTACCAAAGGGTCTAATGTCTCTAAAGAGTCCTAAATGCTGATAAAAAGTACCAACGTCGTCTTCGAAGTCTAAAAAGAGATCACACCATTTTGCACTGCTCTTAGGTTTCTCTTACCAAAAATCTGACATAGTATTTTAAGTTGATGCTTGATTCTGTGCGGTGACAAAGGTTCTGAACTCTACGGAGTTCTAGACGCAAGTGTGAATATGATTTCCATAATTATAGGTCTTTGTAGGGAAATCAGACCTTTTGGCACTACTTAGAGATTTCTGGGCTAAGAGCCATTGCTGTAAGTGACACATTGCTCGGAGTATTGTGTTGACCTTTGAGTAACAGAAATCTCCGAGCGGTGCCAAAGGATCTGATCACTTTCCTTTTGGAAATTAGTATAAGATCCAAATCATACACTTTAGCCCTGCCATCTTCTTACTTGTATATAGGACTCTATAGAATGTGCCGTGTCAAAGGCACTTATAAATAATTAAGCACAACATATTCTAAAAGAAGGTTTTTTTTAATTATTGAAAGACTCCCTAATCTAACATTTTATGTCCGATCTCCAATAAGAGAAATATCTGCATAGTGCCAAAGGGTTTACGGTAATATTTCTATAGATGACATATGTAAAGTGTGTGACCTGGGACCACCATAAATTTCCATTATGATAGGGCTCTATGAAGGGATCAAACACTTTGGCACTGCTCAGAGATTCCTCTTGCTAAAGCAGAATATTCTAAGTAAAATGCCATTATAACCAAGGGCTCTTGGCGCAGAGATCTCTAAGTAGTGCCAAAGGGTCAGATCATTCTGAAACCTCACCAATGTAATTTTGTGAGTGGTTATGGCAGGACAACACCTAATCTTTTCGTTTATGGGTGCAGGTCCATATAATGTATACAGCTCTCAGGTGTATACAGTGACTGTGGCACCTCGTGGGCGGGGAGGATTTTCTAAGGCCTTGTAGATATATAGAATATTCTTCATTACTCAGATTATCCAGTCTGTGTCTCTACTCCAGGATTGTGGTGATCCCCATATCCAGGATGAGTCACTAATAATGTCACCTCAAGCCGGCAGCAGCGCAGGGAAACACTGCATTACTACAAGAGTCTCTCTAGCAAGAAAGTCAATCAGAAAGTGGAACTGGTGGAAATGTAACGAGCGCCGGTGAAAAGCAGACTATAAAGTGTAGGAAAAATCAATGTAGGATCAGCAGTCAACTTGGCAAGAAAGGAAAGAACAAAAAAAAACTGAAAAAGGAAGAGAAAA
The DNA here is from genome assembly GCA_033576555.1 of Oophaga sylvatica. Lineage (NCBI taxonomy): Eukaryota > Metazoa > Chordata > Amphibia > Anura > Dendrobatidae > Oophaga > Oophaga sylvatica. Next base: position 106,926,816 of record JARQOD010000007.1, on the reverse strand, counting down.
GGAAAGAAAGAGAAAGGAAGGGGAACAGGAAGGAAGGAAAATTAAAGAAACAATAAAGTAGGGAAGGGAAACAAGAAGGAAGAGGAAATAAACAAAGTAGGGAAGGGGAACAGGAAGGAAAGAAGGCAGGAAAAAATGAGCAATCAAGAAAAGTAGGAAGGAGAACGGAGGAAAGAGAAAGAATGAAGAAAGGTAGGAAGGAGAACAGAGAGGAAGGGGAAAGAATCAAGAAAGGTAGGAAGGAGAACAGGGAGGAAGGAGAAAGAATCAAGAAAGGTAGGAAGGAAAAAGAATCAAGAAAGGTAGGAAGGAGAACAGGGAGGAAGGAGAAAGAATCAAGAAAGTTAGGAAGGAGAACAGGGAGGAAGGAGAAAGAATCAAGAAAGGTAGGAAGGAGAACAGGGAGGAAAGAGAAAGAATCAAGAAAGGTAGGAAGGAGAACAGGGAAGAAGGAGAAAGAATCAAGAAAGGTAGGAAGGAGAACAGGGAGGAAAGAGAAAGAATCAAGAAAGGTAGGAAGGAGAACAGGGAAGAAGGAGAAAGAATCAAGAAATGTAGGAAGGAGAACAGGGAGGAAGGAGAAAGAATCAAGAAAGTTAGGAAGGAGAACAGGGAGGAAGGAGAAAGAATCAAGAAAGGTAGGAAGGAGAACAGGGAGGAAAGAGAAAGAATCAAGAAAGGTAGGAAGGAGAACAGGGAAGAAGGAGAAAGAATCAAGAAAGGTAGGAAGGAGAACAGGGAGGAAAGAGAAAGAATCAAGAAAGGTAGGAAGGAGAACAGGGAAGAAGGAGAAAGAATCAAGAAATGTAGGAAGGAGAACAGGGAGGAAGGAGAAAGAATCAAGAAAGTTAGGAAGGAGAACAGGGAGGAAGGAGAAAGAATCAAGAAAGGTAGGAAGGAGAACACGGAGGAAAGAGAAAGAATCAAGAAAGGTAGGAAGGAGAACAGGGAGGAAGGAGAAAGAATCAAGAAAGGTAGGAAGGAGAACAGGGAGGAAAGAGAAAGAATCAAGAAAGGTAGGAAGGAGAACAGGGAAGAAGGAGATAGAATCAAGAAAGGTAGGAAGGAGAACAGGGAGGAAGGAGAAAGAATCAAGAAAGTTAGGAAGGAGAACAGGGAGGAAGGAGAAAGAATCAAGAAAGGTAGGAAGGAGAACAGGAAGGTAACAAAGAAGGAATGAGAAAGAAACAAGCAAGTAGGGACAGTAAAAGAATCAAAAAAGGAAGAAGGGAAGTATAGGAAAGGAACAAAAAAGAAAGGAAGGGTAAAGGAACAGAAAAAGAATAGAAAAAAAGAAAAGAAATGAAAGAAGGAATAAAGAAAGGAAGGAGAAAAAAGGAAGAAAAGGAGGGAAAAGAAGCAAAAAGGAAGGAAGGGCAAAGAAACAAAAAAGATAGTAGAAAGAAGCATGAATGGAAACCTAGGGAAAGGAACAAAAAAGGAAGCGGAAAGGAGCAAAAAAGGAAGGAAGAGGAGAAGTGAAAATGGAAGGAAGTGTAAAGGAACAGAAAAATAAAAAATGGGAAAGAAAAAGGGAAGAACAGAAAGAAAAGATGGAAGGAGATAAAGGAAGGAGAAAGGAATTAATAAAATGAAAGAAGTGGAAAGCAATGGAAACAAATGAAAGAAAGGTTGATAAAATTGAAACAAGGAATGGAAAATGGGGAAGGAACAAAAAATGAAGGAAAGGAATGGAAAAAAGGAATGGTGTAAGAAAAGGAGGAAGGGAGAGAGAGTGGATGGAAGGAAGAGAAAGGCAGAAAAGGAAGGAAGAAAAGAGTGGAAGCAAAGGAATCAATGAGTGGTCACATATTTTTGGGGTCTCGGATCACTAGGGAATGTACTGTATATGACACATTATTGGTTACTTAGCTGCTACTACATGGAAGTTAAAAGGGGTCTCATCTATATTGTGTGCCGTGGCCCCATTCTCATTCATGTTCGCCAACCACCAGCAGCAGAAAGGAGATGCACACAGGACCTGACATGCAATCTGCTCCTAATTGTTATCTGCCTGCGGTGTGATGGGTGCACTGGGCCGTGCAGGTGTATCCGTCTCATAGGAAATAACAGAAGTTGGTCTTCTAGAAGTAAATTGAATCAATGGTAATACGGATTTGTCTTTCTCTTCCGCCCCAGGCATTTGATGGCTTCATCTTCGCTTTCTTTGCGGTGGAAATGGTCATTAAGATGATAGCATTGGGCATCTTTGGGCAGAAGTGCTACCTGGGAGACACGTGGAACAGACTGGATTTTTTTATCGTCATGGCTGGGTGAGTAGTAAATGATGTCTGGAGGGATGTCAGCTCCTCTACTGCTGGGATGTAGATATCTCCTAGGTACTGGGAAAGGGGTCTAGAAGTAACCACACTCAATGGGTATCTCAAGAATATAACTACTATAATACTGCCCCCTATGTACAAGAATATAACTACTATAATACTGCTCCCTATGTATAAGAATATAACTACTATAATACTGCTCCCTATGTACAAGAATATAACTACTATAATACTGCCCCCTATGTACAAGAATATAACTACTATAATACTGCTCCCTATGTATAAGAATATAACTACTATAATACTGCTCCCTATGTATAAGAATATAACTACTATAATACTGCTCCCTATGTATAAGAATATAACTACTATAATACTGCCCCTATGTACAAGACTATAACTACTGTAATACTGCCCCTATATACAAGAATATAACTACTATAATACTGCCCCCTATGTACAAGAATATAACTACTATAATACTGCCCCTATGTATAAGAATATAACTACTATAACACTGCTCCTATGTACAAGAATATAACTACTATAATACTGCTCCTATGTACAAGAATATAACTACTATAATACTGCCCCTATGTACAAGAATATAACTACTATAATACTGCCCCTATGTACAAGAATATAACTCCTATAATACTGCCCCCTATGTACAAGAATATAACTAATAGATAATGTGTGCAAAACTGTAAAGCGCTGCGGAATATGTTAGCGCTATATAAAAATAAAGATTATTATAAAAAAAAATAAAGATTATTATAACTACTATAATACTGCCCCCTATGTACAAGAATATAACTACTATAATACTGCCCCTATGTACAAGAATATAACTACTATAATACTGCTCCTATGTACAATAATATAACTACTATAATACTGCCCCTATGTACAAGAATATAACTACTATAATACTGCCCCTATGTACAAGAATATAACTACTATAATACTGCTCCTATGTACAATAATATAACTACTATAATACTGCCCCTATGTACAAGAATATAACTACTATAATACTGCCCCTATGTACAAGAATATAACTACTATAATACTGCTCCTATGTACAAGAATATAACTACTATAATACTGCCCCTATGTACAAGAATATAACTACTATAATACTGCTCCTATGTACAAGAATATAACTACTATAATACTGCTCCTATGTACAAGAATATAACTACTATAATACTGCTCTTATGTACAAGAATATAACTACTATAATACTGCTCCTATATACGGGAATATAACTACTATAATACTGCCCCCCATATACGGGAATATAACTACTATAATACTGCCCCCATATACAGGAATATAACTACTATAATACTGCTCCTATATACAAGAATATAACTACTATAATACTGCCCCTATGTACAAGAATATAACTACTATAATACTGCCCACATCTTCATGGTCTTTTCCCGGCCATTAGTTTGTCAATTTCTCCCTTTATGCTCGGGTGCAGTTTATAGGTTTATGATACATATGTCTCTCTTCCCTCTTGCTGTTTTTGGTGACAGTCCGGCCACAGTGGGCAGAACAGCACTGATCCATTATATAATTTTCTGGTGTGATTTGTGATTGCGGTATTGTCTTGACACTGGGATGATTTAGAAGTTGGACTACTGGAGACTTTGAGCTGTAAGAGCCACTTCTGTATGTTCACTAGTATTGCAGCAGGAATATTGGCTGCATTACCCTGTGATATTTTGCCAGGTCTGATGTCCGGCCCCGGCGCGCTCTGCATTACATTACAGCCAATGAAAGGTCTAATAGCGTGCACTAATTTGTGCGGTCTTAGGAATTTGTGTGTGATACGGCCCCATAGCCGCTTAGTCACCGTCCTGTAAAGTCTGTTGTGTTTTTCTGTCTTCTTAATTCCGACTGTAAGTTCCAGAGAACATTCTGATTGCCATAAGAGGACACGATGTCTGTGCCAGTGAGAAAGGCAGAGAGAGTAGTGAACTGACTGGGGGAGTTGTTTATTACCGAGCTGCCATTCGGTTATTTAAAAATACCACACACACAGAGAAAAAAATAATAAAAGATGGAAAAAAAAAAGAAGACAAGAATACGTAAACATGCAATAAAAAGTACAGTAAAAAAAAAAATGTGCAAAAATTCCAAACTAATATGCAAAAGATGCACCAAAAATTCACAAGAATAATAAAGATACACATAAAATACACAATTAAAAAATAAGAATTGCACACGTAAATGCAAAAATACTCGATACACCACAAAATGTGCAAAAATACGAAGAAATGTTCAAAAGTACACACAAAATGTAGAGGAATGCAGAAAAGTACACAAAAAGGCAATAAGATTTTAAAAAATACACAGAAGTAAAATGCACAAAAACTACCATTTACAAAAACACAAAAAAAATGCAAAAATTTATCAAAAATCCCCAAAATCTATAATTTGCTCCAATCGATTGTTTCATCTGTGCTCTCGGGTTCGCGGCCTCCATGACAGGTGCAGATGATCTAAATATTTCCCGCATTTACTTGCCCGTTGCCCGTGGAGGCGTTGTGTGGCCGCTCTTCACCATTCATCCTGTACTTAAACAGAGAAGCAAGTTACTAATTACTAAGCGGGCGAGGAGCCGGTCCACTGCATTGTGGGGTAATTGCAGATCTTAACAGCTTGAACGTCTACATAATAAGTGGCTTGTTTTCTGCCGTAAGTGGACTTGGAAATAATGCAGCTATTACTCTGATAAGCCGCCAGCACACGAGTGACGAATGTGCCGCCTTTCTTTGGCCTATTCATTTGGCTTTCATGAGTTGATTACAATGAACGAAGAGGTGTTAGGAAAAAGGCTGCAAATGAGGTGATACAGGACATCTAGCAACACGCTGGGCTGCCATGGGTTCATCCGGTAATCCTGTTTGGTTCAATCCTACCTGGAAATTGTCCTGTTTTATGCCGTTTCCTCATAGCTAACAATGGACAGGTCACTGCCTCCCACAAGGTCATTACACTCTTCTCCTGCTGTAGTCTTCACCCTCATCTGATTGGATACTCTGCGTTATTTTCCCACCCACTTAGAATCATAGAACTTTAAAGTTGGAAGGGACCTCCAGGGTCATCGTGCCCAACCCCTGCTCAATGCAGGATTCAATAAACCATCTCAGCCAGATGTCTGTCCAGCCTCTGTGTGAAGACTTCCATTGAAGGAGAACTCACCACCTCTCGTGGCCGCCTGTTCCTCTCATTGATCACCCTCACTGTCAAAACGTTTTTTCTAATATCTAATCTGTATCTTCTCCCTTTCAGTTTCATCCCATTGCTTCTCGTGTTTCCATGTGCAAATGAGAATAATGTTGATTCCTCTACACTGTGACAGCCCTTCAGATATCTGTAGACAGCTATTAAGTCTCCTCTTAGCCTTCTTTTGTTGCAAGATAAACATTCCCGGATCCTTTAACCGTTCCTCGTATGACATACTCTGCAGTCCGCTCACCATTCTGGTAGCTCTTCTCTCAACTTGCTCCAGTTTTTCAATGGCTTTCTTAAAATGTAGGGCCCAGAACTGGGCACAGTATTCCAAAGGAGGCCTGACCAAGGAGGAGTAGAGGGGGATAATTCACGTGATCTAGACTCTATGCTTCTCTTAATACATCCTAGAAATGTGTTTGCCTTTTTTGCTGCTGCATCACACTGTTGACTCATGTGCAGTCTGTCATCTATTAGTATAACCAAGTCTTTTTCACACATGCTGTTGCTTAGTTCTATTCCTCCCATTCTATAGATGTAATTTTCGCTTTTTTTTACCAGATGTAGTATCTTGCATGTCTCCCTGTTAAATACCATTCTATTAGTCACTGCCCATTGTTCAACCTTATCTAGATCCTTCTGAATCCTTTCTCTGTCTTCTCTAAGGGCCCGTCTCACACAACGATCTCGCTAGCGAGATCGCTGCTGAGTCACTAGTTTTGTGACGCAGCAGCGAGCTCCCCAGCGATATCGCTGTGTGTGACATTCAGCGACGATCAGCCCCCCTGCCGGGTATCGCTGATCGTCGCTGAAATGTCAGGATATTTTTTTGATCGCTGGTCTCCCGCTGTCAGGCACGCATCGCTGCGTGTGACAGGCGGGAGACCAGCGATCCGCTGGTAACCAAGGTACACAGCGGGCTGTGCCTAGAAACCCGCTGTGTACCTTGGATACCAGCTCCCTGAAGCAGGGAGCTGGTAACTAAGGTACACAGCGGGTTTCCAGGCACCGCGCAGCACCTGGAAACCCGATGTGTACCTTGGTTACCAGCTCCCTGCATCAGGGCGCTGGTATCCAAGGTACACTGCGGGTAACTAAGCGATGTTTACCCGCAGTGTCCTTGTGCTGATCGCTGCCTGAGCTACCTGTTTGGCAGCTCAGCAGCGATAATATAGCGATACACCAGCGATCCTGATCGTTGTCGGGATCGCTGGTGTATCGCTATGTGAGACCCAGCCTCTAGTCTAGTGTTAGCTATCCCTCCTAGCTTTGCATTGTCTGCAAATTTGATTAGTTTACCTTCAGTTCCCTTCATTTAGAAAAATGTTGAACAAGACTGGGGCCAAGACAGAGCCTTGTGGTCCCCCACTTGCAAGACTTTTCCAAATGGATGTGCAACCATTTATCACCGCTCATTGAGTACGATTTTGTTGAGGGGTCGGCACAGTGTAGAAGACACAATTACCCTCACCAGTTGAGCATTCATACATGACATTTCCCTGTAAGTATATTCCGTACGGCCTGTACACCGCACCGTATCTTGACAAGTTCACTGCTTGAAACAAAGTTTTTTAAATCTTCTGAGAAATCTTCTTCTTATATCAATAGAAATGAGCACAAACGGATACCAGAAAAAAAAAATCACATCCTCACAAGAGCAAGGAGAATGGCAATCAGCGGTGACAGCGAACGACGAGCCGCCGAAGCAGAAAATAACCACAATAGCTTGATTGCTGCGATGTATAGAACAAGGCTTGGAAAATCAATACAATGGCCATTCAGATATATATTGGGAAATAATACCGCTCATTGTGTGCGCGCCGCCCGAGCGCCAATCACTGTGATTATCAGTAATTGTTCAGGCAACATCATATTCCATAGCAAAGTACAACTATTATCTAATGACTGCAATACTGAATACAGAAATCATGAGATCCAAATAGTGATATCCAGAGGGCACTGTAACGGGCACGGTTATGGATGCCATGTGTCGTGCTCTATTCTAGGAGCTCTGTGGCTGGCTCCTTCATGGGGGCAGTGTGGCTGTCAATGTCATGGGGGCCCAATGGCTGGCTCTATCATTGGGTCACGGAAACCAACTAATGGGGCATTGTGGTTGGCACAGTTATAAAGGCACAGTGACTAACTCTATTATGGGAACACTCGCCTTTTTGACACTGCGGTTTGCAATACTCTGGGGGTACTAATGTGATGGTAGCATTGTGGCTGTCACTGCTGTAAAGATACTGAGTTGGTTTTGCTATGAGGCAATGTGGCATTCACTGTTCTGGGGGCTCCATGGCTTGTTCTATAATGCGGCATGGTGTAGTCACTTATATGGAAGCACTCAATGTATTGTAATGGAGATACTTTCTTGGCACTACTATGTGAACACTGTAGCTGGCACTACTTTCTGGACACTAGCTGGCACTACTTTGTGGACACTAGCTAGCACTACTTTGTGGACTCTAGCTGGCACTACTTTGTGGACACAAGCTGGCACTACTATGTGGACTCTGTAGCTGGCACTACTATGTGGACACAAGCTGGCAGTACTTTGTGTACACTGTGGCTGGCACTACTATGTGGACTCTGGCACACACTACTATGTGGACACTAGCTGGCACTACTATACAGACTCTGTGACTGGCACTACTATGTGGACTCTGTAGCTGGCACTACTATGTGGACACTAGCTGGCACTACTATGTGGACTCTGTGGCCAGCATTACTATGTGGAGTCTGTGGTAGACACTACTATGTGGACACTAACTGGCACTACTATACAGACTCTGTGGCTGGCACTACTATGTGGACACAAGTTGGCACTACTATGTGAACTCTGTGGCTGGCACTACTATGTGGACACAAGCTGGCACTACTTTGTGTACACTGTGGCTGGCACTACTATGTGGACTCTGGCACACACTACTATGTGGACACTAGCTGGCACTACTATACAGACTCTGTGGCTGGCACTACTATGTGGACTCTGTAGCTGGCACTACTATGTGGACTTTGAGACAGACACTACTATGTGGATACTAGCTAGCACTACTATGTGGACACTTGCTGGCACTACATACAGACTCTGTGGCTGGCACTACTATACAGACACTGGCTGGCACTACTATGTGGACTCTAAGGCAGACACTACTATGTAGATACTAGCTAGCATTACTATACAGAGACTGTGACTTTCCATTATGAAGGCACTGTAGCCGTCTCTGTTATAAGAGCTCTATTGCTGTCATTGTTATGGGGACCCGCTCTCGCTGTTATGACTGACATAACATTAGTTGACTTTTGCCATATGTGATATGAATAAGCTGTATGGGATCTGTCATCATGATTTGTAGAGAGGGTTAGTTATGGGGGTGCCAACATCTCATGTATGACCCCCTCAATGTATAGGGTTCACCGTGCTCTCTCCACTGACCTGCACTCTCTTTCTCCTAGGATGATGGAATACTCTCTGGACGGACACAACGTCAGCCTGTCTGCCATCCGTACTGTCCGAGTTTTAAGGCCACTAAGAGCCATTAATAGAGTCCCAAGTAAGTACAAGGTCACTTATCACAGTCTACAAGCATCAGAAGTTATTACCGGAGAGTGGGATTACTGCAGCCTTCAGATTTATTCAAAGTGAATTTCCACATTTTCACCTTTTTCTGATACTGAGCTCCAAGTCCTCTGCATAGACAGAAAGTTTAATGATAAATTTCTAGCTGTCTGCAGTCACCACAAGGGGGAGCTCAGGAGCTGACTGCAGACTGGATATACATTGGAGTCAATAATAAACCTGTATGCGGTGCGCTCCATGTTTCAAAATAGCGTTTAAGGGTGGACACTCACTTTAGAGTCTACCGATTTATGAAAAGGAACAAAAATATACTCATTTATGGTAATTGTTCTGCTATTTGTATTTCTTACACATATACTCAGTTCTAGAATAATCTTGGTAGAGGGTTTGTCCTCTTCTTAGAATGGTTTCAGAACAATAAACAGGTCACAGAGTGTCTCATTTCTAAGCTGTGTTGGAAGCCAGCAGCAAGTGTTCTGTTTAACTGCAGTGCCCCGCAGGGGAACAAAGGTATTACACATTTTGTTTACTGAAATCATACATAACAGATTTTGTAGCCCCTTTTAAAATATCGTTTTTTAAAGAATGATTATATTGAATTTCCTTCATGGCAGAGTTAATCAATGCCATTAGAAAAGTGATTAACATCCCCACCCCTTCCCAAACTGATTAAAGGAACAGACCTGTAGGATGATGGAAATCTGTGGAGGACGGTACCTAAAAAATGTCCAGATGTGCAGTGCGTCTGTAAATATATGAGAAGGAAATAGACTGTAAATTATAAGCATTATATTACGTGTTATAGCCGCTGGCTAAGAACATAATAGGACTGTAGTCAAAGCGGCGCCACCTACAGGTAGGAAAGAGACAATATCTGTAAAAATAACTCATGCTAGAATGTCACTTTGTGTCTATGCTCCGCTCCATTATATCACTATGCGCCAGACACTGGTATCACCCAAATCCCATTGTATTCTAGAGACATCTATTGGGGGCATTAAGCTCTGTAAAAATATGAGTTTTTGCCAATTTAATGGGCCGCCTTACCAATAAGTCTTGGCCAGACCCTAAATTCTGCCAGGAAGCCTTCATTATTATGCATGACATGTGCTATAAAAGTGTGTTTGGAGGACCCAACAAGTCTATATGTTCAGTGGTATCCATGTAATACTTAGTCTCACCTGTGGCGGAGCTGCAGGAAAATGAAACACTTGCTACTGCAGCTGATCGCTGTGATTTTCAATGATCAGCTTTTTTTTTTTTTTTTTTTTTAAGAAAGATGAGAATTGAAACCCCAGTATCTTGTAGAGCAAATCATCATCCCAGAGCAAGGTAGTAGAAGTCCAATTTACAGTTATTTTATTCTGTACATAGACAAACTGTCTGTTATTAATATTAATTGTATCAGGCCATTAATGGAACATATCTCGGCCGATCGGAGGAGCGCCTCGCATTTCGCCTGTGTGGGGGCGTACGGATTTAGAACAGCTTACACTGTTTATTTTGTGTTTGGTTTATTAAGGACGAGGACATTTATTTTCCTGCTTTTTCTGCTTGGTCGTCATGGTGCTCGATCCGGGATAAAAAAAATATTGGGATTTCTGCACAAAAACATTCACAAGTTATCAGTATGTATGGACAATTCCTTTATTCTGTTCATCCTGATCCTCCTGGTTCAGAGCAATTCAAAAACAAGAGCAAAGGTGTTAAAAGGGTAAATCTATATATTTAAGGGTCATTCCGACCAAAGGCATCCATAGGATATGTAATAATATGTTTGCAAGAATGGGGGTCCTACTACCCCCCATTCGACATTCCAAAATCCCCCGTGGCTTGAAACGTGTTGCAAAAACTATGTTTGTCTTTCTCTGCAGGTATGCGAATACTGGTGACCCTGCTGTTAGATACTCTGCCTATGTTAGGCAACGTCCTTCTCTTGTGTTTCTTTGTGTTTTTCATCTTCGGGATTGTTGGCGTCCAGCTCTGGGCGGGTTTACTCCGAAACCGGTGTTTCATTGACCAAGATATTGCAATGTAAGTGAAGTTACCTTTATTTTCACGTCATTTGGTCGTATGTTCTTAAAACTTGCATTTTGGGGGTTTATTATTTATGTCCGATCCTGGAAAAGATGGGTGACAACTTATATGGCCGCCATTACTGCTCACACAGGGTTGTCACCCAGCTCTGGTAGGATAAATCTGCCCGATTCTGCTGCAATCAATCCCTTACTGTTTTGTAAGTAAGAATATGTTCAATTCTGGAATCTGGAAAAACTGAGAGACAACCTGTCTGAGGAGTAATGGCCGCCATTGTGGTTGTCACCGAGATTTTCTAGGAAAAAAGTAACAAGAAGGATGTATGAACATGGAGGCAGGTCTTTTATCTATACCAAGTGGGTCATTATGTATAGTAAGTGGGGTTGGGTCTTTATCTATGCAATGCAGGGGCGTGTCTTCATCAAAACAAAGTAGGGGCGGGTGTTTATACAAAGTTTATACAAAGTGGGGGAAGGTCTTTATCTATGCAAAGCAGGGGCGTGTCTTCATCAAAACAAAGTAGGGGCGGGTGTTTATACAAAGTGGGGGCGGGTGTTTATACAAAGTTTATACAAAGTGGGGGAAGGTCTTTATCTATACAAAGCAGGGGCGTGTCTTCATCAAAACAAAGTAGGGGCGGGTGTTTATACAAAGTGGGGGCGGGTGTTTATACAAAGTTTATACAAAGTGGGGGAAGGTCTTTATCTATACAAAGCAGGGGCGTGTCTTCATCAAAACAAAGTGGGGGCGGGTGTTTATACAAAGTGGGGGAAGGTCTTATCTATACAAAGCGCGGGCGAGTCTTTATACAAAGCATGGGTGGTTCTTTAGTGATACAAAGTGGGAATGGGTCTTTATTTTTGCAAAGTGGGTGGCAGGTCTTAATCTATGAAAAGTGGGTGTCAGGTCTTTATCTATACAAAGCAGTGGCGGGTCTTTATCTATACAAAGCGGGGATTGGTCTTTGTCTATACAAAGCAGGGGCGGGTCTTTGTTATACAAAACAGGGGCGGGTCTTTGTTATACAAAGCAGGGGCGGGTCTTTGTTATACCAAGCAGGGGTGGATCTTTGTTATACAAAGCAGGGGCGGGTCTTTGTTATACAAAGCAGAGGCGGGTCTTTGTCTATACAAAGCAGAGGGCGAATCTTTGTCTAAACATAGCGGGGGCGGGTCTTTGTCTGTACAAAGCAGGGGCGAATCTTTGTCTAAACATAGCGGGGGCGGGTCTTTGTCTGTACAAAGCAGGGACGGGTCTTTGTCTGTACAAAGCAGGGGCGGGTCTTTGTACAAAACAGGGGCGGATCTTTATCTATACAAAGCAGTGGCGGGTCTTTGTCTATACAAAGCAGGGGCGGGTCTTTGTCTATACATAGGTGAGACGGGTCTTTGTCTGTACAAAGCAGGAACGGTCTTTGTCTGTACAAAGCAGGGGCGGATCTTTGTATAAAGCAGGGGTGGGTCTTTGTCTGTACAAAGCAGGAACGGGTCTTTGTCTGTACAAAGCAGGGGCGGGTCTTTGTCTAGACATAGGTGAGGCGGGTCTTTGTCTGTACAAACAGGAACGGGTCTTTGTCTGTACAAAGCAGGGGCGGGTCTTTGTCTGTTCTCCTGGCAGTCAAACTGCATACAGCCAGAACAGAGAGTCAGGCTTTCAGTTCAAGGTACACAAACCAGTGAAAAATAGCAGGAATAATGCATGCTTGGAAGTGATGGAAAAAGAAGTTCCAGCACTATAGGTGCTAGAAGAATGCTCATGAAGAGGAATCACCCCACCAAAAAAAAGGGTGGATGACGAGTTACAGAGCATGAGAATCAGGATATAATATACTACTATATGCACCCAAATCACTTTTACCTTGTTGTGGGGGACAATATATCAGGTTTTATGTGAAAGGACATATAAATTTAGAAGGTTTGCAAGAAATAGGGAGGACTACGTGCGACTACATGCTCTGTGGTTGGCTTGTGGAGGATGATGTAGATGGGGGAGCTCTGTGACACCTACATACACAGCAACTGATGAAATATCATGGGTCCCATTGTCACCTAGGAGTCGGGATCACCCTTTTATGCAGGCGGCTGTGAAGGCTTTTTCCCACCAACATCATTTATCACCTCTATCATCAGTGTAGATCGCAGGACAGGACGGCTAGGACCCGTGCTGATTACAGTAACAGGGGTCCTGAGGCATCCTCCATGCTCATGCGTGACGCAGGTTACACATTCGCACTACCGCCGGGGGTGGAGATGTGGTCACACATGGGCACTAGCGGATACGCCCTTACTGATCGTACAGTCATCATCTATCCTGCGGATAGGTGATAACATTGTGGGCTATCCTCCTCCTATGGTAAGGTGGACTTTTACCTGTCTGATCCTTTATCTCCCAGAGAAGGGTCTTTAAGGGTGACTGATGGCTATGAGAAGCCTAATAAAACCCCAATGTCCATGCGTATAATCATGTGTATACCCCTCTAGGCTTCTGTAGGGGGATAAGATGCCGGGAGGCGGAATCCTTCCAGAAATGTAGTTGACGTTAGTTTTTTTTGTCCGGCACTTATGATTGTATATAAGTAGCCGACTTTCACCTCCCGTCGTAAAAAGAAAAGGAAGTGTCTGCTCAAGATTACTCATTACCATTAATCCACTTACACCAATGCGATGGAGAAGGTAATCCGTCCTCGACGAGGAGGAGGACTCCCAGAAGAGGCCATTAAGGAGATTATGTGTCGCCTCTGTATGTGCGTTATCAGCCTCGGTACCACCCGGCCCCATCATGTGTCTCAATGGGACAATCACAGATAAAGAGAAGACAGTGGGGTAAGAGCAGGCCTAAAGGTCAAAAATAAGAGGGGCTGTCATACCCTATATGGCTGCTCTACAAAAACGCAAAGTGGAAATGTAAGGACTTGGAGGGCCGGAGTGGGTGCTAAGAGCCAGACATATCAAGTGCCATTGATACGGCTTTACTATAATCTCATTCCCAGCAGATCGGGGTCCTGAAAGATCAAAGAATGTTCTGCTTCAGCTCCGGAGCTTCGCTCTGACGTTCTGCACTGTCCCCGTGTTATCTGTGCAGTCTACACCATGGTGGATAAAAGGCCAACTAATACACATTGACCAGAGACCGTGGAGACCTCGATGCAATAATGCGGGGCCAACCTCTTAAAATGGGAAACTAATACTGCCATACTACTGAAAAATAGTAATGTACCCCTATAATACAGCCAACTGGGTCATGTGGTCATAATAGTATAATCCACATCCCTATAATACTGCCATACAAGGCAACGTAATCGTATAATACACTTTCATTTAGTCCTGCCATACAGCAGCTACATAATAACCTTAATGCCACACAGAGACTGCAAAATACCAACATACAGTACCATAAGAAACTGCAATAACATGGCTACATAACAGAATAATACACTTCCCTACAACACTGCCCTACAACCATTACATATTATTTTACACTTCCCTCTAATACTGCCATATAGTGACTACATAATAGAAGAATAGACTTCCCTCTAATACTGCCATATAGTGACTATATAATGTAATAAGCTTCCATATAATACTGCCATATAGTGACTACATAATGTAATAGGCTTCCATATAATACTGCCATATAGTGACTACATAATGTAATAGGCTTCCATTTAATACTGCCATATAATGGCTACATAATTGTATAGTAAGCCTTTTAGCAATGCCAGACATTGTCTAGAATATAAAAACATCTAGTGTCTATATTATTGTGTCTGGCATCATATAATAGTGAGTACATTATAGTGTCATACTCTTCCCATATAATACTGCCATACAGCGGCTACTTCATAGTACAGGAAATCTGCTCTCAACCACCAAGTGCTGTGACTCCCATCCCACCCTGCATTTCCCCTGGCTCACTTTCCACATTTGATCCCATCACAGAAGAAGAAGTCTCCAGACTCCTCTCTTCCTCTCGTCCGACTACATGCACTACCGACCCCATTCCCTCACATCTCCTCCAGTCTCTCTCTCCAGTTATCACAACTCACCTAACTACAATCTTAAGGCTAAGTGCACACGATCAGGAATAATTGCGTTTTTTTCGCGGTTTTTTCCGCGGTTTTCCGCGGTAAAAACGCGATAAAAACGCAAGCATTAAGCATCCTATACATGTTAATTGATTCCGCATGTTTTGGCCACATGTTGCGTTTTTTTCCGCGAAAAAAACGCTTTGCGGAAAAAATAGCAACATGTTCATTAATTTAGCGTAACCGCGGTGATTCCGCCGCCATAGGAATGCATTGAACCGCTTACTTTCCGCATGTGGCTATGCCCACTATGCGCAATGTAAGCGGTTCATGTGCGGATGGTACCCAGGATCTGGAGGAGAGGAGACTCTCCTCCAGGCCCTGGGTACCATATCCCTGGTAAAACAATAATTAAAATAAAAAATAATGATATTCTCACCTTCCGGCGGCCCCCGCAGCCTTCCCGCGGCCCCCGCAGCCTTCCCGCCTTCAGCGACGCTCCCGGCAACTTCCGGTCCCAAGAGTCCTTTGCGAGAATCACCCAGATGGCATAGCGGTCTCGCGAGATGCTACGTCATCGGTGTGATTTGTTGCAAAGCACTCCTGGGACCGGAAGTTGCCGGGAGCGTCGCTGAAGGCGGGAAGGCTGCGGGGGCCGCCGGAAGGTGAGAATATCATTATTTATTATTTTTTTTATTATTTTTACATTAGATCTTTTTACTATTGATGCGACATAGGCGGCATCAATAGTAAAAAGTTGGTCACACTTGTCAAACACTATGTTTGACTCGTGTGACCAACCTGTCAATCAGTTTTCCAAGCGATGCTACAGATCGCTAGGAAAACGCTAGCATTCTGCAAGCTAATTACGCTTGCAAAACGCTATTATTCTGGCGGGAATCAGCATAAAAAAACGTGCGTATTTCCTGCGGGAGAAGTGCGGGATTGCCGCGGAAATTTCCGCGGCAATTCCGCAACGTGTGAACTTAGCCTTAATCTCTCACTCTCCTCTGGCATTTTCCCATCCTCCTTCAAACACTCCATCATTACTCCATTACTAAAGAAACCCGCTCTCGACCCTTCCTGCACAAACAACTACAGACCGGTCTCCAATCTCCCCTTCATCTCTAAACTTTTGGAGCGCCTAGTCTACTCCCGCCTCACCCGTTACCTCTCCACTTACTCCCTTCTAGACCCTTCACAGTCCGGCTTCCGCCCCCTACATTCGACTGAAACTGCACTCATCAAAGTGACCAATGACCTTCTTACAGCAAAATGTAACGGTGACCACTCTCTGCTCATTCTACTCGACCTTTCTGCAGCTTTCGACACTGTTGACCACTGTCTCCTACTCTCTAGGCTCCAGTCACTAGGTATTAAGGACACTGTTCTCTCCTGGTTCTCCTCCTATCTTTCTGACCGCTCCTTCAGTGTTTCGTTCTCTGGCTCCACTTCATCTCCTCTCCCTCTCACTGTCGGTGTACCCCAGGGCTCAGTCCTTGGCCCCCTTCTCTTCTCTCTCTACACCGCCCCAATTGGACAGACCATCAGCAGATTTGGCTTTCAGTACCATCTTTATGCTGATGACACACAATTATACACGTCATCCCCCGACCTTACCCCCGCTGTACTACAGAACACCACCGACTGTCTGTCCGCAGTCTCCAACATCATGTCCGCTCTCTATCTGAAACTCAACCTCTCCAAAACTGAACTTCTTCTGCTCCCGCCGTCTACTAACCTCCCTAAATCTGACATTTCCCACTCCGTGGGCGGCACCATAATAACACCCCGGCAGCAGGCTCGCTGTCTGGGTGTTATGTTTGACACCAATCTCTCCTTCACCTCCCATATACAATCTCTTGCCCGCTCTTGCCGCCTACACCTAAAGAACATCTCTAGAATCCGCCCTTTTCTCACCATGGAAACAACAAAAACCCTCACTGTAGCATTGATCCACTCCCGCCTGGACTACTGTAACGCTCTATTACTTGGCCTCCCCATTACTCGACTATCCCCTCTCCAGTCCATCCTTAATGCAGCAGCCAGGGTCATCCATCTGGCTAATCGGTACTCGGACGCGTCTGCTCTTCGCCAGTCCTTACACTGGCTGCCCATTCTTTATAGGATCCAATTCAAAGTACTGGTTCTCACCCACAAAGCTCTCCACAGTGCAGCACCCCCCTACATCTCCTCCCTCATTTCTATCACCTGCCCGTCCTCTCCACAGTGCAGCACCCCCCTACATCTCCTCCCTCATTTCTATCTATCGGCCTAACCGACTGCTGCGCTCTGCAAACGACTTTCGACTAACCTCTGCACTAATCTGTACCTCCCACTCCCGACTCCAAGACTTCTCCCGCGCTGCGCCAATCCTCTGGAATGCTCTACCCCAAGAAATTAGGACTATCCACAATTTGCATGGTTTCAGGCGCTCCCTCAAAACACATCTGTTCAGAGCGGCCTATCACATTCACTAATCAAAGTCATTCTATGTGTAAGTGTGTGTGTGTGTGTGTAGCCCATTCACTATCTCCATCCATGCCTCACTCCCTCAAGATGGCTGGACCATCATTGTAAATACACCATTGTATATACACACCTGTATTTTGTATCTCCCCACCTCATTGTAGATTGTAAGCTCTCACGAGCAGGGCCGTCTTATTTTGCTTTAATTACTGTATTGTTAACGTTGTGACTTATGACTTGTGTTTTGAAACTGTTAAACTGTAAAGCGCTGCGGAATATGATGGCGCTATATAAATAAAGATTATTATTATTATTATTATTATAATACACTTCTCTTATATCACCGCCAGTTCAGTGACTACATAATGCTATGAAACATTTCCATTATAATAGGGCAGTATAGTGGCTGTAGAAAACCATAATACACTTCCCTTATAATGCCGCCATACACTGACTACATAATTGTATAATAAACTTCCTTTAAATACTGCATAGAGTGTCTACAAAATATTAATGTCTAGTGTTTGTGTTATTGGGCCT
This sequence comes from Oophaga sylvatica, assembly GCA_033576555.1. Lineage (NCBI taxonomy): Eukaryota > Metazoa > Chordata > Amphibia > Anura > Dendrobatidae > Oophaga > Oophaga sylvatica. Next base: position 106,908,632 of record JARQOD010000007.1, on the reverse strand, counting down.
AAGATCATACAATGCCCTCATCATAGTGCTACTCCTACACAATATTGCCATACCGTCACTTATAATACCGCCATACGTTGCTGTATTACTAGTTATTGTCCTCACAAGGACAAACTGATTGCCATGCCACTTAGTTGGGACCTTTCTGTCTCTCACTGCAGATCTGCAAAATGCTGCCCCCTGCTGTCAGAGTAGTGTCTCTGCCTAAAGTGAAATGTCCCCCTATGGCCTCTGTTAACTGCCTGAGGCAGAATCCCCCATGCCCCTTCCTTCCAAGCCTCCATTACTAACCACCTTGATACTAGTGGGACAGAACTGCCCTTTCACGTCCTTATATGCAGACTGTCAGGGTCCGTTTATCTGCCGGGGTTATCACTTGCCCTTCTCATCTAAACAAAAAGACTTTGCCTCTTGCAGATTGTCAGAGAAGCCCTTGGACAGGCTCCTACTAAAGAAGTTATTTAAATTCCACTTTCCCTCCAGGATTAAAAACATTTTGGAAAGGTCACAGAGATGAGTTAAGTTGTGCTATTTAAATGCAGATATACAGAGTGAGAGTGTAATGGGAGTACTGGGCATCAGATACAGACACCCGCACATCACTCACAAATTCAGCGGCACAAGGCTGAGAGTATTGGACAATGGAGGAAGAATGCAGAAAGTTTCTGTACAAATCAAAAGTTCTATTAGGTCCTAAAGGAATGATACTGTCCATTGTAAATACATTACTGATTCTAAGGTATATCCTCCAGAGCTGCACTCACTATTCTGCTTGTGCAGTCGCTGTGTACATACATTACATTTCTGATCCTGAGTTATATCCTGTATTATACCCCAGAGCTGCACTCACTATTCTGCTGGTGCAGTCACTGTGTACATACATTACATTACTGATCCTGAGTTACATCCTGTATTATACCCCAGAGCTGCACTCACTATTCTGCTGGTGCAGTCACTGTGTACATACATTACATTACTGATCCTGAGTTACACCCTGTATTATACTCCAGAGCTGCACTCACTATTCTGCTGGTGCAGTCACTGTGTACATACATTACATTACTGATCCTGAGTTACATCCTGTATTATACTCCAGAGCTGCACTCACTATTCTGCTGGTGCAGTCACTGTGTACACAAATTACATTACTGATCTTGAGTTACATCCTGTATTATACTCCAGAGCTGCACTCACTATTCTGCTGGTGCAGTCACTGTGTACATACATTACTGATCCTGAGTTACATCCTGTATTATACTCCAGAGCTGCACTCACTATTCTGCTGGTGCAGTCACTGTGCGCATACATTACTGATCCTGAGTTACATCCTGTATTATACCCCAGAGCTGCACTCACTATTCTGCTGGTAAAGTCACTGTGTACATACATTACATTACTGATCCTGAGTTACATCCTGTATTATACTCCAGAGCTGCACTCACTATTCTGCTGGTGCAGTCACTGTGCGCATACATTACTGATCCTGAGTTACATCCTGTATTATACCCCAGAGCTGCACTCACTATTCTGCTGGTAAAGTCACTGTGTACATACATTACATTACTGATCCTGAGTTACATCCTGTATTATACTCCAGAGCTGCACTCACTATTCTACTGGTGCAGTCACTGTGTACATACATTACATTACTGATCCTGAGTTACATCCTGTATTATACCCCAGAGCTGCACTCACTATTCTGCTGGTAAAGTCACTGTGTACATACATTACATTACTGATCCTGAGTTACATCCTGCATTATACCCCAGAGCTGCACTCACTATTCTGCTGGTGCAGTCACTGTGTACATACATTACATTACTGATCCTGAGTTACATCCTGCATTATACCCCAGAGCTGCACTCACTATTCTGCTGGTGCAGTGCAGTCACTGTGTACATACATTACATTACTGATCCTGACTTACATCCTGTATTATACCCCAGAGCTGCACTCACTATTCTGCTGGTGCAGCCACTGTGTACATACATTACATTACTGATCCTGAGTTACACCCTGTATTATACTCCAGAGCTGCATTCACTATTCTGCTGGTGCAGTCACTGTGTACATACATTACATTACTGATCCTGAGTTACATCCTGTATTATACTCCAGAGCTGCACTACTGAAGCACAATTATCAACATTTGATACATTTTTACACTTTTACTGACAAATACATCAAGTTTATGTAAAGACTCAATATTTCCAGCGTTAACCCTTATTTTCCAGACTTCTTCCCTCCGCCCCTGGCAGCTGATATTGGCTTCTGGGTTAGATCCTGACTGATGATCGCCCATTCTTGTCTCATTAGTTCTTGGAGTTAATCACAATTTCTGGGGTTTTGTTTCTCCACTCGCTTGTTGAGGATTCACCACAACGGGATTGAGATCTGGGGAGTTTTGTAGACATTGACCCAAACTTTCAAAAATTTGTTCATTGAGCTACTTAGTTACCTCTTTTGCATTGTGGCGTGGTCTCCATCATGCAGGAAAACCCTCCACCAATAAAAAGCTCCAACACATGAATGGTCTCAGGATGCATTACTGTTGGCGTGACACAGGACTTATGGCAGCATCACCTTTACTTCTCCAGACAAATATTCTTCAAGAATTCCCAAACAGTTTGGCAGGGGCTTCATCACAGAAAATCACTTTCCCCCAGTCCTCTGCAATTTACTTCATGCAGAACGTCAGTCTGTCCTTGTTTCTCTTGGAGATAAGTATCTTCTTAGCTGTCCTTCAACACACCATTCCAACTTCTAAAAGCCTTCTCCTCACTGGGAGGGCAGATGTACTGACTCCTACCTGCTGCCTTTTTTGAGCAAGCTCTGCACTGATGTTAAACCGATCTTGCAGCTGAATCTTCTTTAGGAGACGGTCATGGAACTTGCTGGATATTTGTGGGTTCCCTGAAGCCTTTTTCACAGCAATTGAACTTCTCTCTTTCAAGTTCTTGATGATCTGATAAATGGTTGATTTAGGTGCAATCTTACAAGAAGCAATGTCCTTGCCTGTAAAGCAAATTGCAGCCGTAAACACTGAAGCAGCAAACTTTGTGGAAACCTAAATATCTGATAAATGGTTGATTTAGGGGCAATCTTACAAGAAGCAATGTCCTTGCCTGTAAAGCAAACTGCAGCCGTAAACACTGAAGCAGCAAACTTTGTGGAAACCTAAATTTGTGTCAGTGTCAAAAGTTTTCGCCATGACTGTATATTACTTTTTTATGTTTTACTGATTCTAAGTTACATATCTTCAATTTAGACCAAGAGTTGGGTATAAGTACCGTCATGGCCCCCTGAAGTCATCCTCCTGTCAGTGAGATCGGAGATTGTGGCACGTGACCTTTAATCGGTTCTGATTCTGCAAATAGAGTTAGGACAGTTGAGGATCCCCATTACCATGGGCATGATAATGATTGGCACTTGGGAGGAGATCAGTGGTGGATGTTACTGTTGCACGCCCTGTATCAGTGCTTTTCGGGCACTTTGTAGATGCAGTCTTTTCATGCAGATCCTGGTGACCGGTCTTCTTTAAAATCCTCAAAACATAATGAAGGTGCTGTAATGTTTCCTCTACAGACTGAGGCTGCGGTTGTTGTTCTGCTGTAGGTTTCCCACACTGTCGCCTACTCCTGTTACTCATTCAGTACTAAGGAAAATAGTTTTTCTGGAGATAAGTAACAACACAGCTATGTAATGGCCTTACTAATATAAATCACATGAGTGGGCAAGTCACTGCCATCAACAAGGGCAGCACACTCCTCTCCTGCTGCTGTTAGTCAGTACTCGCCCACATCTGTCTCCTTCATTCATCTCCTGCATTTGTGATCTATCCTATGATCTGATTAGCTAAAATATTCTATCTCCAACTCCATCACGACACATCTCCTCCTGCTGTGGTCACTACCATTATCTGATTGGTTACAGCGTGTTTTATCCCCACCCACTGGGATCTTGATCACTTTTTTATATCTTCTATTTTTAATTTATCCTATGATCTAATTGGTTACAAGATATTTTGTACCCAGTTTTTGTGATTGTTACCATGATCTGATTGGTTTCCGTGTTCTTTTACTGTCATATTTCCAACTCATCTTCTCTTCCTGTTATCGCCACTATGATCTGATTGGTTAGAGTGTTCTTTGCCCGCCCTTTCACGGCTTGTCTCCCACTGCTGTGATCCTCACCATATTCTGATTGGTTAGAGTGTTCTATCCCCTCCCTCTCCCAGCTCATCTCCCACTGCTGTAATCCTTACCGTAATCTGATTGGTTGCAGAGCGTTCTATCCCCTCCCTCTCCCAGCTCATCTCCCACTACTATAATCCTTACCGTAATCTGATTGGTTGCAGAGTGTTCTATCCTCTCCCTCTCCCAGCTCATCTACTGCTGTTGGGATCCTGCTCACTATTTCCATTCCTAACTTGTCCTATGATCTGACTGGTTCTGAAATAATCTATCCTACCTCCTCACAAATTATCCCCTGCTGCTGTGATTGCCTACATGATCTGATTATTACAGAGTTCTATGCTTGCTTATTCCCATCTCATCTCCCTCTGTTTTGATCTCTATCATGATCTAATTTGTTAGTGTTCTATCCCCGCCTCCTCACAGCCCATCTCCCTCCGCTTTTATATCTATCATGATCCGATTGGTTACAGAGTGTTCTATCCCCGCCTCCTCACAGCCCATCTCCCTCTGCTTTTATCTCTTTCATGATCTGATTGGTTACAGAGTGTTCTATCCCCGCCTCCTCACAGCCCATCTCCCTCCGCTTTTATCTCTATCATGATCCGATTGGTTACAGAGTGTTCTATCCCCGCCTCCTCACAGCCCATCTCCCTCTGCTTTTATCTCTTTCATGATCCGATTGGTTACAGAGTGTTCTATCCCCGCCTCCTCACAGCCCATCTCCCTCCGCTTTTATCTCTATCATGATCCGATTGGTTACAGAGTGTTCTATCCCCGCCTCCTCACAGCCCATCTCCCTCCGCTTTTATCTCTATCATGATCCGATTGGTTACAGAGTGTTCTATCCCCGCCTCCTCACAGCCCATCTCCCTCCGCTTTTATCTCTTTTCATGACCCTGATTGGTTACAGAGTGTTCTATCCTGCCCAAGTCCCATCTCACCCCTCTTTTGATCCTGTCATGATCTGATTGGTTACAGTGTTCTATTACCTCCCATTCCATCTCACCCCCCTCTTTGATCCCTATCATGATCTGATTGCAGCACAGTGTTCTTTTCCTGCCCAACCATCACTTCCAGCTCCACCTTCTCTTGAATCCTTACATGGGATTGTTCCACAGTATTCTATCCTGCCCCACACCAATCATCTTGCTTGATTTAATTGATACTGAATTCATAGCTGTTTGATTCCAAGTATTCTATCCCCCGCCCCCTTACAATTCCCTTGCTGTGATACATGTGATCTGTAGTTACTATTCTATCCCCACCATGCCCACCCTCTTCCCTGCTCTGTACGATGGTAATTGTTTCTCCCGCTGAGCAACTATTTTTCTGCTGTTAGTGTCCTGCCCATTCCACTTATCCCTAGCCTTTATAATATGTTCTATAATCTGATAATTTATCCCCGCTGCCTCACAGTATATCTCCTGATGCTGTGATTCCTACCATGATCTGATTGGTTATAGAACGCTCTTTCCCCGCCCTTGAGCAACTAAGTCCCTGCTGTCTTCATTACTTCCATGACGTAATTGGCTACTGAGTGTTCTATCTCCGCCCACTTCTCTCGCTGCTCGTGCTACAAGACTTTTTCATTGATCCTGTATTCTATTTTCACAATTAAAAGTTTTCTAAGATCTTATCTCCTATAGACACCACTCAGTCTCCTTCTGTACTTGGCTATTTTGTGAGTCCGGAAGCTTGTCTTTTTATAAGGGGTGGCACCCGATTTATCAGTCTTGCGTGTGACATATCCTGACATAAGAATACCCCTTTAAAGGGGTCATCCAAAACCCAATAATTATTACCTACTGATCCCAATGATGGGGGGGGTTTCCAATATCACCAATGTGAATGTAAGTGTAGTGAGCATGTGTGACCACCATTCCTATAGACAGTGAATGAAACACTGTAGACCTGGGTTGCACATGCTCACTATCGCTCCATTCACACAGGGGAGTTTTGTTCCCCCATTCTTGTGATCAGTGGGGGTCCCAGTGCTTGGATCTCTGCTGATCCTACATTTATCATTTATCTTATATACATGTTCCTTATGGGATGACCTAAAGTTTTAGACATCATCCAAAAATTTGGTTAATCAATGTTGTCTCATTTACCCAGAAAAAACTTACTTTACACTGATGAGGGGCAAGTGTCCTGAAACAGGTGTATGTAGATGGTTGTCTGGTTTGGCCAATATCCCCAGTCATGTAGCAAGGCTGGATAAAGGGACGTTGACTTATTGGGTAGCTCCCTGCATTGGGTGGCACTAACGAGATGCATTCGCTTCGCTGGAAGTTTTTACTTCTTGTCACTTCCTTTATTTTCGTGACCAAGTTTTTCTATTTTGTTGCACAAAGACATTAAAGGAAGAAATCTCGGACTACTTCAGCCTGCGCTGTACCCACAGATCTGTCTTCTGTATTGTGCCCTGCAATTTCCCTTCCAACAGACAAACACCTTCTGTTCTGACTCCATCAATTCCCGGAGATTGGTTTAACCCTTTACCTGGTATAACCTGTAAGAACACCACATCCTCTACTGGACTGGAAAGTGTCATGTCTTGTGTCTGCTGAGAAGACACAGTGCTGCTGAGTGCTATAGTGGGGGGTGACTTATAGAAGGAAAATGGCCCATACCGAGTACAAAAATGCTAATTCTGTCCCCATTGTTGTGTGATTGACAGCTCCTGTGCCAGGAAACCAGCATTGCCACATATTATGTCACTCATATACATTAATATATAGTATATATTTGTGCATCCTTCATCCACGGCTTTGTGCATTACTCACACATGCGCACTGCCGCTCCCACAGACCCCCTAAGAGTATATAATGTGGAGGTCACGCATGTGCACTGATGCTCCATTCACACAGGGTCTATTGGTACCAACCCTTGTTTCCAGAATTGGTGGGGCATCTAGCATTCGGATTCCCAACAATTTAGAGGTCGGACCCCCCTAACTCCTCTATGGTCCTATAGAAGTGAATGGAGTGGTGGTCTCTCATCTGCACTACTACTGTTCCCACAGACCCATCAGAGTGAATGAAGTGGTGGTCACCCGTAGGCACTTCTGTTCCCATAGATCCATTGAAGTGATCGATGCTGCTTCTACAGGTCCATAAAAGTGAATGGAGCAGTGGTTACACATTTGTATTGTTGCTCCATTCACACAGGGGATTTCGGACCCCCTGTTGCGGTGTTCAGCCCCCAATGATCTAGCGGGTAGACCTCCACTCGTGCTTCAATAGACCCATAAAACGCAATGGACTGACAGTCACTCATGTGCAGTACCGCCCTCACGGATCCATAACAGTGAATGAAGCGGGGGTTACGCAGGCGCACTACTGTTTCATTAAAACATGGGACGCCAATTTACGTGACTGGTGAAGATTCGGACCCCCACTCGTGCTTCATTAGACCTATAAAACTTAATAGAGTGGTGGTCTTTCATGCCCATATATCTAAAAAGGTGAATGGAGCGGTGGTGAACACTTACTACCGCTCTCATAGACTCACAGGAGTAGATGGAGCGGTGGTCGCGCATGCGCATTACTGTTCAGTTCATTTTTGAACCTATGTTGTCAGGATTCTTTTCGGACCCCCACCAATCCAGCAGTCAGACCCCCTCCGATCACACATTTATCACCCATCCATAAACCTGACATTAAGAAGAGTGCCGTGCTGTGACTTGTGGTTCATGCACTCACGACTTACCCTGTATAGCGGTAGAAGAGACTCCTGAAGATGTGCATTTACTATGAAGTAGTCACAGTGCGATTTCTCGTTGCAGAAACAACTGTGATAAACACCGGCTGTTACTTAAGACTTTTTTTCTTGATATAAACATGTCTGATATCCCCTAATTTGGAGAAAATATTCCTAACAGTGAAAGGAAAACTGTCTTTCCCTTCCTGACAGAGGATTCCGGAGAAATCGACATGCATCATATGTGTAACCAGTTCAAGAAAAAAAACAAACCACATATTAATTATAGTGGTCGTAGTATCACTGTATCGCCACTAGCGGCACAGTCTAAAAAATAAGATAATTTTGAATATTTAATAGCAAATAGTATAATAATATAGTTATTATTGTTAACCCTTTAATAATCACGAATAACAGCCGCATAGGAGGTCGTGCAGAGGTGGGTCGGGAGATTTATATAATGGAGGCAATGATTATGTATCACCAAATGTCGGGTCATGTAATCCCCGCTTCTGCTAACTATGCTACGACAGCCCATATTGGGAGTTATATAATAAAGACAATAGTTTTATAGTTAAAACATTTTAATTTAATGTTTATTTCAATTTTAGCAAGTGATCACCAATTCACAGGATAGGTAATACCTTGATGATCATGGTGGGTTCGAAAGACCTTATTAGAATAGACTGGTGGCTGCGCCATGTATACCTGTCAGATAACGTCATAAACAATGAATGGAGTTTTACATTCAGGATGTCTTTGTCCTCTATCGTAGATGCATTTCTCCTTTAAGTAGGCACCAAGATTTCCTTGTGAAGACTTACTGGAGAAAGTCGCTACTCCCACTGAGCATCTGATCCACGTGAATGATTATCTCTCTACAAGTAGACACACAGCTCTATAATCAGAAGCGGCAGGAGCTCATTTTAGGAATAATAACTTCATATATTGCTTTGTATTGTACAAACATTTTCATACTGATGAGATTTTGGCGTCACTTCCCATGCAGCAACAAGAGCATGAAGTGACTTGTCCATCCGCAGTATGGAAACTTCAAATTGGTTTACGATTTCTTTACACAGTGCATATGAATACATTTACAGGACACAGAACTATGGCAATATCCCCAGCTCTTGGAATGGTGGACATAGGGAAACAGGCAACATGTTTCCCCCCAAATCTTCTGCCTTATTTGTCTCCCACAGCTTCTTGAAGGTGATGATACTTTGGTGTCCTTTGAGCACCTAGATAGTTGAATTTGTCTACACTTGACCGACGGAAGGCATAACATAACCCAAAAATACAATTCTAAGTTTAGGCATGCACGTAGTCCCCATAGCGGTACCCTAGAAATTTTGATATTTTGGGGTTTGAAGACTGGCACATCTTTTTAGATTATTATTTTGGAAGTTTAAATAATAGAGCATCTTATTTTTCCAGAGATGTAATAGATTACATAATAAAAAATCATTTGTAGATGATTTCTTACTATTATGTTGTTTTATTTTCATATTATATTTTAAAGATAATGAATTGTGGGATAAAAAAGTTCTAAATCTAATTAAATTACTTTGTGTCTCAATTTTCTACCAATTAATCAGACCTCTGCTTCCATTATTTCCCATTCATTGATAAAAGGCTGAAACCTAATACTTCTCACAGATGTGATTTTGGGTTCAGTGTATCAGATATGAGTTTGAGAGAGAACTGATACATTGTAACAAATCACTCACTTACAGCAAGCAGAGATCTTGTAAATGTTGAGGAGTTAAAATACATTATACTATTCTTATATTTTTACTTAGACTCGGGAAAACCCTTTACAATCTGAGGTCTGGACAGGTTTCAGAATGAGGGACAGTAAAACTGCATGGGCCCCGGGTCCTGTTATTATAGCCTATTGAGTATTCTCTTTTGAACACGTGTTAATGTTTTCATTAGAACCAAATGTTTGTCATATTCTCTATAAACCAATATACTTCACAGGAAACAGAAATAATTCTTCCCACCAGTCCAAGGATGTGAGTCCTCACCACAAACTCATGCTCTGATTTATTAAGGACATGACTTCAACACTTTGTTAGAATAGAAAACAACAAGATCCCCTTCTAGACTTCGATATTGGATCAATGCCTAAGACACTCCAAGTCATTACACTAGCATAAACTACTGTAACACTGCCCCCTATAGATAAAACAAAAACTGCCATAATGCTGTTTATATGTACAAGAATATAACTACTATAATACTGCCGTCTATGTACAAAAATATAGCTACTATAATACTGCTCCTATGTACAAGAATATAACTACTATAATACTGCCCCTATGTACAAGAATATAACTACTACAATACTGCCCTCTATGTACAAGAATATAACTACTATAATACTGCTCCTATGTACAAGAATATAACTACTATAATACTGCTCCTATGTATAAGAAATAAACTACTATAATACTGCCCCTATGTACAAGAACATAACTACTATAATACTGCTCCTATGTACAAGAATATAACTACTATAATACTGCTCCTATGTATAAGAATATAACTACTATAATACTGCTCCTATGTACAAGAATATAACTACTAAATACTGCTCCTATGTAAAGAATATAAACTACTATAATACTGCTCCTATGTACTAAGAATATAACTACTAAATACTGCCCCTATGTACAAGAACATAACTACTATAATACTGCTCCTATGTATAAGAATATAACTACTATAATACTGCCCTATGTAAAGAACATAACTACTATAATACTGCTCCTATGTAAAGAATATAACTACTATAATACTGCGCTCCTATGTATAAGAATATAACTACTATAATACTGCTCCTATGTACAAGAATATAACTACTATAATACTGCCTCTATGTATAAGAATATAACTACTATAATACTGCCCTATGTACAAGAATATAACTACTATAATACTGCCCCTATTATAAGAATATAACTACTATAATACTGCTCCTATGTACAAGAAATAACTACTATAATACTGCTCCTATGTATAAGAATATAACTACTATAATACTGCCCTATGTACAAGAACATAACTACTATAATACTGCTCCTATGTACAAGAATATAAATACTATAATACTGCTCCTATGTACAAGAATTTAACTACTATAATACTGCCTCTATGTAAAGAATATAAACTACTATAATACTGCTCCTATGTACAAGAATTAACTACTATAATACTGCCCTATGTACAAGAATATAACTACTATAATACTCCCTCTATGTATCAAGAATATAACTACTATAATACTGCCCTATGTACTAAGAATATAACTACTATAATACTGCCTATGTATAAGAATATAACTACTATAATACTGCCTCTATGTATAAGAATATAACTACTATAATACTGCCCTATGTACAAGAACATAACTACTATAATACTGCTCCTATGTAAAGAATATAACTACTATAATACTGCCTCTATGTACAAGAACATAACTACTATAATACTGCTCCTATGTAAAGAATATAACTACTATAATACTGCTCTATGTAAAGAATATAACTACTATAATACTGCCTCCTATGTAAAGAATATAACTACTATAATACTGCCTCTATGTATAAGAATATAACTACTATAATACTGCTCCTATGTACAAGAATATAACTACTATAATACTGCTCTATGTATAAGAATATAACTACTATAATACTGCCCTATGTACAAGAATATAACTACTATAATACTGCTCCTATGTACAAGAATATAACTACTATATACTGCTCTATATAGATATAATACTATAATACTGCCCTATGTACAAGAATATAACTACTATATACTGCTCCTATGTACAAGAATATAACTACTATAATACTGCCTCCTATGTATAAGAATATAACTACTATAATACTGCCCCTATGTACAAGAATATAACTACTATAATACTGCCTCTATGTATAAGAATATAACTACTATAATACTGCCCCTATGTACAAGAATATAACTACTATAATACTGCCTCTATGTATAAGAATATAACTACTATAATACTGCCCCTATGTACAAGAATATAACTACTATAATACTGCTCATATGTACAAGAATATAACTACTATAATACTGCCCCCTATGTATAAGAACAGGGCAGCGAAATCACTTGCAGGAGATTGTGTGTTGATGAGTCTTTGTCCTTGGCGGGTACAGCCTCCCTGGTGACACATCGGACAGACCAGGCATTATATATCACCCGTTTCTGTTGCATTGTCTTGTCTTATTGAGAACAGATTGTTACTTTTCAGAACACAATGAAATTGCAGGCGATGAATAATTATTTCCATTCTCAGAGTTGGATATGTTGATTTTTTTCATGGGTGGAGGAATCATCTTTGGTGAAAGGTTTTGGCAGTGCACATATGTGGCGGTATATTCTTTAAATGAAGGCATAGAAAGGGTAAATTTGGGCTGCAGGGCAGCATGGGTGGCCGCCGTAGTATCTGCTGTCCTTCACTGCGAGGAGTTCTCCGGGCACAGATCCATCTTGTCTCAATTCAAAAAGAAAAAAAAATGAAAAGAACTAAAAAATGGTTTTCCTCCTAGACGGCGGAGCGTCCTCCGTGGCGTTTTCTTCCTTATTAGGGCACACCTCTGAGGCTGGAGCTCACCTCTGGCTGCAATCTAGCCGAAAATCACTAGTTCCTTTATTTAACGGGAACATCTCTGATGGATTGGGATGGACGGAGGCCGATTTGGCAGAGACATGGCAGATTCCTGTGTCTGCCTGTCTTATTTATAGGGGTCTGTTCCCTTATCTGCCTCCCCTCAAAGGGGACCTGTATATCGTGACTCTACCACTATTATGAGCTGATAGACAAAACCGAACGTAGGAGCGGTAGAGAAGCCGGATTATCGTTACGTGCGGGAGTTGCGTGCAATATATTAACGGAACGTGCAACTTTTTGCTCTAAAAAGGCTTAAATAATGTAACGGGCAAAACTAAAGGGCCCGATTCATCCTTTACAGGGGTTTTTAAGTCACGTTTCTTTTTGTTGTTGTTGTTTGTATTCGTTGACGGTTCTTGCACCAAATTCTTCAAAATGGCGCACGCGGTTCATAAATTCGTAGCATTTTTTTGTTCTTTTTATTTGTTTTTTGCCTTCTTGGTGCCTTTTTAGAGCAAAAAAAGTTGCATTTTTGCTAAAGTTAAAAAATGTAAAAATTACAAGCGTACATAAAGTTACTCCCAGGGTGGGACTGGCGTACATCTGCGCAAAAATTGCAACTTTTTTTTTTAAAGAGTGATGAATCGGCTGCAAATATATTCCTCGGCCACATCCCCTGATGTAAAAATACAGAACACATATAGAAAAGACTTAAAAACAGTCAAAACACAACAGTGAATTGGAAACAGTATTTTTAATTTTGCGCAAAATTCATGATTTTGAAGAATCTGGAGTTAAAAACTGCAACAAATAGAAGATAAAGAAAGAAAAGTGACTTAAACCCCCCACAAATGATAAATTGGGTGGGTGCGTCTATTTTTTGCCAACATTGGGGCCATTTTTTTCGCCCTCCCAGTAGTGTTTGTACTCATAGATTTTCACTTCCTCATAATAGGTTTATATCTATAAAAATGAAAATCTCAGCAATTTTCTGCTATAGGTAAGATCTCTGCTTGCTGTCAGCAAATGAAAGCATTGTTGCAGCAAGCAGAGATATGTTGGAAAGTTGCTTACTTTTGGCACAGTTTACCTTCACAGCTGTAATGTGACATGAAGAAGAGGCGGCTTTCCTGATAATCTGCGTATGATGGCGCCGGGCGCCGCGGTCTCATGTCCAGCTGAGACGCACATGTGGCGGTTGTTTCTCTCTGAATGGAAACGACACATCCTTATAATTGACTGCAAGCTCGTTGTGGAATTTTTATGAACAATTTGGGAGGGGTTCACATATTTCTGTAATTTTTTTTTTTGCGTGTGCGTGTCGCTGCTGGCTTCCAGTTACTGTAAGATGTCAAATCCCGTCTCTCGTGGCGGACGTCGAGGCTATAGGACGATGGTTGTTTCAGGGTTAGAGGCGGCCTCACATATGAGGAAGAACCTTGTAGGCGGGGCATCTACTCGTGGGCGTAAACCTCTGATTTTATTTTTTTCTGTCTCTCCAGCAGTTACAATCTCACCTCCCTGAAGCCGTATTATCAGGTGGATGATCACGAGGACAACCCGTACATCTGCTCATCTCACCGAGACAACGGGATGTTGAAATGTCAGAACATCCCCCCCAAAATCGACTGCTCCAATTTCAACTTCCCAGAATTCGGCAGCAGGAACCACTGTGATCTAAACCAGTACTACAACGTATGCAAAGCCGGAGAGCTGAATCCTCATAAAGGGGCCATTAATTTTGATAACATTGGCTACGCCTGGATAGCCATTTTTCAGGTGAGCAAATATGGTGTTTTTTTGGAGGCGGGGCTGGGAAATGATGGCTATGGGTCCGTTACCAACCACCAAAGTCATAACAACCTATTTACTTGACATTACATCCACTGAAGGGCCGGAGTTTCATAAAACTTTAATTACTTCCACTAGGTGGCACTAACAAACTTTTTTTCCCCTCTGGGCAGAGAACTAATTTGCATTTTTTCCCATGATACATTGGTGCACATAACTTATCTCCTTAAGATGAATGAGTACGTCCGTGAATCTACCAAACTGTAATACATCTGCTGAATTTTTGTGGTCTATGGGGGCCATGGACCCCTGGGCCTTACCCCAAGACCCAAATAGTCACTAGGGGGCGTTAGATACAGGCTCTATCAGTGCAAGAATGGAGGGAAGACGTCTTCACATTTCTGTTATCCGGTACTGCTGTCACTCCTGATTTCTTCACCGTGTCCCGTCAGGAACATCCTAATCGCATCTCACCCATCCCTAACGCGTTTTACATGAATCGTCGCAGTTTCGCGCTCCTTCATTTAATTACTTATAGCTGCGTCGTGTAAATCCGCGCGGTTCTCTCTGCACCTCGCTAACTCAATCACAACTGGCAAGACGCCGTTCCCTTAAGAATACAGATCTACAAAAGGGAGGAGGGATGGAGTCTTAAAGGGGTAGTACAACTTTAAAGGGATTTCCTGGTGTTATCTAAAAAAGAGCTGATCTGTAACTGCAACTCTCTACTGTGTTTCAGTTCCTCGCCTTTTTTAAGATCTCTGTTTGCTTTCAGTGGATGCAAATATTCTATTTTTACAGCCTAATTTAGCCTTCTTTGCACAGTTGAGGATTTGTTCCAATGTATAAGTGCAGACTACAGGAAAGATGTTTTTTCCTGTCTTGGATTCCAATTTGATTGCCTTTCCCATGTCAATGCATTGTGGACTAGGTCAAAAATGGTTTTTATTCACTCCCAGCAAGCAGAGATAATGCAAAAAAAAAAACTGGGCAAACACTTTTCTTAAATATGTGACAACCTGCTCTGGCAATATGATATGGCACCAGCGATACACCCAGAATATAAAGGGGTATTAGCAAAAAACATGGCTGCAAACAGCGCCACACCTGTCCACAGGTAGCATGCAGTATTGCATCTCAGCTTTATTGAAGTGGGTGAAAATTAGCTGCAATACCATATAGAACCTGTAGACTGGTGTGGCGCTGTTTTTGGAAGAAATTTTCCGTGGTTTTCTAATCTTGGTCAACCCCTCAAAGTATATAGTAGCTACTGCTAGAGGCAAAGGTAAACTTAACTCCTTCATGACCTGGCGATTTCTTTCCGTTTTTGCGCTTTCACAGAGAAAAAAATAAAAGTGCAGTGAAATAGTAAAAAAAAAAAAAAAAAAAAGAATTCTGAATTTGTTTTTTGGGTTTGGATTGTACGGCGTTCACTGTATTATAAAAAATTATTCTCTCCAGCGATGCAAAAGTTAAATCTGTAACTTTTTTAGTTGTTCATAAAGGAGCTTTGTCTTGGATTGTTTTTTTTTTTTCTCCACGTAGCTTTTATTGATATTATTTTGGAGTACATACAACAGTTTGTCCACATTGGAAAATAAAAAAAAAATTTGCACATTAAGGCTTTTAGCAAATCTAGCATGCCAAAACTCCCGCAAAAAAACCCTCAAAAAACGCAAGAAAAAAACAATAAAACACGCTTTTTTTTTCTGCAGCTTCTTTCCTGCCAAGAGATCAGGTTTTGCTGGAGAAAAAAAAAAATGCTGATAAAAACGTCTAGTGTGAACTTACCCTTACACAACAGCGATCTGAGCTTGCTGCAGTTAGAGACAGGTGCCGGCTGTATAACACGGCCTGCATTTGTACTAGTACGCACTATGTCGGGAGGGAGTTACATGTTCCCTTTTATCCGTCCATGGAGGTGATTTGGAGCTCTGTATCAGAAAAACCTGAGCTCCGAGCACTGTGAAGATATATCCTGAATTGAACCAGCAGAGAATATTGACCCCCTGTAAATAGTGGACGTCCCCTTTAAGCGGTTTTAGCGGAGGTGAGCGTCTAAAGTGTCTGTTATGTTTTGAGCAGCGGCGTACGCGGCTCGGCTGGAGGATTGCGGCGTGTTACTGTACGGAGCCCCCATGGCGCGGTTTTAGCTCTTTCCTCCATAAATAAGGCTGTGAAGATAGAAGAGTGTTATAGCTTTGGGTGTAAAATGCAGATAATGCCGCCGCCGAGAGAGATTGACAGCGGAGATGAAACCGCAGGGAAATTGACTGCTCGGTGTTATGTGGAGACACGGCCGCTCTCATGGAGCAGAAATTTATAGTTGTGCATATTCAGAGCGAGCGGGAGGCATTTATTACAGGTAATGAATAGTCCAGCAGCCCCCGAGCCTCGCCCGCCGGAACCACACATGGCTACATAGAAAGTATACATCATGCCGCCGGCTGCAAAATACACACGCCAAGACGACAGGTTTATTCTATTATAATTAAAAAGAGAACTTTCCACAGAAAAGAAAAAAATCATCCCGGGTGATAAACAAAATGGCCGCCATCACCTGAAAGACGAAGAGGGCCTCACTTGTTGCTGTCTGTGTTGCCCATAGTAACCAGTCAGGGCGCAGCTTTCATTTTGTAAACAGCTCTGGTACAATGAAAGCTGCGCTGTGATTGGTTGCTATTGGTAACAAGGACAGTTCTCTGTAATAACACACAGCAATATGGCGGCGACACTCTTTCGAATTTTTTTTTCTTTGTCACCTTCTCGGAATCTCATCTTCTCGCACGCAGAACCTATAGTGTAATTAATAAGCAGGATGAGAGGTAACGACCTGCTCAATGTTATATCAGCTTCACTACCTGAAGGTAGAAGTTAGCGGGAACGTGGACGGGTTACACTAATTATCCACATTATCTCCCAACATGACTGTGAGGAATCAGCCGGCACGGCCTCCTGCCCTCACTGAGGTGTGCGGCCTCCTGCCCTCACTGAGGTGTGCGGCCTCCTGCCCTCACTGAGGTGTGCGGCCTCCTGCCCTCACTGAGGTGTGCGGCCTCCTGCCCTCACTGAGGTGTGCGGCCTCCTGCCCTCACTGAGGTGTGCGGCCTCCTGCCCTCACTGAGGTGTGTGGCCTCCTGCCCTCACTGAGGTGTGCGGCCTCCCGCCCTCACTGAGGTGTGCGGCCTCCCGCCCTCACTGAGGTGTGCGGCCTCCTGCCCTCACTGAGGTGTGCGGCCTCCTGCCCTCACTGAGGTGTGCGGCCTCCCGCCCTCACTGAGGTGTGCGGCCTCCCGCCCTCACTGAGGTGTGCGGCCTCCTGCCCTCACTGAGGTGTGCGGCCTCCTGCCCTCACTGAGGTGTGCGGCCTCCTGCCCTCACTGAGGTGTGCGGCCTCCTGCCCTCACTGAGGTGTGTGGCCTCCTGCCCTCACTGAGGTGTGCGGCCTCCTGCCCTCACTGAGGTGTGCGGCCTCCTGCCCTCACTGAGGTGTGCGGCCTCCTGCCCTCACTGAGGTGTGCGGCCTCCTGCCCTCACTGAGGTGTGCGGCCTCCTGCCCTCACTGAGGTGTGCGGCCTCCTGCCCTCACTGAGGTGTGCGGCCTCCTGCCCTCACTGAGGTGTGCGGCCTCCTGCCCTCACTGAGGTGTGCGGCCTCCTGCCCTCACTGAGGTGTGCGGCCTCCTGCCCTCACTGAGGTGTGCGGCCTCCTGCCCTCACTGAGGTGTGCGGCCTCATATCAGCCATGGAGGAAATGTACAATTATTGAGCCTTACTGCATCATCGCCTGCAAAATCTCTGCAAGCTGCAAGTGAATAGACACAAGTGACAGCGGGAAGGCACATCTCCACCAATGTATCTATCTATCCATGTATCCATCCATCAATTATCTACTATCTATCCATGTATCCATCCATCTGTCCATCAATTATCTAATATCTATCATCTATCTATCTATTATCTATCATCTATCTATTATCTATCTATAATCTATCTATTATCTATCTTCTCTCTCTATTATCTATCTATCTTTCTATCTATCTATCTATCTATCTATTATCTATCTATCTTTCTATCTATCTATCTATCTATTATCTATCTATTATCTATCATCTATCTATTATCTATCTTCTCTCTCTATTATCTATCTATTATCTATCTATTATCTATATATCTATTATCTATCTATCTATTATCTATCTATCTATTATCTATCTATCTATCTATCATCTATCTATTATCTATCATCTATCTAGTATCTATCTTCTCTCTCTATTATCTATCTATCTATCATCTATTATCTATCTTCTCTCTCTATTATCATCTATCTATCTATTATCTATCTATAATCTATCTATTATCTATCTTCTCTCTCTATTATCATCTATCTATTATCTATCTATAATCTATCTATTATCTATTTTCTCTCTCTATTATCTATCTATCTATCTATCTATCTATCTATCTATCTATCTATCTATCTATTATCTATCATCTATCTTCTCTCTCTATTATCTATCTATTATCTATCTTCTCTATCTATTATCTATCTATCATCTATTATCTATCTTCTCTCTCTATTATCTATCATCTATCTATCTATTATCTATCTATAATCTATTATCTATCTTCTCTCTCTATTATCTATCTATATATCTATATATTATCTATCTATCTATCTATCTATTATCTATCTATTATCTATCATCTATCTATTATCTATCTTCTCTCTCTATTATCTATCTATTATCTATCTATTATCTATCTATCTATCATCTATCTATTATCTATCTTCTCTCTCTATTATCTATCTATATATCTATCTATTATCTATCTATCTATCTATCTATCTATTATCTATCTATTATCTATCATCTATCTAGTATCTATCTTCTCTCTCTATTATCTATCTATCATCTATCTATTATCTTTATTCTCTCTCTATTATCTATCTATCATCTATTATCTATCTTCTCTCTCTATTATCTATCTATCATCTATCTATCTATCAATCATCTTTTATCTATCTTCTCTCTCTATTATCTATCTATCTATCTATCTATCTATCTATCTATCTATCTATCTATCTATCTATCTATCATCTATTATCTATCTTCTCTCTATTATCTATCTATCTATCTATCTATCTATCTATCTATCTATCTATCTATCTATTATCTATCTATCATCTATCTATTATCTATCTTCTCTCTCTATTATCTATTATCTATCTATCATCTATCTATTATCTATCTTCTCTCTCTATTATCTATCTATTATCCTATCTATCTATCTATCTATCTATCTATCTATCTATCTATCTATCTATCTATCTATCTATCTATCTATCTATCTATCTATCTATCTATTCAGGTTCCTGGGTATTCTGTACAAGGTGTTTGTATGTTCTCCCCATGTTTGTGTGTATTTCGTCTGGCTTCTGACCACTCTCTATACTGATAAGGAATGGAGACTGTGAGCCCCAATGGGGACAGTGATGATGTTTGTACAGCGCTGCAGAATATGTTGGTGCTATATAAACGAATATTTAATATCCATCCACCCGTTCATGCATCTTTTTACGGTGGCAGCTCTGTACAATCTGCTGCTCATTTGTTTTTCCAGAACAAGGTTAGGTAGTAACAGGTGAAGATTTCGGATTTTCTTTGGCTGAGTGAAGTCCTAATGTGCACCCCTCCTTCCCTGGAGAGCTCCCACAAATCATCCAGATGGGCAGTAATGTGACAGGCAGTGCGCAGGATAAAATGGAAGAGGGAGAGCTTTCATTTAGGGCTGGTGACAGCGCTGCTAATCAGATCAGACACTTCATGCATGAGGTGTGTGACAAAGTATTCTGCTGTGTGACTATCCTGCGCCAGAGACTCCCCGCCGCCTGCTGCCATTCACAGGCCAAGCGTCTGCTTCTCTTTCTGGAGCAGTTTCCCATCAGCTCCAGACATGACACCCTATAAAAGCCTTCATCCTCCCCAAAAGCAAAAATAATTACTCCCTTTGAATTAAAAAAACAACAACTAAAGACTGTAAAAAAAAGTTTTTTTTAAAGGGGCCCTCAATTTTGGACCACTCCTTTTTTTTAAATAATTCCCCAAAATATAAATTACATGAAATTCTGTTGCTTGGATCAGTAGGAATCTGCTGTGATTCTTGGAAGAAACTGCTAGAAAGTGTTCATATTCCAGACAGTGCCCCCGCAGGTGAGATAAAGCATTACACGTTTCTCATTAAACTCAGTGGATTGTCCATGATGACTTTTCACAGTCTGGTAAAGAGGGCTAATATATTTTTGGGTATCAGTCCCTCATCATTTACTTGTTGTCAGTGTCCATTCACTGATAGCAAGCAGAGGATTGAAGACAGGTATATTAGAAAGTGGCAGGACTTTCTCTTTTACAGTGATTTAGCTAGACTTACAGTGGATGATCCCTTTAAGGATTAGAAATGACAACATGTGAGTCAGGCAGCTCTCACTATGCCCCCTCTAATTGCCAGATGCCGCCCCCCAGGGCTCAGGCTCCGCTCTATACACACCTATTACTCCCAAACAAGGTACCTAAGGACATCTACCTGCGGGTCTAATCCTCCTAATTCCTCCAAACTAATAGATGGATTAAACAAAGCTCATGAGCGGAGGCGCAGCTACCAGCACTGATTACTGGACAGGATGAAGACCCTTATCCTGAGGTCATAAACTGCACCACTGATTGCACACCTGTCTCAGACGCACCTGCCATAGAGATGTAGCAGAGCTGAGACACAAGCATTGATGGCATTAATAACTGTGAGCTTGTCTGCCGACATCGTCCTCTGCCAGGGTCCCGTTCATAGTAATTCTATTTATATTAGAGGTCTGGGAAAGGCCACAGAATCCAAGAGAGAAGAGACCCGGTTTATGGCTGAATTCTCAGAGCATCATCCACGATTATGTGATGAGGAGACCCGGGATGTGTCACGCTTCACTTTCCCAGATTGTAAATACAAGTATACACTGCAGGCGTGAGAAGTACTCATATATAGATTTCATCCCACATAATACCACCATATAGTGCCAAGATAATACTGCCACATATAGTCCATATAATACCATTATATAGTGCCGAGATAATACTGTCATACACAGTCCATATACCACCATATAGTGCTAAGATAATACTGTCATACACAATCCATATACCACTATATAGTGCTAAGATAGTACTGCCATACACAGTCCATATAATACCACCACATAGTGCCAAGATAATACTTCCATACACAGTTGATATAATATCACCATATAGTGCCAAGAAAATACTTTCATATACACTCCATATAATACCATTATATAGTGCCAAGATAATACTGCCATATAATACCATTATGTAGTACCGTGATAATACTGCCATATACAGTCCATATAATACCATTACATAGTGTCAAGATAACACTGCCATACACAGTTCATGTAATGTCATCATATAGTGTCAAGATACCACTAGCATATATAGCTCATAAAATACCACATTATGGTGTCAATATAATACTGCCATATACTGCTCATATAACACCAGTATATGGTGCCGAGATATCCATCCACTAAATATTGTTTTAGTAGCCTTCTGGCTTGTCCAGGTGATCTTTAGTAAACTACCAACGGGAAGCAATGTTCTTTTTGGAAAGACATGACTTTACCTTGCACATCATTGTGAGTGAGGACTTTAGTTGCTTAGGGGTTACCTTGGGTTTCTTTGTGACCTCGCAAACTAGTTTATATGCCTTGTTCTTGGAGTACTACTCCTCGGAAGGGTAACAATGGTCTTGAATTTCTTTATTTCGTCCCCAAGATAGATAAGTGAATAGAGGGATTAGAGCCACTTAGCTATTGGCCAGCAGCTGTTATGACAACCCCATTTGTCCAATGGAAAGGCAGGGGTGCACCAACTAGAACCTGCCATCATCAAAGAAAGCTTCAAACACCATGGTTGAATCCTGTCCTCACACACTAATAGAGAGGGGCCTAAGGAGGAGTTTTCTTTGGTGTTAGCCTGTGAGATCCCTAGGTACAAGCTGCAAGGAAAAAAATAAGAACTGTGTAATACTTCATTTCTCCTGTAGGGGCACTGTAGGAAAATGGAACGCAGATCACAGCTGATTGCTGGGGTTCCTGTGATCAGCTTGTTATTTGGGTAAGAGATTGTACAAATTGCAGAACCTTTTAGTGAGTACCTGTCAACATGCTATAAATACATCATTTTTATCTGGTGTAAACGCCACCGTTCTCCTGACTCCGGTGATGCTTTTCTTTTGTTCCTGCGCCACTCCAATCCTAAGATACCACCCTCTCTTCATTGTATATAAATCTAGTATTATTAGCCATGTGGGTGTGGTCTTCACCTGTTCTCTGTGGGCGTGTTTTTGAAGACCACATCCACTTGGCTAACAAGACTAGATATATATACAGGGAAGAAAGGGCCATAACTCAGGAAAAAAGAGGCGCATGAAAAAAAGAAAAACATCGCCGGATTCAGGAGAACGGCGGCATTTACACCTGGTAACAATTTTTACATATTTATGGCAAAAGATGGTCGCTATTAAATGAGTCTCCTACACCTACTCTACACGTCTGTTAAAATGGGAGTTTTTCTTCAACCATAAGGAATCTGGATATGCCAGTATGTTCCTTAGGGTGGGAGCGGGGGAAGGGGAGCGTTGCACTGGAAAAAAAAAGTAAAGCAATGATACAGAATGCAAGATTTAGAAAAGCAAGCAATTTCATGGTCCTTTGCGGCATAAAAAAAATAACAAAATGCTGATTATGCAGCTGCCTGGACTAAGCATGAAATATGCATCTCCACGGCATCGGACCCCAATGTTGTTGCGGAAAACACGAACACCACAAGGGGTTTTCTACAGGACGGATGCTACTGTTTTTCATCCAGCTTCATAGACTCCCAGCACTCAGATATTGTTGCCACACATAGCTACGTTGACCCCTGCAGGAGAAAAGCAGAATTACATGCTGACTATTCAAATGAATGGCTGACTATGGGATATGGGCTAATGAGTCCCAATGTGGGCTGTAGACTTCTTCATCATCTTCATTATCTTCACCTATGGAATTCTCTGCCAAGTTCTGAACATGCATAAAAATGCACTGTCACTTTAATGAACGGCGTGTCTCCAGCATACACTACAGACACAAGGTCCTTTAATCACGGGAACGATCTCAGGCTGATAAATAATTTCATGTAGTGAGCGCAGATACCTTCAGCCGGTTGTGATGTTACTATGTCTGCTTAGAATTAATTATCTCCTTCACGCAGCTTAATTATAAGAGATGAATCGGAAACTCTGAGAAATGCAAATAACAAGAATGAAATAATTTTACGCTTTTTATTAACCATTAAAATTCTTGCTAGGTAATCCCAGGTAATTCAAGATTATTATTTTTTCCATTTTTAATTATTACGTTCCCATTATCAACTGCTGTTAGTGCCCTGTAATAATGATAAAAGTAACTTATTGCTGAGTAATGCACTTAGCATGAAATAATTAGGAACTGCTAGAATAATGTATTGCTTTTATGATACTAGAAATAAAACGGCCCCAATGTACAAGAATATAACTACTATAATACTGCTCCTGTGTACAAGAATATAACTACTATAATACTGCCACTATGTACAAGAATATAACTACTATAATACTGCCTCCTAGCTGAGAGGTTGTGTGTTTGTAGCTCTCCTGATGTCTGGAGCAAGCCCAGGGAGGGGCCACCCTGGGCGGGGAAGCTCCCCAGGCAAGGCCCAGGCTTCCCGGCCTACACTGGGACAAGCCTCCCAGGCCTCTCCTAATGGGAATGTTAATCCCAGAGCCACTGTCAGAGCAGTGAATGCAGCGAGCCAAAGCTGCAGCAGTTCTGTGAAGGAGGAAAAAGCCGTCAGTAAAGTTTTGGGAGGAAAACCTTCGCCAAGTCCAGCAAAGAAGCAAGAAGGAAAAGTGTCGGTCAGCGATGGGTTAATGCACAATGTGAAGTCAGGTAACTCCCCAGTCAGCAAGCAGCTCCTGCCTGGTGCACAGGTGAGATCAGCCCCAGCTGTGCAGATCACCTCTCCTGCTCCCAGGCAGAGACGGACGTCTTTGGAAAGACAAACCATCCAGGAGAACTTACAGCAGCATGGCAGTATGGCGCGGTCAGGACGCACACGGTCGCAGTCAGGTGGCAGCAGTAAAAGTGCTGTGGAGCCTGGAGCCATGAAACCAGCGGTGGTGAAAATTAAGGAGACGTCTGGGTTCAAGCAGCCGGGGACATCGCTGAATGCAGGATCCCAGGAGGAGACGCCACGTGCACCTGAGCTTCAGCTCGCAGAGGAGATCCCAGGACTGGTCAAGAAGTTCGGTGAGTTACAGCAGCAGAAAGACTCACTACAGATGCAGATAGACACTTGCTATAAGCTAAAGGCTATTAATCCCGGGAGTCATGATTTTTATGATGAGACTCTGAACACACTGGGTGTATTGCTGGCAAAAGTGGTGAGGGACATGGACTGCGTCCTAGAGAGGATGGGGCCCCTGGCGGAGACTTATAGGAACCAGGAACTGTTTAAGTCACAGAAGCAGAACTCTGCAGGTTCCAGGTCAGACATTGTCCCAGGTGGACCCCAGAAGCAGGTGCGGCCAGTGCTGCAGCCTGCAAGTTTCTGCTTCCAAAAGGGGCAAATGCCGCACCAGCAGCAGCCTGTAGTACAGACCCCAGCAGACGTACCACAAGTCTCAGAATGCCCAGCAAAACTGCCTGCAGCAGATCCAAAGCAGAAGCATGTAGTGCAGATTCCAGCAGAGGTACAACAAGTCACAGAATGCCCAGCACAACAGCCTGCAGCAGATTCCAAGCAGCAGCATGAAGGGCACATTCCAGTAGAGGTACAACAAGTCGCAGAATGCCCAGTACAGCCGCCTGCAGCAGATTCCAAGCAGCAGCATGGACATTTTTCAGCAGAGGGACTACAAGTCTCAGAATGCCATGCACCACAGTTGGGCAGTGGACATGTGCCGGTAGTTCCTGATGGTGCCCAGCAGGGCTCTGATGCTGGGGATAACCGCGCTGTATCTGAGGGGTCGGGGGTTTGGGGGAGCACAGTATCTTTGGTGGACGCTGCGCAGTCTGATAGTGACATTGATGTTGATGATAACAATGTGCATGATGATGTCTGTGATTTCCCCCCTTTAATTCCGAGCACACAAGGTGTAGAAGCCCCCCCTGCTGCAGACCCTCACCCCGTCAGTCAGCCTAGTGTGACCCCGCAGGTTCCCCCAGTAATGCCTGGAGTCGTGGCGCTCCGTCCTTCACCTCTGGTGCCAATTATACCGGCCAGGCTTTAAATGGAGAAACGTTGTGCGTTTCCGGCACAGAGGTGCCAAGGAGGATCTGCCAGATAGAAGGTTTGTGGTCAGGGAGCTCTTGTGTCGCCAGATGGGGTTTGCGCCAGTCAGCATCTTGGCGGTGATTAATCTTCCAGACAGGCAGGGCTATGACGTCAGCTTTAAGCTCATGAGTGACCTGGACAGGTTCTGGTCTAATTTCCCCAAGTTTAGAGACTCTGAGGGCTGGAGTAAGTTCAGCTTTATTCCTATCTCTAAGCCAGATACCGTTACGGTAAATCTCATCTTCTGGAATGAGTCTGTTCCCCCGCAGGACATTGTGGTGTGGCTCCGAGGGCATTGTGACCTGGTCTCTGACCTCACCAAAGGCAGAGACAATGATGGTATCTGGACGGGAGGGTGGAGGGTTTTGGTGAAACTGCGCAGTGCGATAATATCACTGCCCACTTACCCAACTCCTTCTTTATTGGGAGGGAGAGGGGTGTGTGTTTCTATCCTGGGCAGCCTCGTAAGTGCTTCAAATGTGGCAAGGCGGGTCACCTGGCATATACGTGTACTGTGGTGAAGTGCAACCTGTGTGGGGAGGTCGGCCATGTGGCTGCAGACTGCCAGAACATCAGGTCACCCTCACAGGGACTGTCCTGACGCCTGGCACAATATCTGTAAGGACTATCCTGATGAGGATTTGGTGGCAGGGGCAGAGATTCTGGAGGAGGCAGCTTTACTGTCAGGGGAATTACTGGCCAGACCGGAGGCCCACCAGGGGTCTACTCAGGTGTCACCAGAGCAGCAGGGTTCAGAGGGTGTACAGGGAAGTATGGAGGTTGTCCCTCAGGGGCAGCAGTCACAGGGAAGCATTACTTCAGTACTACCATCTGTGTCTCAGACTAAAAGGAAGAAAAAGGACAAGACCTCCCGTAAACCTGAGAAGGAGTATGACACTGGCCAAGGAGCCAGGAAGAAGGTCCAGAGTTCTGCAGGTGTAATGGACTTATCTAATAGGTTTGGTGTTCTGTCTGAGTCTGACGGTGATTTTGAGGATGACCTTAGAAGAATTGACGCAGAGTTTGATAGGGACGTAGAGGACTGTCCTCCGCCCAAGCGGAAGCCATTACCTGAGGGCTCTCGGGTAGAGTCTGAAATGGAGACCGGCGGTGACCAGAATAACTCCGACTCAGATCTGTGACGCTGTCAACCACATAATGTCCGAGCCCAGATAGATAAAATCATTAGGAAAATTAGGAAATGTTAAGTTATGGAAGGATGTGTCACTGGGTTGAAATATGATGTTTTTTTTTTTTTTTTTTTTTTTTTTCCAGCCAGGTGTATGGACTCTTTAAGATAATTTTATATGTAAATCCGGATATGTAATGTATGTACAATCCAAGTGAATTTAGTTTTGTATTACTGGAGGAATGTCAGTATATTTGTATTTGTTTGGTTTTTACAATAAAAATTTGCCCTATGTACAAGAATATTACTACTATAATACTGCTCCTATGTACAGATATAACTACTATAATACTGCCCCTATGTACTAGAATATAATACTATAATACTGCACCCTATATTAAAGAATATAACTACTATAATACTGCCCTATGTACAAGAATATAACTACTATAATACTGCTCCTATGTACAAGAATATAACTATTATAATACTGCCCTATGTACAAGAATATAACTACTATAATACTGCTCTATGTACAAGAATATAATATATAATACTGCCCTATGTACAAGAATATAACTACTATAATACTGCCCCTATGTACAAGAAAATAATTACTATATATACTGCTCATATGTACAAGAATTAACTATATATACTGCCCCTATGTACAAGAATATAACTACTATAATACTGCCTCCTATGTACAAGAATATAACTACTATAATACTGCCTCCTATGTACAAGAATATAACTACTATAATACTGCCTCCTATGTACAAGAATATAACTACTATAATACTGCTCCTATGTACAAGAATATAACTACTATAATACTGCCCCTATGTACAAGAATATAACTACTATAATACTGCCCCTATGTACAAGAATATAACTACTATAATACTGCCTCCTATGTACAAGAATATAACTACTATAATACTGCCCCTATGTACAAGAATATAACTACTATAATACTGCCTCCTATGTACAAGAATATAACTACTATAATACTGCCTCCTATGTACAAGAATTATAACTACTATAATACTGCCCCTATGTACAAGAATATAACCACTATAATACTGCCCCTATGTACAAGAATATAACTAATATAATACTGCCCCTATGTACAAGAATATAACTACTATAATACTGCCCCTATGTACAAGAATATAACTACTATAATACTGCTCCTATGTACAAGAATATAACTACTATAATACTGCCCTATGTACAAGAATATAACTACTATAATACTGCCTCCTATGTACAAGAATATAACTACTATAATACTGCCTCCTATGTACAAGAATATAACTACTATAATACTGCCTCCTATGTACAAGAATATAACTACTATAATACTGCTCCTATGTACAAGAATATAACTACTATAATACTGCCCCTATGTACAAGAATATAACTACTATAATACTGCCCCTATGTACAAGAATATAACTACTATAATACTGCCTCCTATGTACAAGAATATAACTACTATAATACTGCCTCCTATGTACAAGAATATAACTACTATAATACTGCCCCTATGTACAAGAATATAACACTATAATACTGCCCCTATGTACAAGAATATAACTAATATAATACTGCCCCTATGTACAAGAATATAACTACTGTAATACTGCTCCTATGTACAAGAATATAACTACTATAATATTGCCCCTTATGTACAAGAATATAACTACTATAATACTGCCCCTATGTACAAGAATATAACTATAATACTGCTCCTATGTACAAGAATATATCTACTATAATACTGCCCTATGTACAAGAATATAACTACTATAATACTGCCCCTATGTACAAGAATATAACTACTATAATACTGCCTCCTATGTACAAGAATATAACTACTATAATACTGCCCCTATGTACAAGAATATAACTACTATAATACTGCCCCTATCTACAAGAATATAACTACTATAATACTGCCTCCTATGTACAAGAATATAGCTACTATAATACTGCTCCTATGTACAAGAATATAACTACTATAATACTGCCCCTATGTACAAGGATATAACTACTATAATACTGCCCCTATATACAAGAATATAACTACTATAATACTGCTCCTATGTACAAGAATATAACTACTATAATACTGCTCCTATGTACAAGAATATAACTACTATAATACTGCTCCTATGTACAAGAATATAACTACTATAATACTGCCCCTATGTACAAGGATATAACTACTATAATACTGCTCCTATATTACAAGAATATAACTACTATAATACTGCTCCTATGTACAAGAATATAACTGCTATAATACTGCTCCTATGTACAAGAATATAACTACTATAATACTGCCCCTATGTACAAGATATATAACTACTATAATACTGCCCCTATATACAAGAATATAACTACTATAATACTGCTCCTATGTACAAGAATATAACTACTATAATACTGCCCCTATATACAAGAATATAACCACTATAATACTGCCCCTATGTACAAGAATATAACTGCTATAATACTGCCCCTATATTACAAGAATATAACCACTATAATACTGCCCTATGTACAAGAATATAACTACTATAATACTGCCCTATGTACAAGAATATAACTACTATAATACTGCCCTATGTACAAGAATATAACTACTATAATACTGACCCTATGTACAAGAATATAACTACTATAATACTGCCTCCTATGTACAAGAATATAACTACTATAATACTGCCCCTATGTACAAGAATATAACTACTATAATACTGCCCCTATCTACAAGAATATAACTACTATAATACTGCCTCCTATGTACAAGAATATAGCTACTATAATACTGCTCTATGTACAAGAATATAACTACTATAATACTGCCCCTATGTACAAGGATATAACTACTAAATACTGCCCCTATTACAAGAATATAACTACTATAATACTGCTCCTATGTACAAGATATTATAATCTACATCTTATAATACTGCTCCTATGTACAAGAATATAAACTACTATAATTACGATGCTACTATATACCATAAGAATAATATAATCTCACTATAATATACTGCCCCTATGTACAAGATATAACTACTATAATACTGCTCCTATATACAAGAATATAACTACTATAATACTGCTCCTATGTACAAGAATATAACTGACTATAATACTGCTCCTATGTACAAGAATATAACTACTATAATACTGCCCTATGTACAAGAATATAACTACTATAATACTGCCCCTATATACAAGAATATAACTACTATAATACTGCTCCTATGTACAAGATAATTATAAACTACTATAATACTGCCCCTATATACAAGAATATAACCACTATAATACTGCCATCCTATGTAACAAGAATATAACTGCTATAATACTGCCCCTATATACAAGAATATAACCATATAATACTGCCCTATGTACAAGAATATAACTACTATAATACTGCCCCTATGTACAAGAATATAACTACTATAATACTGCCCCTATATACAAGAATATAACACTATAATACTGCCCCTATGTACAAGAATATAACTACTATAATACTGCTCCTATGTACAAGAATATAACTACTATAATTACTGCCCTATGTACAAGAATATAACTTACTATAATACTGCCCTATGTACAAAATATAACTACTATAATACTGCCCCTATGTACAAGAAATATAAACTCTATTAATACTCAACTGCCCTATATACAAGAATATAACTACTATAATACTGCCCCTATGTACAGAATATTACCCCTATTACATATATTAACTGCCCCTATATACAAGAATATAACCACTATAATACTGCCCCTATGTACAGGAATATAACTGATCCATTATAGTGTGTAGATGTGAATTAAGCTTCCACAATTATGTGATGTTCTTCTTTCTCTAACATTCACCTTTTTCTTCTCCCGTAGGTTATAACCCTGGAAGGGTGGGTGGACATCATGTACTATGTCATGGATGCACATTCTTTTTACAATTTTATATATTTTATACTACTTATAATAGTAAGTATCAGATTTGTCACATTTCTCTACCAGATGTGGGGAGTTCACCACTTTTTCTATACAAAACTCTTGCAGAAATTTCTCCAAGTTGTGACATCACTTTTTGGTTCTGAGATAAATTTAGACCCGGAAGTCCCTTTTTTTTTTAAATTTCTTCTTAATTTTTTTTCGGCCCATTTCCTGTGAGGCATTACAATTGTAAACTTTTCATTGTGCTGCTTTCTACGCAACGGTCAGTTTGGTCACTGCAAAAAGGACTGTGGCAAAAGTGAGGCAAGTCAGTAAGGGCCGTTGACTCTGGTAGTATAATGGGCCGTGATCTTAAAGGGGTTTTCTGGTTTTGGAAAACCCTTGTTTCCCGATTACAGTTTGCTGTAACCCTTTTTGGGTTCAACGTTGCAATGTTATCAACGTGAAGAGCAGCGCTGCAGACAATAACAGACACTTAGACATGCGGAGGGAAGACTCAGCGCTGGACCAGGGGAGAGTGAGACAAACGGAGAGTTTGAGGAGAGGGTTTTTCCTGAAGCCGGAATTCCCCTTTAAGGATCGTAAATCAGTAAATAAGAGGTTAACGTGACATTACTGTCTAATTTATCCGCAAATTGTTTCCTTATGTAGACAGAGACATCCCTAATTAGGACACTGCCGTCAAAAGCAATGTAACACAAACATTTGTTTTTATTTATACCATGTGCTCACACAGACGCAGGCAGCAATGTATCAAACTCATAAGAATTCCGTGTTTTTACCAAACACAGACAATTTGTGCATAAAAGGTAATTTGACAAACGAAATTGTTCTAAATTACATTCCGGACATACATGTCTCCCGATTGGGGTCCGGACGGCACTGTGCGGCTGTGTAACCACTCTGCACCCTAATAATGAATATGGAAAAGGGTTATCCACATGGGACACCCCTTTAAAGTTTATTCTCTTCTTTCCACTAGATGTTACAAAATAGTTTGAGTTTTTTTTAAAAAGCAATTTACTATTTGTTGCTGATTATTCACTCTTGAAGGCTATCAAGAGAAAGTGAGACCTGTGGCTGGCCGCTCACTTCCTCCTGAAGACCAGGACCGTGATTGGGCTCAGGGCTCGCTTGACATAACGACGTGACGTGAGCCCTGGGAATATTGCCGGCACCAGAGGAGAGTATATGAGTATAGGTGTTTTTATTTTAACGAGACCAAACATTCAGGTTGAGAAAGGGCTGTCTTAGTAGCGCACTACACCTTTAAAGGATTTATGCACATTTAGGGTATGTGCACACGTTGCGGATTCACTTGCGGATTTTGCTGAATCCACATGTAAAACGTTTAGGCTGCTTTCACACATCAGTCTTTTGACGTCAGGCATAATCCGTCCTATGCCTGATAGGACGGATCCGGCGCTGATTTTAAAAAAAACTGATGCAACTGATCATTTTTTTGCCGGATCCGTCCTGACCTTTTCAACCCGGAAAGAAAAAATTTCTATGTGGAAAATGCAGGTACGAATGGAGAGAGAGAGAGAGACTTTGGTTTCGATTTGACAAAAGACTGGTCCGGTTCCATAGACTTGCATTGTTTCCGGCCGCCTGAAGCGCCGATTCAGGCACTATCAGGCGGCTCCGGAAAAAAAAAAAACGTTGCAGCCAGCGTCTTGTCCGGCAGCCGGAATGTACATTTCCGACGGATCCGGCCAAAAACGGATGCAACGCAATGACATCAGGCGCGATCCGGCGCTAATGAAAGTCAATGGTAAAAAACACGCCGGATCGCGCCTGACGTCAAAAGACTGATGTGTGAAAGCAGCCTTAGTGCGGATTTTCTGCGTTTTTTGTGCGGTTTTACACCTGCGGATTTCTATAATGGAGCAGGTGTAAAACCGCTGCGTATTCCCCACAAAGAATTAACATGCTGCGGATTCAAATCCGCGCGGAAAAATTTGCAGCATGTGCACAGTGTTTTTTATTTTTTACATAGGTTATAATGGTACTGTACAACGCAGCAGAAACTGCTGGGGATCCGCAGGGCCAAATCCGCAGCAGAATCCGTAACGTGTGCACAGACCCTTAATCTTTTTTTTTTCAGAACAGAAACTAAGCGAAAACTCAAAGGTTTCTGTAGAGTTTTGAGATTTGGAGGAGGATTTTGAGAGTTTCCATTGAGTTTCTGCTCCAAAAACACCCTGAAAAAAACTCCATGTACACATAGGCTTAAGGTTGAAAGAAGACACAAGTCCAACCTATTGTCTTAAAATGTTATAATGTGTTGTATATAATATGTAAAGATGAGGGAATCTTTGGAAATTCAAATTCGCCATTTTAAATAAAAAATAATAATTTTGCAGCAAATCGATTTGCCGCAAATCATAAGTACTGCAAAGCCTTAAATTGCCCTGAAAAAACGCGTGTAAAACTCTTAAGTTTATTGACAGTGTACTGAACCACTATCAAGCTCTTTAATGAAAACACAGCCTTAGTATTGTCAAAGTCTCATTATCAATATGGCTATGGGAAAGCGGATGGTAGCTGTTTCTCATTTCTTTGCTGTTACACACTATCTGTACAGTTTATTCAGTGTTTTATGCCCTTCTCTCCCTATCTAAGCTATGAGATGTGGCATGCTCTCACAATCCAGATTCATAACAAAACAGCTGCTGCATTCTCTGCCTCTGCTTTTATACAGGCTTTGATAGTCGCAACTAAATGGCTGTGCTATAACTTAAAGTCACAATGGAGAATCCTACATGACCATGACTGAGGTCATGTGAGCCTTCTCTGCCTGGAACGTCTGCTTTTTGTTAAATGTTGACCAACATTTTTTGCCGATTCAATTGAAACACAATTTGCTTGAATTTGGCTAAGAGTATTTCCTAAAATTTAAGCAAATTCAACTATCATAGATTAAATTCACTCATCTCTAATGTTATGTTATAACATAATAATGTGAGAAAAACACATTCCATACTTCATACCTAAATAAACTAGTTGATGGATTATGAGGAAAACCATAAAAATCTTTCATTTCCTCCAGCAATTGGATTTCCACCAGGAATATTTACAGTACTCATATTATATTAGGGTAGCACTGCTTGCAGATAGATATTGATGAACAAGCCTCAATAGTTAATACTGCAACATTTTTCTTTGCATTACAGAAGCATGGTCTGCCGTACAGCACTGTAATGGGCTATAAATCAATGCCTTATGAATAATATAGTTCCTATTGATTTAAATAAGAATTTAGTTAATTTTGTTAATTTATTGAATCGTATATAAGTATGCTTGTATTGAAAAGTCAGGGTAATTTATATGATTTGATGAGATGCTAACAAGCTATCAGGGGTTGCAGCTTCACCCATTACGGTCCCACAAATCAGAGTAAAAATACAATGAGGTTTGTTGAGAAGACTAAATCTGTTTAATTTTTTACTTTGCAGAATAGTGTATTAATTCTTGTAGTCAAAGATTTATCAAGATATTATCATGCAAAAAAATGGTAGCTGTTTAATGTATGTTAGTTGCTAAAACTCACAATTTCTTCTGAGTTATCTGGAATTCTTTCAGGTTGTTTCTCTAATTTTGAGGGGAAAATTACAGAAAAGGGATAGATATTCCTTTTTTTGTAATCTGTGATCATATTAGATTCACCCCATAGGGTGAGAGTGTATTGGTGGCTATGCAATACTCTAATGTATATCAGGTGTCTCAACTGATGGCAGATGTTGGAGTGAATAGAGGACATGATAGACACGAACATGACTGATTTTTTGTTCCAGTGGGAGATACGTTTCCACCAGAGGAGTTTTAGAGCAGCTTTTGCCGAGCTAAGTGTGCCATCATAGGGGGATGTTGGGAGAAACCTAAAGTATATAGGCAGCTTTAGACATTAACTTATGGGTGCAGAGGTATGTGTTAATGCTTATGTAGCATCTATGGCTACCTATGTCACCTTTATACCAACCACATTGTCCGTACCAAATAGCCAAGTGGAAGAAAATTGCTCTCCTACGGGAAATCTTGGCTATGTTTCTATGCATCCCTGTCTAATAGACACATATTTTGATGTTAACATTGTGCTCTGCGGCTTCAGATCTCCTTTCATGCCATTTTTATTTTCAATGGTTTATTCCCTTAGGTGGGTTCTTTCTTCATGATAAACTTGTGCCTGGTTGTGATAGCAACACAGTTTTCAGAAACAAAACAGCGGGAGAATCAGTTAATGCAAGAGCAACGGGCTCGTTACCTCTCCAACGACAGCACAATCGCCAGCTTCTCCGAGCCGGGAAGTTGCTACGAAGAATTACTAAAGTACATCTGCCACATATTTAGGAAAGTCAAGAGGCGGACGCTAAGACTATATAATAATTGGCAAAACAAACGGAGGAAAAAAGTCAACCCCAACAGTACAATGAATGGACAGGGCCGGGGAAGCAAGTGCAAACGGAGAATCACCTCCATCCATCATCTAATTCACCACCACCATCATCACCATTATCACATCACCAATGGTAGTCCTCGTGGACCCAGGTCAAGTCCTGAGATTTGTGACGTAGAGATGAAGATCATGAAGCCAAAAAATCAACTTAGGCTTCTTCCTCCATCCCCTGGTCATCAGAACACATCACCCAACAGTGAGTCCGTCCATAGCATCTACCATGCGGATTGCCACTTTGAGGGACACCAGTTGAAATCCTGTAAGTCTTCCAATGCTTCCTCAAACACCAAACTGGATGTTGGGCTTAACCACACCAACATGAACTATCCCACCATCCTGCCTTCCCCCACCAGTAAAACCAGTCCTGCAATCTTGCCAAAAGGGAAACGAAGTGGCAGTAATCCAGCCAGCTTGGTGAACAGCCCGGTCAGTTTGAATGCCGAGTCTTATGGAAAGATCCATCACCTCGTGGGAGAACATGGTAAGGAACACATCTTAGTAAAAAAATAAACTACCACCAAATTGTATTTTAATATTCTTTTAGGGGGTATAAACATTTAAAATGTCTGATAGTTACAGGTCACATCTCTGGGACCCACACCAATTTAAAGATTAGGGGGGCTTCTATTTGGTGATGGAGAACCACTTTTGCTCAACTCTTTTCCTTCTCTGTTTGGCCATGTAAAGTGGCCATTGAAGTCACGAAAGCAGTTGAGCATGCTGAAAGAAGGTGAATTGAGAGAGATGGGCACATGTGCAACTACCTCTCCCTCCATCTTCTGTCCATCGGGCACCTTTGAGTCTTACACCTGTCATCACTATTTGGGTTCCTTGACCCATGTCCTGCTTCGTGAGATGTCTGCAGGCCGCCACTTTAAGGCAGAGAATTACTATAGAGACGGCCACTCTTGAACAGGTGGGATCTGCAACAATCATGCTGTATGGTAAATACTATGGATAAGCTATAAATCTCTATTATAGGGATACCCCTTAACCCCCTATTCTTGTGCGTAGAAGACCAATGTTTGTGGGGAACATGCACATATTCTTAAAAATAAAGACTCTGGAGGACCCAACATGTCCATGTATTATACAGGTATCCCATTGATATTAGTTGACATGATGTAATGCCTCATTTTCCCTGTGGGGGCACTGCAGTTAAATTTAAACACTTGCCGATAGGTTTCCTCACAGATCCAGCTGATCACTGGTAGGCCCAGCACCAGGACACCCTGTAATCTGCTCATCATTACGTGACACGTCTTTAAGGATAAATCTCAAAGTGGACCAGCCCTTTAAGAGTTCCATACCCGCTGCAGCTTTGCCCGTAGTCCAGCGCTCGAGTCGATTCTCAGTATATTAAGTATTCATGCCGGATCCTTGACTTGGCTGGGTCTGATGTGACTTATGTAATAATGGCTGAAGGTAATAATCACAGTTGTGGAAAAACTCATTACTCTGCCCCGCAGCCGAGTGGAAGGAAATCACGAGCAATGGCTTCATAGCATGGGAACATAAACACTTAAGTATAATTGCATACATTTGCGCTACATAAATAGCTGCGTGGTGATCTGGAGAGAAACGGCTCCATTAAAGAGAGACTAATGTCTAATACGGGCGTTGTGCTGGAGAGAGCGCAGCTCCTTCCTCCTCTGGGTAAGGAGCAAGTACGACTTGTTCTCCGCCACTTGTCGCTCCCACTGTCACCAGTTACCATTTACAAAACCCTGTTAACATCAGGCAGCATTTACAGCAGCCTCTGGGGCGCCCCTCATTTGTAAAAAATAGTGGGCACCTGCCAAATTGGCAGCCATCAAGATGCTGTGACTGCGAACCATAGGGGTATTACCATCTCGGTAAGTGACTGCATAATTGGGTCTCTAACCACTGGGATCCCACAAATTATGAGAATGAAAATGTGCAGATTTCCCCTGCACTGGGGCGTTCCTGCCACTCTACTGAATCAGCTGTATCCAAGTGAACGGCAATACTGCTCTGCAGGGAGGACTGTGAGGGTACAAAACTGTGCTGCACTTTCATGCCCAGTTTCACAGCTCCTTATCCACATGCCATAGGATTCCCACTACCTGCAATCACCAGTAAGGGGAATTTTCTGCATACATATATACATACATGATAAAATTATTTCTGCAGTGACCACTAGGGGAGATACATGATAAGATTCTGTCTGCAGCCACCACTAGGGGGAGCTCCCTGTATACAGAGATACATGATAAGATCCTGTCTGCAGCCACCACTAGGGGGAGCTCCCTGTATACAGAGATACATGATAAGATCCTGTCTGCAGCCACCGCTAGGGGAGCTCTCTGTATACAGAGATACATGATAAGATCCTGTCTGCAGCCACCACTAGGGGAGCTCCCTGTATACAGAGATACATGATAAGATCCTGTCTGCTGTCACCACTAGGGGGAGCTCCCTGTATACAGAGATACATGATAAGATTCTGTCTGCAGTCACCACTAGGGGGAGCTCCCTGTATACAGAGATATATGATACGATTCTATCTGCAGCCACCACTAGGGGGAGCTCCCTGTATACAGAGATACATGATAAGATTCTGTCTGCAGCCACCACTAGGGGGAGCTCCCTGTATACAGAGATATATGATAAGATTCTGTCTGCAGCCACCACTAGGGGGAGCTCCCTGTATACAGAGATATATGATAAGATTCTGTCTGCAGCCACCACTAGGGGGAGCTCCCTGTATACAGAGATACATAATAAGATCCTGTCTGCAGTCACCACTAGGGGAAGCTCCCTGTATACAGAGATACATGATAAGATTCTGTCTGGAGCCACCACTAGGGGGAGCTCCCTGTATACAGAGATACATGATAAGATCCTGTCTGCAGTCACCACTAGGGGGAGCTCCCTGTATACAGAGATACATGATAAGATCCTGTCTGCAGCCACCACTAGGGAAGCTCCCAGTATACAGAGATACATGATAAGATCCTGTCTGCAGCCACCACTAGGGGGAGCTCCCTGTATA
Organism: Oophaga sylvatica; assembly: GCA_033576555.1. Lineage (NCBI taxonomy): Eukaryota > Metazoa > Chordata > Amphibia > Anura > Dendrobatidae > Oophaga > Oophaga sylvatica. The sequence continues at coordinate 106,870,269 of JARQOD010000007.1, read as the reverse complement.
CAGAGATACATGATAAGATTCTGTCTGCAGCCACCACTAGGGGGAGCTCCCTGTATACAGAGATACATGATAAGATCCTGTCTGCAGCCACCACTAGGGGAAGCTCCCAGTATACAGAGATACATGATAAGATTCTGTCTGCAGCCACCACTAGGGGGAGCTCCCTGTATACAGAGATATATGATAAGATTCTGTCTGCAATCACCACTAGGGAGAGCTCCCTGTATACAGAGATACATGATAAGATTCTATCTGCAGCCACCTCTAGGGGGAGCTCCCTGTATACAGAGATACACGATAAGATCCTGTCTGCAGCCACCACTAGGAGGAGCTCCCTGTATACAGAGATACATGATAAGATTCTGTCTGCAGCCACCACTAGGGGGAGCTCCCTATAATACAGAGATACACGATAAGATCCTGTCTGCAGCCACCACTAGGAGGAGCTCCCTGTATACAGAGATACATGATAAGATTCTGTCTGCAGCCACCACTAGGGGGAGCTCCCTGTATACAGAGATACATGATAAGATTCTGTCTGCAGCCACCACTAGGGGGAGCTCCCTATATACAGAGATACATGATAAGATCCTGTCTGCAGCCACCACTAGGGGGACTCCCTGAATACAGAGATACATGATAAGATTCTGTCTGCAATCACCACTAGGGGAGCTCCCTGTATACAGAGATACATGATAAGATTCTGTCTGCAATCACCACTAGGGGGAGCTCCCTGTATACAGAGATACATGATAAGATTCTGTCTGCAGTCACCAGTAGGGGAGCTCCCTGTATACAGAGATACATGATAAGATCCTGTCTGCAGCCACCACTAGAGGGAGCTCCCTGTATACAGAGATACATGATAAGATTCTGTCTGCAGCCACCACTAGGGGGAGCTCCCTGTATACAGAGATACATGATAAGATCCTGTCTGCAGTCACCACTAGGGGGAGCTTCCTGTATACAGAGATACATGACAAGATCCTGTCTGCAGTCACCACTAGGGGGAGCTCCCTGTATACAGAGATACATGATAAGATGTCTGCAGTCACCACTAGGGGGAGCTCCCAGTATACAGAGATACATGATAAGATCCTGTCTGCAGCCACCACTAGGGGGAGCTCCCTGTATACAGAGATACATGATAAGATCCTGTCAGCAACCACTAGAGAGAGCTCCCTGTATACAGAGATACATGATAAGATTCTGTCTGCAGCCACCACTAGGGGGAGCTCCCTGTATACAGAGATACATGATAAGATCCTGTCTGCGGCCACCACTAGGGCAAGCTATAAACATTATGCAGTAGGCTCATCAGCTCCCCCTAGTGGAGCCTGCAGATATTTTTTATCATGTAGCTTTATGCCTATGCTAAGGACTGGAGCTGGATTTCTCTAAAATAAAACCAAAGCCCTGACAACTACAAAGAAATAACATGAAATTCCCCCTAAATGTCAGCATTTTTTCTCCAGTCAGGTATATATATGATCGTCTTGTTGCCTGCACCACCTTGCCGAGATCAATTTATCCCAAGACTCGGAAAATCGAAACGAGACAAATTTTCAAAGTGCTTTCCAGCCGTATTCGGCTCGCCAGTGTTTATCTCATAAACAATCCCCCGGGGACGGCACCTATAAGCCGATGTTCACAGCTCTTCATTCACAGCACATGTGTTTGGATGAAAGCTGTAGGCTGATTTGCATGTGTATGGTGAATTTAATGGAAGCCGCCGCTGTGTCAGCACCGCCGCTTTCCCCACAATGCCTACGGAAACGCTTACTTTCAGCAGGCGGCAATATTAAGTCTGTATTAAGTGTGACTGCAATTTAGTCAAAGTTTCGTTTCTTCTTCTGATTCGGGTTTCCTAGACTATATATGTGAAAAAATATAGGGGCTTTCATGTCAATAGGTTTTCTTTAAATTTGAGTACATTATCAGTGAGGACCATAACTAGGCAAATAAGGAGCCAAAAACCAACCTGTGGGCTGCCCTCCACCTGCTACCCACCACCATTTGCATGGTAGTTACAACTATTCAATAGGAAATGATGGGCAAACAAGGATCCCAACGTGGTGCCCTTTAGTTCATATAGCGGTAAATGCACAGGTTCCAGTTTTTCCAAATTTTTTTCGTAAGCAATCTCAGCAAATTTCAGGCCCTTTATGTAAACCCTTTCTAAAAATGGATGCTCCTGTCGAGTGTTGGCGCATTTTCGATCAGGATTGATGAGCATTGAGGGTAAGTTAGAATTACATTCCACAACTAGACTCTTTTAAATTTATGGTAATGGTCAGAAAGTCCACGTAAAGCCATCGTTTGGCTTTTACTGACTCTTTGTATCTTGGCACATTCAACTTTGATGTGGTCTGTGCTGAGAGAAGCTTAGAAAAAGGAGTTTTCCCACCGCGATGACAGATTTTAAGGTTATATTTCCCTTTTCTCCTTGCAGGCCTCTGCCGAAGCTCCAGCAAATTATCAAGTCTGAGCGTCCCCTGTTCCTTGCCAAGTCCCCAGCCAAGCCAGATCATCTGCGAGCTCCAGAACTGCGCTTACTGTGCCAATCTCCTAGAAAACCCAGAACTTGAGCTCAGCGACACTGACAGCTGCGAGTCAGACACAAACGGAGTTTACGAGTTCACCCAGGACTTGAGGCACGGAGACCAAAGAGATCACGTCCAGAAAGTGAAGACGTTCAGGAAGAAAGAGAAAGAGGTGAACAAGATTTGCAAACTCTGGGAAGAATTCACCAACCGGCTGAAAAGGATCGTGGACAGCAAGTACTTCAACCGGGGATCATGATCGCCATCTTGATCAATACCCTGAGTATGGGCATCGAGTATCATGAGCAGGTAGGTGAAGGTCTATGAGCTTAGAAGTTGGTTGTCATCAGTACTCCAGTTTAGGTTCTTGTGACTGCTAGACCACTGGACAAGCGATATAAGGATAATTGCTGGGGAGGGGCACTGCTGGGACCCTCAGTGACCAGTGGTCATGTATTCTCACTATTACTCCATTTAAAGTCTACGGGATTGACGGAGATGGCCAAGTACAGTCCTATAGACGATGAATGGGGAGTGATAGTGTCTATGTGGACTCAAGACCCTTACGATTAATGACAGTCTCTATTGTGGAAACCCCAGCGATCAGACGTTTAGCGATGGACCAAACCCTTTCAAAGTCATCATGCAGGTCTTGAAACCAAACAAGCCTTTTTTTGTTGTTGGACCTATCTGCTGGTTTTCCAAGTTGCTGGTCCATAATACATAGTGGGAAAATTGACTTGGTGATCAGTGGATCCTCATGGTAGGAGGACTCACAAAGGGTTGAGATGACAATAGGCCATGTCTATTTTTCCATTCTCAATCAAATCATATTGGTTCTGTAGGGTCACGGAGAATCCATATTGCTTTTTTGGACCCAGTAGAACCACTTACCCAAGTCAGGAAATGAAAATTCTTTGTGGCCCTGATGACCACCCACCGTCATCGGAGCACAGTAGTATGAGGGACAGCACCAAAAACTTCTCATATCTCAGCTTTCTGCAGAGCGGAGGTTGGTTATTCAGGTTAACTACACAAATTTGTAGACATCAATTTTGGTTCAATTTTTCAGCAATAGTCAAATAATGGCATGGTCTTTATAGTTTTCTTGAGATTTCTAGTACTATGAAGGGTTAGACGAGGACACGGACTCGAGGATTCCTTAGCGTCGCACACGGTCACACTAAAGCCTTTAATTTGTGAGAAATTTCATAGAAATTTGCTGCAATTATATTGTGCAGACATCTCGCTATTTACCGCACGTTCCGGGTCCTAAGCAAGTTCCATGGACAGCTAACGCTAATTAGGACATTTCGGGATCCTGCTCGTTAAGAGAAGCGCCGATACCTCAAAGGTTAATTGGCTTTTCTTTATCCGGATGCCAGAAAATGAAGATGAGCAGGAAACAGTCAAGAAAATGAGGCCTCAGAAGACGAGTCGCGCTCTGTGTTGTGGCTTCCGACAAATTCAATCAACATTTTGTAGATTAAAAAAAAACAAAAAAAACCTCCGCTATGACAAGGGCTTTACTCGGTCGGATGGAATTTTTGCATATTGGCACTTCCTGCGGAGCCTTCAGAGAAGCGCGTCCATCCCACAGCATATTATCAATTCACGGTCTCCTCCGCTTTCCTCTTCCACTTCCTCGTAACCGAGTCTTTTGTACGTGTACAAGAGAATACAGCAATATGTAAAGAAAATAATAAGGACGGTAAAATAATATAAAATATCTCTAATTCAAATTATATTTACCAATATATCTCAAGTAACCTAAAGGTATAGCACTTCCCCAGGTGGCACAAAAAGAAATAACCAAAGAACGAAAAAGACTGTGCCGAGGATGGAACATATCACAAGAGTCATTTAAGAAGATAAATGTTATTGTATAAATTCATTAAGAACTTGTGTATATAAAATAATTAAAGCAAACACCAAAAGACAAACAGAGACACCTGAAAACAACTACGGTATATGATACGTACATGCATGTGTGCATCAGGGGTGATCACGTATCGGGTCTTGTGGTAGGGGAGCTGATCACAGTCATGCAGTACTACCTTTTTCCCTTGGGTATATGTAAATATTACTTTACTGCTACTAATATGTATTATTATATAACTTTCGGATATTTGAACATTTCACTTTATCGGCTAAATCATTCTATTAAACGTTTCATGTCCATGCACACAGGCACTTATTTTATCTACTACTATAGGATCATACTTTTTTGATCACCTGCGACTGCGCTTTCTTTGTATTTGTGAAACTTCCAAGGGTGCGATACAATATTAGCAAGTCTTCAATTCTGTTCTGTGGAGTGTTTCCAGTATATGACAGGTCTTGTGAGGTGTTCCCAGTATACAGCAGGTGTTGTGGGGTGTTCTCGGTATACGGAGGGTCTTGTGGGGTGTTCCCTGTATACAGATGGTCTTGTGTTCCCGGTATATGTCAGGTCTTGTGGGATGTTCTTGATATATGTCAGGCCTAGTGGCATGCTCCCAGTATACGGCAGTTTTTGGGGAGTTTGTGGTAAATGTCAGGTCTTGTGGGGTGTACCCGTTATACAGCAGGTCTTGTGGGGTGTTCACGTTATATGATAGGTCTTCTGGGGTGTTCCTAGTATACAGGAGATCTTGTGAGGCTGTAAGGTGCACAGGGTGGCAGTCGTGGGCGAGGGGCGGCTGTTTTCCCATACCCTGGCGCTCTACAAATAAACGGTGCCCTGATTCTCCTGTGCTATGCATATGGTGTGTAACACTCTTATTTTGGTCACCAGCCTCTGCTGTCTCTGGTTCTTCAACTTCAAGAACCGCCGAACATACATTAGGGGACATGAAATTAATTTTATAACAATGAAGTTTACTTAACTGTCCATTTTCATCATATTGAAACACAAAGTATTGGGCACAAACTTTTCCGTTTTCAAAGTCCATAGCACAGCACGTTTCTGATGTCCTCTGTCACTCGCCCTGAGCTATCCCTTTTCTCTCTGGCCCCTGGGATAGTCCTCCCCCCTCTGCAGCTCCCATGAGTCCCATCCCAACTCCCTTATGCGATTCACTGTCCGACTTCCTCTCCTAGGATGATATTGAGGCACACTTCTCAGTTCCTCGGTTGGACCGTAGGGCCTGGACGTTCAAGGAGTGTCCGCTCTGAGTTTATGGCTGATGTTATCTTGCTGCTGAACAGCCCATGCTCCTCACATCCTTAGACCTCCAACTACTGCTCTCTCTCCATCTAATCTCTTACTCTCACTGCACTAAGAAGTGTTCCTCTTGTTAACTGGCCATTCCTTTCCCACAATGGGCTGTTCCTGAACACATTAACTGTTTATATCCTGAACTTATTGTGCCCACTACTGCACTATACCCAATCCTATCTTATAGCTAAATCTTAACCTATGTCCTAAGTACTAATCTTATCCTTTCCCTATGTCTAATACATTTATCAGAACACATTGAGTCATCCACATATTATAGCAATACATTAACCGGGCACCTTGGTGCCTATAAGCTTCTATGCAATATAAAACACTTTTTTGTATGCACAGGTTATAACAGTTTTTCTAATGAAGGGAAAAGCACATGACCGTCCCGGTCTACCTCTTACAAAGCATTCCATGTATGTGGCAGGTCGTGTGGGCGTTCTTGGTAAATGGCAGTTCTTGTGGAGTGTTCTCTGTGTATGGCAGTTCTTGTAGGATGTTTTTGATATACTGCAGATCTTGTGGGGTATTCCCAGTATGCGTCAGGTCTTGTGGGGTGTTCCTGGTATATAGCAGGTCTTGTGGGGTGCTCCCAATATACGAAAAGTCTTGTAGGAAATTCCTGGTTTTTGGTAAACGGCAGGTTTTGTAGGGTGTTCCCGGTATACGGCAGGTCTTGTGGGGTGTTCCCAGTATATGGCGAGTCTTGTGGGTGTTCCCTATTTATGGCAGGTCTTGTGGGGTGTTCCCAGTATATGGCGAGTCTTGTGGGTGTTCCCTATTTATGGCAGGTCTTGTGGGGTGTTCCCGGTATCCTGCAGGTCTTGCGAGGTGATCCCTGTATATGGCAGGTCTTGTGGGGTGTTCCCAGTATTTGTCAGGTCTTCTGGGGTATTCCCTGTATATGGCGTGTCCTGTGGGGTGTTCTCGGTATATGGCAGCTTTTGTGGGGTGTTACTGTTATGAGGGTATTGTGGGATGTTCCCGGTATATGGAGGGTCATGTGGGGTGTTCCCGGTATACATAGGGTTTTGTGGGGAGAGCCCGATATACGACAGGTCTTGTGAAGTGTTCCTGGTACACGGCAGAACTTGTAGGGTGTTCCCAGTATACGGCAGGTCGTGTGGGGGTTTCTGGTATATGGGAGGTGCTGTTGGTGTTCCTGGTATATGGCAGGTCCTGTGGGGCGTTTCTGGTATATGGCAGGACCTGTGGGGCATTCCTCGTATATGGCAGATCCTGTGGGGCGTTCCTAGTATATGTCAGGTCCTGTGGGGGGTTCCTGGTATATGGCAGGTTTTGGGGGGCGTTCCTGGTATATGGCATGTCCTGTGGAGCGTTCCTGGTATATGGCTGGCCTTGTGAGGCGTTGCTGGTATATGGTACATCTTGTGGGGCATTCCTGGTATATGGCAGGTCCTGTGGGGCGTTCCTGATATATGGCAGGTCCTCTGGGGCGTTCCTGATATATAGCAGGTCCTGTGGGGCGTTCCTCATATATGGCAGGTGCTGTGGGGCGTTCCTCATATATGGCAGGTCCTGTGGGGCGTTCCTCATATATGGCAGGTCCTGTGGGGCGTTCCTGGTATATGGCAGGTCCTGTGGGATATTCCTGGTATATGGCAGGTCCTGTGGGGCGTTCCTGGTATATAGCAGGTCCTGTGGGGCATTCCTTATATATAGCAGGTCTTGTGGGGCATTCCTCATATATGGCTTGTCCTGTGGGGCGCTCCTGGTATATGGCAGGTCCTGTGGGGCGTTCCTAGTATATGGCAGGTCCTGTGGGACGTTCCTGGTATATGGCAGGTCTTGTAGTATATAGTAGCTGCCAAAAGTATCCAAAGAAGTTTAACTGCTGACTGGTGACATGGCCGTGACCTTACATTAATGCTGGTAGGGAATGAAGTCTGGCTGTTTGCAGGATAGTGGTCAGTCAGGAATGGTCTGAGGAACAAGATAATGAGTTTACGGTGGTGACTTGTCCTCAATCCCCAGATCTGTGGAGGCCACACCTCACAACTTATGGATCTGTGTATAAAGTATTGGTGCCAGATCCCACAGGACACCTTCACAGGTCTTGTAGAGTACAGGACTTAGAGCTTTGTGGCAGGAGAAGGAGATATACAAAATATTAGGTGATTTCAATGTTACAACTAATTGGTGCATATCGTATGTGTATATGAACATCCACATGAGCCGCTTGATAGCAGCAATGCAAAATTCTCTTCAGACAGAAGGATTTGGCAGTGGACGTGACAGGGTGACAGCGGTGGTGGTCTTTGTACCTTTCATTATAAGGCTGAGCAGCTTTTGGTATATACAATACATACCCTTGTGCTAGAAGATGAGCGCGGCTAATGGGCCGGCAGCCCTGTAAAAATCCCCATTGTTCGCTGAGCCGCTTTTCACACACAGCTTGGCTTCCGCCAAAGAAAAATAGGAATATTTTATTAAAATGCTAATGAAAGATTTAGCTTTTAAGTGCAAATAAGAAGCAGCGTTTCTCCCGGCTTTTCCCTGCGCTTGCCCTGATGTTTTTGTATATTGATGCGGAAGTCTTTTGATGGGGCCTCCTCTTCGAAGGAATCCAGGCACAGAATCTAAATGAGCGTATTGTTTGAGGAGGTGCCGTGACTTTCCTTAGAAGATAAACTCTTCTCCTGTGCCATGGAAATTCATTCCAGACCCCCAGACCGCTCCTGTGGCTGCACGACTGCTTCAGATTGGCTTTTATTTGCTTGGAAATTGTGTAACCCTTCAATATATATATAGAGAGGACATGCTGAGAATGTAGGAGTATTGATAATGATGGCAGGAGTACTTATGTCATTGATCGAAGTTTCTTGGATGACCATGCTGCCAAACTGACCATGGCTTGGGGGAGGGATGGGTTGGACATTGATGGCCAATCAATGGGGGACATCAGTCTTTCATCATTCTTTATAGGATCTATAGATATTATAGCCAAGTATGGTTTTCTATAACCTTACTGTCCTTCCTTTTTCAGGTTCCACCAAGCGCTTTCCCTACCCCGATTGGTGGAATCCAATCCTTGACTGTTCACAAAGAAAAGGGAGGCCATAGGCAATTGCCTAGTATTCGTCCCCTAAAACTGCCCTGGTAGCGCTCCTTCCCTCAAAGTCCTTTCTCCACCCCCTGATTGGGCACTCTCTAATGATGGTGCTACTGGGCATCCAGTTCTCGGGGATTCACAAAGAAAAGGGACGCCATAGGCAATCATTGAGTTTTCATCCTCCAAAACTGCCCTGCTAGCACCCCTTTCCGCCAAGTCCTTTCCCCACCCCCTGATTGGGGTACTCTCATTTGATGGTGCTCCTGGTCATCCAGCCCTTCTCCCACCCCGATTGGTGGTATCCTTATTGATGGAGCTCCTGGAGATCCAGTCCTTGACAGTTCACAAAGAAGAGGGAGACCATAGGCAATCGTCTAGTTTTCGTCCCCTAAAACTGCCCACCAAAACCTGCTATTTCCCCACCCTCTGATTGAGGCACTCTCTATTGATGGCGTTCCTGGGGATCCAGTCCTCCCCTAAAACTGCCCTGGTAGCACCTCTGCCCTCCATGCCATGCCATTTTATGTACGAGAGCCGTTTGGGCTCTATGTCTTGCTGTCTCCTTGCTGATATGACCTATTGGGGTACATAGCTGTCATAGAGGGAGGTCCCCCACTCGGAACCCTTTCTACAAGCCAAGAACATCTCCCATTCTAGAGAATTTAACTCATTCGTTTAGAATGAACACCATGTAATACTATATTTTCCCTGTAACAAGTGAAACGGATGAAAATTCCAGGATTATTTATTATATTATACCAGCAGACCAGCAGTGAAACCCAGAGTGATCAGTGGATCGACTTGGTGGCTGAATTTGAAAGAAACTTTCTCGGAGCTCCCTCTAGTGGTGGCTCCTCCTGGCTGTTTTCTGTGTAAGAGATTTGGAGTTCTGTATCAGAAGAAAACCTTACTTCTGCTCTATAAATATATGTATTAAGAAAATATTCAACAGAGAATGTTTTTTTTTATCCCGTCTGTGAGAATAATAAAGAAAAAAGAAATTAGGAAAGCAAATTTATAAGTAGAAGAGAAAACAAATCCCGACTAAGCGCTGTCTATTATCCAGCAGGCAAAACAGTGACTATATGGTTCTTATTAGATCGCCGCAGCCGCTAAGCTGGAGGGATTGATTTAGACGTGGGCTGGTATTGATTCCTGGAGCGGGAGTGGGAGTTCGCAGACTATCTCATCTTGAAACTTGTAACTTACATGGTTGCCTGTTGTATGTTTACTGCTGGGTAAACATGGCATTTTAATCTGCTGCTTTAGAACATCTGCCATCATGTGAGACGTTCAACGCGGCTACGAGCTGCGAACAAGGATAATTTACAGGTGAAAACATCACATCTGCTCATTATTGCTGCTCACTTCTTATCTACTACTTCTCTATTGCAAAAAGCGTTAAAGGAGTATCTTATGTAGCTAGGGTCTCCCATTACTTTATGATTGTTAAAGGGGTTATTCCCATTCTCATGAGTATAGATAGAAAGTTCTTTCAAAGACAAGCAATTTTGCAATTTAGTGCTTGTTAAAATTATCAGCCGTTCTTGAGATATTAGCACTTTTCTTTTGTTTACAGCTCGCTGCCATGGAGACCGACCACCGCTGCTGTCTAACTTGTAAACAAAAGAATAGTTGTTAATATCTCAAAAATGGCTTAAAATTATAAAAAGCTATAAATTGCAAAAGTGCTTGTCTTTACAAGCTCTATCCAATAATCACTATTTCTGAAGACAGGATTAAACCTTTAAGTGATGGACATCCCGATCGTTCCTGAGAAGGAAGAAGCTGCAGCTCCTATTTACTGTTTTTTTTTCCCCTGCACAGCTGTGACCCATCCACCTGGCTGTGCAGGAGATTGCAGCTTGAAATTTCCTTGCACAGCACAAAGCCAGGACACCAACATTCACAGAAATGTAATTGTCGGGATCGGCGGGGGGTTCAAGTGGTCCTCAACTTATAAGATCAACAGGGGCTAAAAACAGGCTCATGGATTTATGCAAAACCTACCCACACTGGGCGCTTTGGCGGAATTCCTTTGAGATACAACTTAAATGTTCCAATTTGGGATTTAAAACATTAATAAGGTTGAAAGTCCAATGTTTGGGATTTTTTTTTCCCACAGGGACATCCACAAAAAATCTGCACCAAAGATGAAAGGTGGAGAGTCCTGTGGGATCCTTCTCTAATAAGCCGAGGAGACCACATTAATTAAATAAAATTGTCAGCAGATTTTTGTCCTGTAATCTGAGAGCAGCATGATATAGGAGCTGAGCCCCTGATTCCAGCAATCTGTCACTTATTGGGCTGTGTGTTGCTGTTTCAAAAAAATCAGTGTTTTATCAGAAGGGAGGTTATCACTACAGGACTAGGTGTCTCATGCCTCTTGGGCAGCTGCTCTGTGTAACCACACCCCTAGCACTGATTGGCAGCTTTCTGCCTAGGCACAGTATACACAGAAAGCAGCCAATCAGTGGTGTGGGCGGGGTTACATAGGGCTCAGCATTCAGAGAACTGCTAGATCTGCAGCAGAGAAAACAAGAATTGTATCAAAATAATAGCAAGAAGCTCAGAAAGTGACACATCGCTGGAATCAGGGTCTCGGCCCCTACAGCATGCTGCTCTCAGATTAGGTAGCATAAACATGGTAACAGATTCCCTTTAAATATAGCATATCCTCGCATTTTTTTGGGTGCACTAGAAGCTCATTTGCTTTGTTTTGATGCTGTAGCTATGGACGGTCTATGGAAAGCTGCAAGACCACCGCCATGCACTGTAATGGGGGCCAGTAGTGAGAAGAAGCATTATTTAGAGGGTAAGGGGAGAATAAGGCAGGTTTGGCTATATTGCTGTGCCTTCCATATGTCCAGCGGAAGCCACTTATTGCCCGGGCGAGAGGGTCCTTCATGTTTTGCTGCTGGATAGCGATGATGGACGACTTCCATACGACACGCTGGTTTTGCATTTACAGCAAAATCTACTTAGTAGCCAAATTACGAGAAGAAACAGATTGCGTTCATCCTCATCTATAATGCCAGGGGGCTCCGGTGTCGTGCACAAATTTGGATTAATAACTCTTGTTTATCACCGATGGCTAGACATGAGTCACCGCGACTGGCGCAGTTCTACGCCATAAGATGTAGGACTAACCTCCCCCCCAAAAAAAAATATGAACAGATGTTTGGAAAACTCTGGGGGGTGGGGGTGGGTCCAAACTTTTATGAAGATGATGACAAGTAGGAATGAAGACTTAGGTGGCAATCAGCGCGAATAGAGAACATCTGTGGACATCTCACTTTTCCCGGCTTTTGGGAATCTAAAAAATCCCTAATTAATGAGTTCTTCTCTAGTCGGTGATAAGCTTCTCGTGCGGATACAGCTAAGCCCCCCTCCACATCCATTTCATATACAAATCTATGCTGAATGTCTGCAATCACAATAGGCCTCGGAGTGCAGTCTGGAGGCGCTCCGCGTTGTTCTTCTCGTCCAGATGGACTTTTCTTCCCGCTTTAACATAGGCGGATTAACTCCTGCCGGGCGTCCTGGGATGTCGGACTTCCTTGGACTCGGAAGGTCCTGTTATTTGAGGAAGGGAGAGTTCTGTCCTTGATGTTGGCAAAATTGGCATTCTAGATTTCAGAGTAACGTCCGGCAGGATAAGCAGAGCTGCAGTGTAAAGCAATAGGATAAAGATAAAGTAACAAACTGAGATTCTAATGAGGCAGTAAGTGGATGTCAGGCTACCTTAGACTCACAGTAGACAAAGCAGCTAAGCTAGACAGAGAAGCTGTCAATGTAACAGGGGGAAAAGTATAGGCTGTGCAAGAAGCCAGGAGGTAAGGTCATAGATGACAGGTGTTACTGAGGTGGTTATTATTAAGACTGGATTTTGGGTCCGGGATTTAGGAACGAGCAGAAGAGCCTGGGTGGGAAAGGCCGCTCCCTTACCCCAGTCTGGATTTTACTGGCCTAATAAAATGCACCTGGTCTTGCTCAGGTGGGAGTAGTATGCTGAGGCTGCAGAAAGACGGAGCTGGTGGATAGTCTGTACTGCAGCCTAAGAGGTTCTACTTGTAATATCCAGTTGGTGAGACTGTTTGATTTACTTTGCCTACCCAGAGAGAGGACTGTTTTTTGTTGATTTGTGCTAAACAATGGCTGTTTCATTTTGGAGCTGTAAAGTTTATTAAGAACAATAAACTCTATTCCGTTTTGATATAAAAACATTGTGCCTGTGCATATCCAAGCGGCTACCGGAGAGCTGAAACCCCCACACATGGTATAAAGAAGGTGGTGGTCTTCAGCTTAGGCCCCCCCAGCTCTATATTTCAGATTTGGTCAAGAAATAGTTCTTATGATAAAGATGTCTATAGCAAAGTTTGTTGATATTGTGGGACTGGTTGACTATCGTATGCACCTGGGGACCTCAGACTCCCTCCTGATGAGGGATGTCGGACTAAAGATGTTCCCACTGGAGATAATGGAGATATGTCACCACCAGAGATGTCTTGCCCACCAACACCTTATTCCACTCTTCTCATTACGAACACATATGCATGCTCAGATGTACTGAGAGTGCACGTATGTAGTGGGCTTCAGAGAAAGGAGACTTAAGAGCCCCTTCAGGCTGCAATAAAGTGGCTTCTTATCTTACTGATCAGATGGCATTTTGAGGACAAGTAGGTCACATTTCCATGCAGTCCTGACTCTACATGGATACAGGGAGTATACAGTAAAGAAATTTGGGTGGACTACACATCTTTAACCCCTTGTTTGGCACTTTAGGCGCCAATCAGTGATATCTTTCACCCTTTACATAACCTCTATAGAACATAATACAAATATCCTTAAAATAATCCTACAAGAATGAAAGAGAAAAATGACACTCTTCCCGGAGGACCCAAAAGCCTACTGATTTAATTTAGCATCGTGTAATACCTCTTTTCTCCTATGGTGGTGCTGCAGGATAAATGAGCAGTGCCTAGATTATATAACCGATCTTTGGGAATCCCGCCAGCAGGATTTCAGCTTATCGTCAAGAGATGTTTCTATTAAAAAAAAAAGTATTGAACTTCCCTTTTTAGGAAAAGCCTCTGCTGGTGACGAGTTCCCTTTCATGAATGATGGCCGACATTAAAAATATCAAAATAGCTTCAGAATTAAACATTGCGCCTTTCATCGTGTCATGTAATTGCAAAATCCGATTAGCTTAATAAAAGCGACATTATACACCAGTCGGAATAATTTCCAAATCCCCGGAAGCTTTTCATTGTCTCTCATCCGCTCACATTCGCCATATCATCCTCCGACGGAGCCTCAGCCACCCGGACATAATACACCGTAGTCAGGTTCCTAAACATGTCATTACGAGTCAATCATGGCTCTGACAATCATCCGTCTCTCCCCACCGCCACCAAGCTTCATTTCTGGACTTCTTCATTAGGCATGGCTGGCTCGCCATAGTACCAGTCATTAGAACAAGTGTTTGCTCTGCTGAACACTCGCGGGTAAATCTAATCCTATGAAATTAGAAACTTGTTTTGTGTCTCCGTTCCGGGAGACAAATAACCGGTGGGGTCATCTCCGCTGCAAGTCTCATTTATTGTTTTAACCCTTAGTCTGGTAGTCAATCGGGGCTAAGGTAATTACCAGCAAAACCGTCTATTAACGTCGTTACCTGGTAATTATTCTTCCTTTGGAAGAGACACCTGTTGCCCTCATTTTTTTTGCCTTCCCCATAAATAAAACCGCCACTCCACATAAGCACGTCGTTTACATTCATATATGGTGATGTATGGAAATATTGTTCCTCACCGAATACTTTTTTTTTTTAGAGACGGGAACACACTTCACCTTGTCGGAGAACGCTTTTGGATCTAACACCCACACACCTAGAATTTTTTCTTTTTATTAATGGGCTTGCCCTTTACGCCAGCCCTCAAATGAGGTGATTTCATTTCATTTAAGATCAAGGTTTTCGTGGAAGTCAAGGTCTACGACAAAAACGAACAAGGGAACGAGAAAAGGGAAAGAGTTTCTGGTTGAAGGGTGTCTATGGCTGCGGGCAAAATTCAATCATTATAACTCTCGAAACAAAGCAACATAAGTTATTTATGAGGCCAGGAGATAGACAATGTTTGCATGGTCGCATGGGGGCTCCTAGACGCTAATATTCCTTTTCATCTCATAACCTGATACTACACAAATAAAAGCTGGGATTCTTCATGAAGTACGGTAATTTTTTGGCCTTCTAAAAAAAAATGTTGAAAATGGGGGCGACAGAGATCCTGAGGATCAAGACTAGACCATGTTTACTTTTCATACATCAGTCCAAGCAATGAATGACCTTGGCTGTGCTCTACTACGTCATTGTATGCCGTGTCTACCGCCAATCCTGCAATGCCTCAGTTTCTTCTTCTCAAAAGCATCCTTAGTCTAAGTCTTCCCACATGGCCAACTGTCCTTTCCTGTAATGACTGATGACTTCTTTAGTCCTTATCCTCCATTCTTCTGGTCTTGACTACATCTTTGGGTCTTCTAAAGTTACCAATGGGTCATTATAACACTTGAAATTAAGCAGATTATTTATGAGGCCAGGAGATAGGAAAGGTTTACATAGAAGCATGGGACTCTAAGGCATTAATACTCCTTTTGATCTCCTATCCTGATGTACATGACATAGACAATCTGTCATGTGTGCATCGCCACGAAGATCGTCGCGGTTGCACATTCTGACTTCTCACAGCTGAGTTGCTGTTTCTTTGTGTTTGGCAGTTAGGGAGTTAATTCTGTCTGTGCTCAGTTCTGGGACTGGGTGCAGTTTCTCCCGGCTGCAATTAATTATTTGTTGATTGGTTTCCTTTAAATCTCTGGTGGTTTGTTTTGGGAGTTGCCAGTGAAATTCTTCATGCAGACCACAGATAGGATTGTATCTGTATAGACTTAAGTTAAAGAGCTCCTTGTTGTTTTAAGCTCACCTTGCTTAGAGTTTAATATCCCAGATCATTTATGTTCCTTCTGTGTTTGAGTGTGTATGCAAGTCTGTGTTTTCTCCAGTCTGTCTTATATTGCTAATCTGTGTATTTAGCAGAGATCAGCCCATATCCCTTTGGTGGTAATCAGAATCCTTCTTAGGACTGATTACAGGGTTCAGGGACTGATAGGAGACAGGGTTAGGCTGGAGACTTGGACCTCTGAACCATTATCAGTACCTCCAAGGTGAGGGATTAGTTAGGACCCCAGTTTTGGGGTCAGGTTAGACCCCCGGTCCTCTTCTTTCCTGTGACAGTGTATCAAGTCCTCAAGATTAATCCTGAGTTCAACGGATATCGTGTCAGGTAAATCTATTCTATATTTACATGCTGATGTTGCTAATCTATATGTTGTATAGAGTGTTGTTCTTTTAAGAATAGTTTACTGACATCGTACACATATCATAAGACCGCGTGACATTTTCACTGGCCCATAAAATTATTCCTAGTTGCCATGGATCCAGTAGCCCAGCTGGCTCTGCAGTTGCAGGGATTATCCATGGAGCTGACGGACATTAAGTCCAAAGTTTTGTCTCCCTCGGAGCAAACCAGATTTGAACCTAAAGTAGCTCTCCCGGACAGGTTCACTGGTGGGCGAGACAAATTTTTTACCTTCAGGGAAGCATGTAAATTGTATTTTCGGCTTCGGCCTCGATCATCAGGGAGTGAAGAGCAGAGAGTGGGAATTGTTATCTCGCTCCTACAAGGGGACCCTCAATCCTGGGCCTTCTCCCTTCCTCCGGGATCCCCGGCTCTACAGTCAGTAGATCGATTTTTTACTGCCCTGGGTTTGGTATATGATGACCCAGATCGGGTCTCTCTTGCTGAGACAAAATTACGTAAGATACAGCAGGGAGATCGTCCAGCGGAGGAATTTGCTTCTGAGTTCCGTAGATGGGCCACAGATACTCAGTGGAATGACCCAGCTCTTAGGAGCCAGTTTTATCATGGGCTTTCTGACAAATTAAAGGACGTTTTAGCTCAGTATGATTCTCCTCCATCACTGGAGGCTGCTATGGCCCTGGCTATCCGTACTGATAGACGGCTCCGGGAGAGGTGCGAGGTAACTCCGCCCCCTGTTGTTACTCCACCTACTACTAAAGTCCCTTATGTTGAGGTTCCCCTTGTCTGTTCGGAGGAGCCTATGCAGTTGGGAGGTACATCATTTCGTAGGAGGGGATTGGCGGTACGCCGCAGGACTAGAAGGTGTTTCTTCTGCGGGAAAGAGGGACATTTTGTTGGGGGATGTCCGTCCCGTGCCTTGTTGAGCAAGAAGTCGCCGGAAAACTGTTAATCCCAGGTTGTGTGGTGGACGACAACCTGGGAGTATGTATTTCGTCCGCTAGTTCTTCTCAGTTCCTTGTACCAGTGGAGGTGGTGGTTGGTACGAGAGTGAAGAGATTTTCTGTTCTTCTTGATAGTGGGTCCGGGGCTAATCTGGTTGACGCTCAGTTTGCTCAGGCTCAAGGTATGCATCTGAGTGTATTGGTCAAACCGATCCCTATATTCTCCATTGACGCCAGGCCTCTCGGCCAAGGTAGCTTTGTTCATGAGGTTCATAACATTGACCTTCGGGTAGGGGCAATACATAGGGAACTATTATCTTGTTATGTGTTGGAGGGTCTACCTACTCCTATTGTGTTGGGACTTCCTTGGTTGGTTAAACATAACCCTGTGATTAATTGGCAGTCCAGAGAGATAAGCCAATGGGGTGAGTTTTGCAAAAGTAACTGCATGAACACAGTCATCAGTGCGGTCGTGCCTAGTACTTTGCCTCCTTTTTTGGAGGACTTTGGGGATGTGTTCTCTGAGGAGGGGTGTCAGGAGTTGCCTCCTCATCGCGTGTATGACTGCTCTATTAATTTACTTCCTGATGCTAAGTTACCTAAAGCTAGGTTATATAACCTTTCTGGTCCTGAGAGGCAGGCTATGAAAGATTATATTTCGGAAAGTCTGGCCAAAGGGCATATTAGACCTTCATCTTCCCCAGTGGCCGCGGGGTTCTTCTTTGTGAAGAAAAAAGATGGAGGCCTACGCCCTTGCTTGGATTTCCGCGAACTTAATCGGATTACTGTTCGAGATCCGTATCCACTCCCTCTGATTCCTGATCTCTTCAATCAAATTGTTGGCGCCAAATGGTTCTCTAAATTGGATCTCAGGGGGGCGTATAATCTGATTAGGATAAAAGAGGGGGATGAGTGGAAAACGGCGTTTAACACGCCGGAGGGACATTATGAGAACCTTGTCATGCCTTTTGGTCTGACTACTGCACCAGCAGTATTCCAACATTTTGTTAATGACATTTTTCGTCATCTGGTGGGGCTGTTTGTGGTCGTATATTTGGACGACATTTTAATTTACTCGCCAGATCTTGTGTCTCACCAGGAGCATGTGAGACAGGTGTTGCAGATCTTGCGAGACAATAAACTATACGCCAAACTGGAAAAGTGTGTATTCGCCGTACAGGAACTTCAGTTTTTGGGTTTCTTGGTGTCAGCCTCCGGTTTCCGTACGGACCCTGAAAAGGTGAGAGCAGTGCTTGAATGGGATCAGCCAGAGGATCTTAAGGCTCTGCAGCGTTTTCTGGGGTTTGCTAACTACTACCGGAAATTTATTTGTAATTTCTCATCTGTTGTCAAACCTCTCACTGACATGACAAGAAAAGGGACGGATTTTTCTAAATGGTCGGACAAAGCTTGCCAAGCTTTTTCCTCTTTGAAAAAATGTTTTGCTTCGGCACCCGTTCTCATCCAACCAGATGCATCACAGCCGTTCGTTGTGGAGGTGGACGCGTCTGACGTAGGGGTGGGTGCAATATTGTCCCAGGGTCCGTCCCCTGGTAAATGGCATCCGTGCGCTTTCTTTTCTAAGAAATTGTCGTCCGCCGAAAGGAATTATGATATCGGCAATAGGGAACTTTTGGCCATTAAGTTGGCTTTTGAAGAATGGCGTCACTTTTTGGAGGGGGCAGTCCACCCGGTCACCGTCATTACTGATCACAAGAACCTGCTGTATTTGGAATCTGCTAAGCGTCTGAATTCCAGACAAGCTCGATGGTCGTTGTTTTTTACCAGGTTTAATTTTGTTGTCACTTATCGCCCTGGATCTAAGAATGTTAAGGCGGATGCTTTATCTCGCAGTTTCCCAGGGGCCGGGAAAATGGATGACCCGATTCCTATCCTTCAGGAGGGGGTGGTAGTGTCGGCTGTATGTTCTGAGCTTGAGGAGGAGGTATTAGAGGCTCAGGGGGACGCCCCTGCAGGACCTCCAGGGAGACTGTTTGTCCCAAATCAGTTGAGACAAAAGGTTATTGAGGCACATCATAATTCTGCTTTAGCAGGACATCCAGGGAGTAAGGCTACTTTAGATCTCCTTTCTCGCCGGTTTTGGTGGCCTAACGTTAATAAAGATGTTTTAACTTTTGTCGCGTCCTGTGGGGTTTGTGCTCGCTCTAAGACCCCTCATACCCGTCCATCTGGGACCCTCTTACCCTTGAAACTTCCGGAGCGTCCATGGACTCATTTGTCTATGGACTTCATCACGGACCTTCCTCAGTCGTCAGGGAAGACTGTCATACTGGTGGTTGTTGACAGGTTCAGTAAGATGGCACATTTCATTGCTCTTCCTGCCCTCCCTAATGCTAAAACTCTGGCGCAGGTGTTCATTGGGGAGATTGTGAGACTTCATGGGTTGCCTTCTGATGTGGTGTCAGATAGGGGGTCTCAGTTTGTGTCCAAGTTTTGGAGGGCATTTTGTTTACGTCGGGGGATGCAATTGTCATTTTCCTCGGCTTTTCATCCGCAGACCAATGGTCAGACAGAGCGTCTGAATCAAAGCCTAGAGACTTATCTTCGGTGTTTTGTCTCAGAAAACCAGGAGGACTGGTCTTCTTTCTTGCCTCTGGCAGAGTTCGCTCTTAACAACAGGCGGAGCGAGTCCACTGGTAAATCCCCGTTTTTTGGGGCATATGGTTTCCATCCCCAGTTTTGTACTTTCAATGGGGGGGGCCCTTTGGGGTTCCTGAGGAGGAGCGTTTCTCGTCGTCACTTGCTTCAGTGTGGAGAGGTGTATTGAATAATCTGAGTGCTATGGGGAACCGTTATAAACGTATGGCTGATAGGAGGAGAGTTTCTGGTCCAGATCTTAATGTGAACGATCTGGTATGGTTGTCTACCAGGAATATAAAACTTAAAGTTCCCTCCTGGAAGCTGGGCCCCAGATTCATCGGGCCGTACAGGATCAGTTCCATAATTAATCCTGTGGCATTTCGTCTGGATCTCCCTCCTACGTTTAAAATTCATAATGTGTTCCACAAGTCATTACTTAAGAGGTACGTGGCACCAGTCATACCATCACCTCTACCTCCTCCTCCAGTGGTGGTCAATGGTAATTTGGAGTTTCAAGTGTCAAAGATCATTGACTCACGTCTGAATCGCCGGTCCCTTCAGTACTTGGTGCATTGGAAGGGGTATGGTCCAGAGGAGAGGACGTGGGTTCCTGCGTCTGACATTAACGCAGATCGTTTGGTGCGGACCTTCCACAGAACTCACCCGGGCAAACCTGGCCCTGAGGGTCCGGAGGCCCCTCGTGGAAGGGGGGTACTGTCATGTGTGCATCGCCACGAAGATCGTCGCGGTTGCACATTCTGACTTCTCACAGCTGAGTTGCTGTTTCTTTGTGTTTGGCAGTTAGGGAGTTAATTCTGTCTGTGCTCAGTTCTGGGACTGGGTGCAGTTTCTCCCGGCTGCAATTAATTATTTGTTGATTGGTTTCCTTTAAATCTCTGGTGGTCTGTTTTGGGAGTTGCCAGTGAAATTCTTCATGCAGACCACAGATAGGATTGTATCTGTATAGACTTAAGTTAAAGAGCTCCTTAGTTGTTTTAAGCTCACCTTGCTTAGAGTTTAATATCCCAGATCATTTATGTTCCTTCTGTGTTTGAGTGTGTATGCAAGTCTGTGTTTTCTCCAGTCTGTCTTATATTGCTAATCTGTGTATTTAGCAGAGATCAGCCCATATCCCTTTGGTGGTAATCAGAATCCTTCTTAGGACTGATTACAGGGTTCAGGGACTGATAGGAGACAGGGTTAGGCTGGAGACTTGGACCTCTGAACCATTATCAGTACCTCCAAGGTGAGGGATTAGTTAGGACCCCAGTTTAGGGTTAGGTTAGACCCCCGGTCCTCTTCTTTCCTGTGACAGTGTATCAAGTCCTCAAGATTAATCCTGAGTTCAACGGATATCGTGTCAGGTAAATCTATTCTATATTTACATGCTGATGTTGCTAATCTATATGTTGTATAGAGTGTTGTTCTTTTAAGAATAGTTTACTGACATCGTACACATATCATAAGACCGCGTGACACAATCATTCAATGTTGGGATTTTCCATTAAGAAGATATTTTGTGGCTGGTTAAAAAGTTGGCAATGAGGACAGTGGAGCTGATGAGGAACAGGACTACAGCATGTTGACTTTTCATTTACCAGGTAACACAATGAAGGACTTTGGCTCTACTCTACTACTGGTAATAGCTGGTTCTGAACCCCATTTTGTAGAAGAATCTGATGACAAAAATCAGATATCCTGTCAACCTGATCCAGCAATGTCTGTTTCTTGAAGGCATCCTTAGCATAGCTCTTCCCATTTGGTCAACTGTGGTTCCTCATAATGACTGTGATGCATTATCTTCCTTGCTTTCTAGTCTCGAATACATCTCAGGTCGTCCTTTGGGTCTTCTAAAGTTACCAATGTGTATGATATCAGCTACATTCCTTGAGTACAGGTCCATCGGCAGGATAGCTTTCGATCTAACTCCTATGTCATCGTTTACTACAGATCTTCTGGTTTTAGAACTACGTTTGTATAGAGACTTACCGACAAGACCCTACCTTTTTTGGCCCCTGGAGTCACTTAGACTTCAAACCCCAGTTTCAATTGACCCTTCATCATGGAACTGAAAACTAGTCATACATTTCTCATTTATAGTCACTCTACCTGATGCACTTTGCATGCCTCCCACTGCCACCTCTTCTCAGATCTGCAAACCTTTCCTTTTGCTTCAAAGATGGCCGACACACTGCCACGAGGAGTGGAGTGATAAGTCTAAACCACGCGTCATCTGTCATCTCCCCATGCCATGGCCATCTTGGTAGCTGGAGGAAAGGAAAGCCGAACTGAGCAGAAGAGGCTGTGGAAGGAAAGCAGAGAGCACCTGGTAGGGTAATTTTACAAGTACAATGTATAGTTAGTTTTCAGTGGAGGAGTGCTTTAACCTCCACTAATCAAATTTCACATGGGGAAAAAGTCAGGGTTGTTTTAACACTTCTGTTTTGCAGCTCTGTGCCGTCAGCTACTACCTATCCCATGGCCAACACCACATTTTATAATATCAAAATTAGACTGTAATTGCAGTACCATGTTTTACCACATGGTGTGCTGTTGAAATAAACTGTACCTGCACTTTGTGGCACAGATCACTCACTCAGTTATGTGTAGAAGTGTTTTGATAAAGCACCATCTAGTGGTTGGAAGAATCAGTGCACTATTCCAGATTTCCAGCACCTGGTGGAGGTAGGAGGGCACGTTTTGGACTTTTTCCTGTGTCCCCTCCTCCTTCTGCATAAATTAAATTCTGATCTAGCGTAGAACCAGATCTTAATAATATACCAGCCATTCTCAGTATGCAGTGAGAAGTTTCTCATTTCCTCCCCGTAGCTAATGTAGAAATTCCTTTAGTTTCGTAGAGAAATGTTTCGATAAAACAGCTTAAAAAATTTCAGACGTATATCTCTCCAGGCGGGCAGCCAACCAATATATTTTCTGCTATTTATGCCTTACTGCCTGAATCTATTGCATTGTCAATAAAAGCCGTTTTGCTAAAACCAACAGCAGTTACATTGCGTGAAAACACAAGATTACAGAGCGGCTGGCGCCTCCTCCTCTCCCGTAGCCTAAATCTCAGAGCACATTTCAATTTATACCTTTCTCCATCTTTCATCCAAATGACTTTCTTGTCACATTGAAGACAGGTAGAAAGTTACTGAATTCTGGGTGATTATTAAATGCGAAAATCGAATGTGAGAAAACAAAAAGTAAAAATAAAAAGCCATAAAAAAATGTAAAAAAAAAAAAAAATCTTGAAATAAAGAGGTTATCGGGACTTTGAAATTAAAGCGTTATCGCCTCCTTTGAGAAGACGTCTTTAATTAACAGCGTAGCTAAGCAGAGCCGCCGGTGACGGAGGGGATTTACGGTACTTGAGGGCCTCTGTTTTGTAGATTTTTTTTTTGTTTTTGACTTGTTTTTTTTTTTCTTCTCTGAATTAAGTGAGTTCTCCTTCAATGGAAGTCTTCAAACAGAGGCTGGGTAGACATCTGTCTGGGATGATTTAGAGAATCCTGCTTTGAGCAGAGGGTTGGACCAGAAGGCCCAGGAGGTCCCTTCCAACTCTACCATTCTATGATTCTATGATTCTATGATTCTAAGTTTTGATATCACGAAACGGGGAGCAATAAAGTGTGAAACGGAATATTACTCCCAGATAAAAGCAACTTGTGGGGTTTGAAGCGAAGACTAGCGGTGAATATACAGCAAAATGGACCTCCAAGGGCAGGAGGGTTCCAAAATCAGCACGTATAATGTCCGACCAAAACTAGATGTTATGAGCTTCAGCGTATTTAGTGGAGGTCCTAAAGCAAAAATCCAAATGGAGCTCTCTCCGGATGTACGATCCCTGGTGGTCCGACTAACGGGACCACCACCAAACACAAGAATGATGTCCCTAAGTTTCACATGTGACTGTATCCAAAGTGAGCATGTGCGACCACTGCTCCATGATCGCACATGCTCACAAACTGTTCAGGGGATTTTGAGTCTCCCATTCCCAGGATTGAGAGGGAACTCAGAAGCAATTCCTCCTGCGATTAGACATTTAGCAACTCTACTTTAAATCTGGGAAAGAGATTACTAAAAAGGCATTAGGGGCCGTCTGACTGCTTACTGTCTCTGGCTGCTATTGGCACAGCCCTTCTACTGTGAACGGACACAGATTTTATTGGGACTGTCAGATTTCCTTCATGACTACCCAAAAAGAGCAAAGCCAGGAAAAGTTTCTATTTTTCTTACAAAATTTTTGTAAAATTCCATCACCCAACTAGGCTCAACGCAAAAGTTTTTAAAAAGTCTATGTCAGCTCCAAGGTCTGCGTCCAGGAGCGAAAAGCTGTGATTTGCCGCCCAGTGTGTGGAGTGGATAACGCTTTAATTTTACAGTAGTTTTCCCATTTATACAGAGGCCAAAAACCCTTACTTAACAAAGTAATTCGCTTGTAATAAGAGAAAAACGTCCTTCATCAGTAGTGATTCTGAAAAGCCGTAATAAACACGAAAGACCTCAACCTCATCCTTAAACTTCTGCAGCTCTCCAGTCCAAACACATAATGTGTTACCTTTTCAGTTTTTTGTATTTCCACAAAAATTTAAAATAACCAATACATTTCGTTCATTTTCACAATTGTGTCCCACTTGTTGTTGATTCTTCACCAAAAATTTACATTTGGTATCTTTATGTTTGAAGCACGATATGTGGGAAAAGGTTGAAAAGTCCCAGAGAGCCAAATACTTTTGCAAGGCACTGCACTGTATATATAATATGTATATTATACATATTTTTTAGATGTTGATTTTGTTTCTTGATAGAGCAGTCAGTAAATGAATAACATTTAGCTTTTCAGTAATTACGTTACATTTCTTAATCCTTGTCAAATTAAAAAGGAAACTCGCTTTCTTGCTAAGAAACCCCAATTACAGATAGTGGCGCTAAACAGCATTTGCATGTAACAGAACGTTCCCCCGGAGACACATTTTATTTTAATGTCATTTAGTCTCTGGTCCGGATTCCTCCAGCGAGTTACGATACATTCAACGCCGTTTTTGAATTTAATATTTTGCTTAACAGATTTTTTGTCAGACAGAGGACATTTAGGTAAAAAAACTGAGCGTCAAATGGGAACCCATGCTTTTAAATCAATTTAGAAGGATTTACTCCAAATAATTAATCCTTTCCATTCAGGTTTCATAGTTCTCTTAAAGGGGACGTTTTACTGGATTTTTTCCTTTTAAACTGAATACATCCTCCAATTTCCACTGCTCCACAGAATCTGGACCAGTTTTCCTTTTTCTTCTGTGCTTTTCCATTCTAAAGTTATGCCCCTGTAAATAAAATGTAAGTTTTCTTAAACAAGCAAGCGTGCGCAACCTACAAAACCTGTTTGTGGGCGTTTGCTTTTTCTCCTTTGATATCAGCCAATCAAAACATGGCCACGCCCACAGAGAAGTTCTATTGGTTGAAGGAAAGCTTTGCACCATTATTACTAGGGGGCATAACTTTGGAACGGAGGGGCATATAAGAAAAAGAAAAACTGTTCCAGAATCAGTAGAGCAGCAGCAATTGGAGGAGCTACAATTAAAGTCCAATGAAAGGACTTCTTTAAAGGGTTGTCCACTATTTGGAAAACCACTTCTCAATCCAAATGTTTAACAGCATTCCTCAAAGTGCTTTTTGGCATTCCAGCTTCAATCACAAGAAATCTGCAGTAAGAGTTGCTTTCCTGGTAGTTTTTGCAGTAACTGGGTGTACTTTCAGTAGTGCAGCCCCAGGCTTTGGGCCTGCACCTTCAAGTGCTTATATTTCAATGTAGGAAAAAGATATTAAAATGAGGTTTTCACTTTTGTGCAGTTCAGGACAGCTTGACGTTAGCCTGAGAAGGGATCCTAAATTTTACTTATAGCCGCTTCTTTCATTACTGGCTGTCGAAAGTAATTTTTTTTTCTAAATGTCTGCCAGTAAATATATATTTCGGCACTTGGCAGCCCCCGGACAGCTGGCAAGTATGAATATGTCTCTCGCCTGCACCCGACAGATATATATCCTTTATTTGTAATAGCTACTGTATCTTGGTGGCTTCCCGCCAAGCGCATGGACCAGGCCGTATCCACAGTGCAGCCGGCGCGCTGAAACGCAGCCAAACCACTGGGCATCTAATTAGCTCCTTCACACTCGGCAGACTTCACTCCTTGATAGAGGACAAGTCGCAGGCTGAAAAGACGTGAAGAATCAGATCATAAGGAGAATTCTCTCTGTGCCAAAGACAAAAAAAAGGCGACTGAGTTATGCAAAGTGTCTCCTTTATTACCGGCGCAGTCCGCGGTCTGCTCCTCACTGTATGGGGGTCTGGGAATAATTAATGCCACGTTCTCAGCCCCCTCATCAAGGTCACATCAGAAAAGAGGAGACAATATCAGGGGGAGGGAAGGATGTTAATGGCTTTTTTTTATGGGCAGCACGGTGGCTCAGCGCTGGAGTCCTGGGTTCGAATCCCACCTAGGACAACATCTGCAAGGAGTTTGTATGTTCTCCCCGTGTTTGCGTGGGTTTCCTCCGGGTTCTCCGGTTTCCTCCCACACTCCAAAAAAACATACTGATAGGGAATCTAGAATGTGAGCCCCATCGGGGACAGCGACGATAATGTGTGCAAACTGTAAAGCGCTGCGGAATATGTTAGCGCTATATAAAAATAAAGATTATTATTATTATTATTTACATGTACTCTAAACCAGTGTATCTAATCCTCCCATGTCTAACACCCTCTGTTGATTAGATGAAATATCTAAGCCTCTTATGTGTGGTACTCTGTGTCAGTGTATCTAACCCTATAAGCACTGCACTCGTCATAATGTAATACAATGTAGCACAACAGAAAATTGTAAAGCTGTGAGGTGTATCTAATCTGATCATATGTGATACTATCTGCTGAGCTGTGTATCTAATCCTATCCTGTGTGATACTGTCTGCTGAGCTGTGTATCTAATCCGATCATATGTGATACTATCTGCTGAGCCGTGTATCTAATCCTGTCCTGTGTGATACTGTCTGCTGAGCTGTGTATCTTATCCTATTCTGTGTGATACTGTCTGCTGAGTCGTGTATCTAATCCTATCCTGTGTGATACTGTCTGCTGAGCTGTGTATCTAATCCCATCCTGTATGATACTGACTGCTGAGTTGTGTATCTAATCCTATCCTGTGTGATACTGTCTGCTGAGCCTTGTATCTAATCCTATCCTGTGTGATACTGTTTGCTGAGCCGTGTATCTCATCCTATCCTGTGTGATACTGTCTGCTGAGTCGTGTATCTAATCCTATCCTGTGTGATACTGTCTGCTGAGCTGTGTATCTAATCCCATCCTGTATGATACTGACTGCTGAGTTGTGTATCTAATCCTATCCTGTGTGATACTGTCTGCTGAGCCTTGTATCTAATCCTATCCTGTGTGATACTGTTTGCTGAGCCGTGTATCTCATCCTATCCTGTGTGATACTGTTTGCTGAGCCGTGTATCTCATCCTATCCTGTGTGATACTGGTCGCTGAGCCGTGTATCTAATTCTGTCCTGTGTGATACTGACTGCTGAGCAGTGTATCTAATTCTATCCTGTGTGATACTGTTTGCTGAGCCGTGTATCTAATCCTATCCTGTGTAATACTGTCTGCTGAGCTGTGTATCTAATCCTGTCCTGTGCGCTACTGTCTGCTGACCTGTGTATCTAATCCTATCCTGTGTAATACTGTCTGCTGAGCTGTGTATCTAATCCTGTTCTGTGCGATACTGTCTGCTGAGCCATGTATCTAATCCTATCCTGTGTGATACTGTCTGCTGAGCTGTGTATCTAATCCTGTCCTGTGTGATACTGTCTGCTGAGCCGTGTATCTAATCCTGTCCTGTGTGATACTGTCTGCTGAGCCGTGTATCTAATCCTGTCCTGTGTGATACTGTCTGCTGAGCCGTGTATCTAATCCTATCCTGTGTGATACTGACTGCTGAGCCGTGTATCTAATCCTATCCTGTGTGATATTGTCTACTGAGCTGTGTATCTAATCCTATCCTGTGTGATACTGTCTGCTGAGCCGTGTATCTAATCCTGTCCTGTGTGATACTGTCTGCTGAGCTGTGTATCTAATCCTGTCCTGTGTGATACTGTCTGCTGAGCCGTGTATCTCAGCCTTTATATTCCAGTTGCCTGGGTGCTCATGTCACTCTGACAGCAGCAATTTAATGGCGCTGTCTTAGATGCACATCTTAGCAGATAGCATCACACATGATAGGATTAGATACACAGCTCACAGATGATAGACTTAAGATACCTAGCTCAGCAGACAATATCACAAATGTTAGATGCCCGGCTCTGCAGACAATATCACAAGTGTTAGGCTTAGATACCTAGCTCAGCAGACAATATCACAAGTGTTAGATGCCCGGCTCAGCAGACAATATCACAAGTGTTAGATGCCCGGCTCAGCAGACAATATCACAAGTGTTAGATGCCCGGCTCAGCAGACAATATCACAAGTGTTAGATGCCCGGCTCAGCAGACAATATCACAAGTGTTAGATGCCCGGCTCAGCAGACAATATCACAAGTGTTAGATGCCCGGCTCAGCAGACAATATCACAAGTGTTAGATGCCCGGCTCAGCAGACAATATCACAAGTGTTAGATGCCCGGCTCAGCAGACAATATCACAAGTGTTAGATGCCCGGCTCAGCAGACAATATCACAAGTATTAGATGCCCGGCTCAGCAGACAATATCACAAGTGTTAGATGCCCGGCTCAGCAGACAATATCACAAGTGTTAGATGCCCGGCTCAGCAGACAATATCACAAGTGTTAGATGCCCGGCTCAGCAGACAATATCACAAGTGTTAGATGCCCGGCTCAGCAGACAATATCACAAGTGTTAGATGCCCGGCTCAGCAGACAATATCACAAGTGTTAGATGCCCGGCTCAGCAGACAATATCACAAGTGTTAGATGCCCGGCTCAGCAGACAATATCACAAGTATTAGATGCCCGGCTCAGCAGACAATATCACAAGTGTTAGATGCCCGGCTCAGCAGACAATATCACAAGTGTTAGATGCCCGGCTCAGCAGACAATATCACAAGTGTTAGATGCCCGGCTCAGCAGACAATATCACAAGTGTTAGATGCCCGGCTCAGCAGACAATATCACAAGTGTTAGATGCCCGGTTCAGCAGACAATATCACAAGTGTTAGATGCCCGGCTCAGCAGACAATATCACAAGTGTTAGATGCCCGGCTCAGCAGACAATATCACAAGTGTTAGATGCCCGGCTCAGCAGACAATATCACAAGTGTTAGATGCCCGGCTCAGCAGACAGTACCGGCTGCCTCTGTAACGATGCATTGTGCTTCTTCCCTCCAGCCGGAGGAGCTGACCAACGCCCTGGAGATCAGTAACATCGTCTTCACCAGCATGTTCGCCCTGGAGATGCTCCTGAAGCTTCTCGCTTTTGGAATCTTTGGCTACATCAAGAACCCGTATAACATCTTTGATGGGATCATCGTCGTCATCAGGTGATCACTTCTCTCTCATTTATCGAGTGGAGTTTCCCTTTAATTCCTGCCCCTTCCCCGGATACATGGATGACCAAAATCTATCCACACATGTGCAAACAATTTAAAGGAACAGTCCAGGGAGAGCCATAGCCTGAGAGGGCGGAGCATGGCCGATCTGGTGCTCCGCCCTATTCTGGGCCAAACCATTTGAGCCTGGTTTATCAATGGAGTCTACTCTGAGGATGGGTTCCCTTTAAGAACATAATTAAGCCTCAGATTTTGTATAAGAAAGGATTGAGATCCGAGCCGCCAGCATTATTACTCTGAATGACATTTCCCTAACTTTTTTTCTTCTCCTGCCACGTTGACCCCCTCAACTCTCTAAAAAGATTGTCTCTCCAGGAAAGTCAATACTCATTTTCTGAGCCTGCACCAGATGCTGGGCGCCGATTATTCAGCCGCATGCATTTTAAATGAAACTGACTTCTTAAATTGATTCCCTCGTTAGGAAATCTCAGGCCGTCCCCACGTAGATGGAGTCACATCCCTGTATCTTTTTTAAAGTGCTGTCACATAGCGGACCCTGCCTGACCATGGAGGACTCTGGTGGTCCTGGAATTCAGAAAGATATCAGATATACCTGTGCTGCCATTGTCCATGAACCTAGCATGACCCTTAAAGGAAATATCCCAAATCATCTGAAATTACTTTTATTTGAATACAAAAAAATAATAATTTTATCACATTATATAATATATGCTAGTGCTGTTTTTACATCAAAATAAGTTTTGTAAAACTTTTGTCACCTGCAGTACCACTTCTCACCACTTTGCAAATTATTATTTTTTCATAGGCCTTAATGAAACAGCACCACCCTAGTAAATTCTGTCTATCTATAGGAAAGGCTACACTTAAGAAATCATTCTGTTTGTTTTACAAATATATGTCGATGTTTTGAGATTGGACAAGGGGTCATTTCACGCATCATAGTTATAGGCGTTTTCTATGTCCAATCTATATTTTCAGTATATAAGTTAAGGAGCTTTTTGTCTTTGACCCTTAAAGTAAGTATCCAAACTCATCGGAGATGAATTTTCTTTAAAAAAAAAATAAAAAATAATAAAATTATTATTTTAGGCAGATATATATTAAATTCTAATGTTGTTTCTCTTTTTTCTTTTTTTGAAAATTTTCTTTATCTGCAGTACCACTTCTCACCACTTTGCGAATGATCATTTTTTTCATAGGCTTTCATGAAAGAGCGCCGCATCCTATGAATTCTGTCAAATAGATATTATTTTAAGAACAAAAATACTATGGGAAAGGCTTCACTTAAGAATCATTCTATCTATTTTAGGAATATATATGATGCTTAGAGATTGGATAAGGAGACATTTCAGTTAAAGGCGCTTTATAGTATGTAACAGGATAAAATTACTAGTTAAGAACCTTTTGCCATTGTCCCTTAAAGTAAATATCTAATATCATCTGAGATGAATTTTACTTTAAAAATAAAAAATAATAATAATATTTTCAGGCCAATATATAATATATTATAGTGTTGTTTCTCTTTTTTTAATCAATTTTGTTCTTGAATATTTTCTTCACATGCAGTACCACTTCTTACCACTTTGCGATTTTTTTCATAGACTTTCATGAAACAGCGCCACTGCATGTAAAATCTATGTAAAAAAAGCTTCACTTAGAAATCATTCTATTTTCAGAATATATTTGATGCTTAGAGATTGGATTAGGAGCCATGTTACGCTCTATAGTTATAGGCGCTTTAGAGTAAGTAACGGGATAATATTACTAATTAAGAAGCTTTTGCCGTTGACCTTTAAAGGAAATATCCAAAGTCATCTCAGACGAATATTTCTTTAAAAAAAAAGTAATAAAGGAATCATTTCAGCTCCTTATATATTATATTTTAGTGCTGTTTTTCTTTTTTAACCAAATTGAGTTTCATCACTTGCTGTACCACTTTTCACCACTTTACGAATCATACATTTTTTCATAAGCTTTCATGAAAGAGCGCCACCACCGATGAATTTATATTAAATAAAAAAAAATGATGAAATGTAATTTTAAGTAAAAAAAAACATTTACGGGAACTACTACACTTTTGAATTAATTTTGCTATTTTGGGAATACATTTATTGTCTTCAGATTGGATAAAGGGCCTTTTCATGTTTTATAGGCATAGGTGATTGCTATACTGCCAGTTTCTAACTGGGCGACGTTACTAGTTAAGAAGCTTTTTGCCGTTGCCTCATCTCACGCTGCCCTCAGTGTAAAATTGTGACCAGTGATTTGCCTGTAGGCTGCCATGTGACATTGATGGAGACACTTACCACTATACTGCTTTCCCATTATTCAGTGTTTGGGAGATCATCGGACAGTCAGACGGGGGTCTGTCTGTGCTCAGAACTTTCCGGCTGCTTCGCGTGCTGAAGCTGGTCCGCTTCATGCCAGCTCTGCGCCGTCAACTGGTGGTCCTGATGAAGACCATGGACAATGTGGCCACGTTCTGCATGCTTCTCATGCTTTTCATCTTTATCTTCAGGTACTGGTTCATTTCTGCTACATCCGTATTGCCCGTCAGTGCCATCCATGCTTCTATAACATAATGCCCCATCATCCATAGCAAGAAACATCTGTTAATATATTGATGTAATAGTATTGATGATGATCACGTAGGTCTACAAGTGAGGTCTTCAACCTGCCCTTTCTCCAAAGACGTCCTTCAGTCGGGAGATTTCCTAATTGTATTATGTTCTTTGCCCCTTGTAGCATTCTTGGCATGCACCTCTTCGGCTGTAAGTTTAATCTGAGGGCAGAAAATGGAGACACTATTTCCGACAGGAAGAACTTTGATTCCCTTCTTTGGGCCATCGTGACAGTTTTCCAGGTAAGAACATTCCCCTCAGCCCTTACATAAGTGTCCTCGCCTCTGTTCTCTTGTATCACCAAAATCTGATTCATAGGGAGACAGACTGGTTGCTACGGTCAAGTTCCCCGACAGCCAGATTGAAAATGTTTTCTTTGGTTCTTAGGTAGTTTTAATTCCTAGCGAACACAGGTCAAATATTTTTCTCATACCTTGATTGTCAGAAAAGGAGAAAAAGAAACTGGGAGACAGTCACCTAAGCCTGCATTAATAATTAGATTTTTAAAAAAATAGCAAAATCTGATTACTAATGCAGGCTGAGGTGTGACTGTTACTAATAATTATACTGACAATAAAACAAGTACTTTTTGGTACTCTCATTACCTGGACACCTAAAAAGGGCGTAAACTAATTCCCTTTCCTCAATATTTTCAGAGATGAAAGAGTTTTCTAGAACTAGGAACCTCTTTCCAAATGGCACTGATCTATGGTCTTATTCCGGAGCAATATTCACGTTCACGCATTACATATTGCTCCCCCTATGCTTATGGAGTATCTGCCAGTTCATTTAGCCCTCACTAAGATGACTGAGAACCTGTTAAAAGTCCTACAAACATGGATGTGAGAAATTTCAAGTTGATCATGGAAGAGGGCAGATGAGCACCAAGTCTTCCTATGCTTTGATGTGTGGTACTGTCAATGAGCACGAAGCCCTTCCATGCTTAGAAGTGTGGTATTGTCAACGACCACCATTTCCTCCCAAACTTTGAAGTGTGGTATTGTTAAGGGGCACCAAGTCCTCCCATGCTTAGAGGTGCGGTACTGTCAACGAGCACCAAGTCCTCCCATGCTTAGAGGTGCGGTACTGTCAACGAGCACCATTTCCTCCCAAACTTTGAAGTGTGGTATTGTCAAGGGGCACCAAGTCCTCCCATGCTTAGAGGTGCGGTACTGTCAACGAGCACCAAGTCCTCCCATGCTTAGAGGTGCGGTACTGTCAACGAGCACCAAGTCCTCCCATGCTTAGAGGTGCGGTACTGTCAATGAGCACCAAGTCCTCCCATGCTTAGAGGTGCGGTACTGTCAATGAGCACCAAGTCCTCCCATGCTTAGTGGTGCGGTACTGTCAATGAGCACCAAGTCCTCCCATGCTTAGAGGTGCGGTACTGTCAATGAGCACCAAGTCCTCCCATGCTTAGTGGTGCGGTACTATCAATGAGCACCAAGTCCTCCCATGCTTAGTGGTGCGGTACTGTCAATGAGCACCAAGTCCTCCCATGCTTAGAGGTGCGGTACTGTCAATGAGCACCAAGTCCTCCCATGCTTAGTGGTGCGGTACTGTCAATGAGCACCAAGTCCTCCCATGCTTAGAGGTGCGGTACTGTCAATGAGCACCAAGTCCTCCCATGCTTAGAGGTGCGGTACTGTCAATGAGCACCAAGTCCTCCCATGCTTAGTGGTGCGGTACTGTCAATGAGCACCAAGTCCTCCCATGCTTAGAAATGTGGTACTGTCAATGAGCACCAAGTCCTCCCATGCTTAGTGGTGCGGCACTGTCAATGAGCATCAAGTCCTCCCATGCTTAGAAATGTGGTACTGTCAATGAGCACCAAGTCCTCCCATGCTTAGAGGTGCAGTACTGTCAACGAACATCAAGTCCTCCCATGCTTAGGAATGCGGTACTGTCAATGAGCACCAAGTCCTCCCATGCTTAGAGGTGCGGTACTGTCTACGAGCACCAAGTCCTCCCATGCTTAGGAATGCAGTACTGTCAACGAGCACCAAGTCCTCCCATGCTTAGAGGTGCGGTACTGTCAATGAGCACCAAGTCCTCCCATGCTTAGAGGTGCGGTACTGTCAATGAGCACCAAGTCCTCCCATGCTTAGTGGTGCGGTACTGTCAATGAGCACCAAGTCCTCCCATGCTTAGAGGTGCGGTACTGTCAATGAGCACCAAGTCCTCCCATGCTTAGTGGTGCGGTACTGTCAACGAGCACCAAGTCCTCCCATGCTTAGAGGTGGGTACTGTCAATGAGCACCAAGTCCTCCCATGCTTAGAGGTGTGGTACTGTCAATGAGCACCAAGTCCTCCCATGCTTAGAGGTGCGGTACTGTCAATGAGCACCAAGTCCTCCCATGCTTAGTGGTGCGGTACTGTCAATGAGCACCAAGTCCTCCCATGCTTAGAGGTGCGGTACTGTCAATGAGCACCAAGTCCTCCCATGCTTAGAGGTGCGGTACTGTCAATGAGCATCAAGTCCTCCTATGCTTAGAGGTGCGGTACTGTCAATGAGCATCAAGTCCTCCCATGCTTAGAGGTGCGGTACTGTCAATGAGCACCAAGTCCTCCCATGCTTAGTGGTGCGGTACTGTCAACGAGCACCAAGTCCTCCCATGCTTAGAGGTGCGGTACTGTCAATGAGCACCAAGTCCTCCCATGCTTAGAGATGCGGTACTGTCAACGAGCACCAAGTCCTCCCATGCTTAGAGGTGCGGTACTGTCAACGAGCATCAAGTCCTCCCATGCTTAGAGTTGCGGTACTGTCAACGAGCACCAAGTCCTCCCATGCTTAGAGGTGCGGTACTGTCAACGAGCACCAAGTCCTCCCATGCTTAGAGGTGCGGTACTGTCAATGAGCACCAAGTCCTCCCATGCTTAGAGATGCGGTACTGTCAATGAGCACCAAGTCCTCCCATGCTTAGTGGTGCGGTACTGTCAACGAGCACCAAGTCCTCCCATGCTTAGTGGTGCGGTACTGTCAATGAGCACCAAGTCCTCCCATGCTTAGAGGTGCGGTACTGTCAATGAGCACCAAGTCCTCCCATGCTTAGTGGTGCGGTACTGTCAACGAGCACCAAGTCCTCCCATGCTTAGAGGTGCGGTACTGTCAACGAGCACCAAGTCCTCCCATGCTTAGAGGTGCGGTACTGTCAACGAGCACCGAGTCCTCCCATGCTTAAAGGTTTGGTACTGTAAATGGGTACCAGAAAGGGCCCCATTTTAATCAATATTATGGGGCTGTAATACCTTTTAAACAAAATGCTAAAATGCTCATGATCTTGAAAGGCAAGAAGATATATCTAATAGTAATACCTGATGGGTTATTCTGTTTTATAATAATTGGTGTATTACGTCCAAGATCTTTAATATCAGAATTAGTATTTATTCATCGATTTTGTCTTGGCCACAAAATAAAGGAATAGTCGTAGGCTCCGTAGAGAGAACCATCAACAATTCCTGCAGTCATCTGAATCTTTTTGAAGAAGATTTAGAACAATCTGTTGTTAGAACCACGGACATATTTCCACAGTGGGCGCTCGAAGCCTAATTAACTTCATCATTAAAAAAAAAATAGCTTTGATGCTTTCCAACTGGAGGCAGAAAGTCTGATCCTGGCATCAACACCTAAAATCTAAGAAAGTAACAACAAAAGAAAGAGGAAATCAGACTCTTCCTCTATCCTATCACACTGCAGAGAATGAGAACCAGATATTACTGTCAGGTGACGGTCTCTGCTGAGATATGGGTGTAACGAAGACAATTCTATTAGGCTTAATTCCTAATTCTAAATATGTAAGAATATAACTACTATAATACTGCCCCTATGTACAGGAATATAACTACTATAATACTGCTCCTATGTACAAGAATATAACTACTATAATACTGCTCCTATGTACAAGAATATAACTACTATAATACTGCCCCTATGTACAAGAATATAACTACTATAATACTGCCCCTATGTACAGGAATATAACTACTATAATACTGCTCCTATGTACAAGAATATAACTACTATAATACTGCTCCTATGTACAAGAATATAACTACTATAATACTGCCCCTATGTACAAGAATATAACTACTATAATACTGCCCCTATGTACAGGAATATAACTACTATAATACTGCTCCTATGTACAAGAATATAACTACTATAATACTGCCCCTATGTACAGGAATATAACTACTATAATACTGCCCCTATGTACAGGAATATAACTACTATAATACTGCTCCCTATGTACAAGAATATAACTACTATAATACTGCTCCTATGTACAAGAATATAACTACTATAATACTGCCCCTATGTACAGGAATATAACTACTATAATACTGCTCCTATATACAAGAATATA
The DNA here is from genome assembly GCA_033576555.1 of Oophaga sylvatica. Classification (NCBI taxonomy): domain Eukaryota; kingdom Metazoa; phylum Chordata; class Amphibia; order Anura; family Dendrobatidae; genus Oophaga; species Oophaga sylvatica. Next base: position 106,833,965 of record JARQOD010000007.1, on the reverse strand, counting down.
ACTACTATAATACTGCTCCTATGTACAAGAATATAACTACTATAATACTGACCCTATGTACAAGAATATAACTACTATAATACTGCCCCTATATACAAGAATATAACTACTATAATACTGCTCCTATGTACAAGAATATAACTACTATAATACTGACCCTATGTACAAGAATATAACTACTATAATACTGCTCCTATATACAAGAATATAACTACTATAATACTGCCCCTATGTACAAGAATATAACTACTATAATACTGCCCCCTATATACAAGAATATAACTACTATAATACTGCCCCTATGTACAATAATATAACTACTATAATACTATCCCCTAAGTACAGGAATATAACTACTATAATACTGCCCCAATGTACAAGAATATAACTACTATAATACTGCCCCTATATACAAGAATATAACTACTATAATACTGCTCCTATGTACAAGAATATAACTACTATAATACTGCCCCTATATACAAGAATATAACTACTATAATACTGCTCCTATGTACAAGAATATAACTACTATAATACTGCTCCTATGTACAAGAATATAACTGCTATAATACTGCTGCTATGTATAAGAATATAACTACTATAATACTGCCCCTATGTACAAGAATATAACTACTATAATACTGCCTCCTAGCTGAGAGGTTGTGTGTTTGTAGCTCTCCTGATGTCTGGAGCAAGCCCAGGAGGGGCCACCCTGGGCGGGAAGCTCCCCAGGCAAGGCCCAGGCTTCCCGGCCTACACTGGGACAAGCCTCCCAGGCCTCTCCTAATGGGAATGTTAATCCCAGAGCCACTGTCAGACCAGTGAATGCAGCGAGCCAAAGCTGCAGCAGTTCTGTGAAGGAGGGAAAAGCCGTCAGTAAAGTTTTGGGAGGAAAACCTTCTCCAAGTCCAGCAAAGAAGCAAGAAGGAAAAGTGTCGGTCAGTGAAGGGTTACAGCACAATGTGAAGTCAGGTAACTCCCCAGTCAGCAAGCAGCTCCTGCCGGGTGCACAGGTGAGATCAGCCCCAGCTGTGCAGATCACCTCTCCTGCTCCCAGGCAGAGACGGACGTCTTTGGAAAGACAAACCATCCAGGAGAACTTACAGCAGCATGGCAGTATGGCGCGGTCAGGACGCACACGGTCGCAGTCAGGTGGCAGCAGTAAAAGTGCTGTGGAGCCTGGAGCCATGAAACCAGCGGTGGTGAAAATTAAGGAGACGTCTGGGTTCAAGCAGCCGGGGACATCGCTGAATGCAGGATCCCAGGAGGAGACGCCACGTGCACCTGAGCTTCAGCTCGCAGAGGAGATCCCAGGACTGGTCAAGAAGTTCGGTGAGTTACAGCAGCAGAAAGACTCACTACAGATGCAGATAGACACTGGCTATAAGCTAAAGGCTATTGTGTGGCCCAGCTATGTCAGGCACACATGATCCAGGAAAATGCACAGGAAGGTAACCGCAAAAGCTTGATATCCATTCACGTCACTCACACTTTCAGACACACCCACCAGGGGTATAAGAGGTAGTGACACGTAGCAGTGAGTCAGTCAGTCAACCTAGGAGGGAGAGGAGTTCAGTCAAGCTCCGGGTGGCTCAGGAGTGAGTCATCCCAGTCAGTTTCCTGTCTTAGGACAGTGCAGTTCAGTGTCAGTTCAGCCTGGACTTGGAGGATACTGAGAGCTGCTCAGTGAGCTCTGGAGAAAGCTGACATTTCCATCAAAAGCTACAAGTGCTTATGTTAAGAGCGAGAGCAGGGCGAAGGGCGCAGTGGAGAAGGACAGAGAAGTGCTTCAGGTACCAGATTACCTGCACTAATTCACCGGACACCGGGGTCCGAAGCGTTGCTAGTGCTTCACGCCTAGTAACAAGATAACCGGAGGCTTTCTGGACTACAGGTCGCAGAAGGTAGCCCTAAGCGCTGATACGTAAACGGAGTCGGGGAGAACGGGGACTTTGAGTCAAGTGCACGACAAAAGTAAGGACTTAGTTCTCTCAACATCTGATAATCAGAGACATAGAAGGCTCTACCACAATGTCAGCCGGGCTTGGCAGCTATTGAGAAAAGCTGGAGATTACAGAGTTAACTTCGCTTCATGCAAGTTTGGACTCACATACATATGAAGTAAAGGAGGCCTCTAACCTGCTCAGCGGTTATCCTGAATGTGCATTCTCCACCCCGACCAGCTCCCCGGGACCTGCCTGAAACATCTGCAAGTAAAGGTATGGAGAGAAGCTTCATTGTGTGTGACTGAATTCTTTACTACACCCTGCATCGTCACCATAGACTTCCAGGGACCAGTCTCACCTGTGGGAGACCAACCATCTAGCTGCCCCATAACATCCCCTGTGAAGATCCTTATAGCAGCGCTGGTCCAATTGATCAGATACCACAGGTGGCGTCACGAACTAACTACAAATCCCCTGTAAATATCCCCATTGCATGACCGCCAGGGCCACGGACCGAGCTCCACTGCCAGTGACAACTCCCATAGACTTCCATGGGCTCGGCTCCGAGTACCCCATAGCCCTGGTATCCACAATTGTGGTGCGAGTCACTATTAATCCCGGGAGTCATGATTTTTATGATGAGACTCTGAACACACTGGGTGTATTGCTGGCAAAAGTGGTGAGGGACATGGACTGCGTCCTAGAGAGGATGGGGCCCCTGGCGGAGACTTATAGGAACCAGGAACTGTTTAAGTCACACAAGCAGAACTCTGCAGGTTCCAGGTCAGACATTGTCCCAGGTGGACCCCAGAAGCAGGTGCGGCCAGTGCTGCAGCCTGCAAGTTTCTGCTTCCAAAAGGGGCAAATGCCGCACCAGCAGCAGCCTGTAGTACAGACCCCAGCAGACGTACCACAAGTCTCAGAATGCCCAGCAAAACTGCCTGCAGCAGATCCAAAGCAGAAGCATGTAGTGCAGATTCCAGCAGAGGTACAACAAGTCACAGAATGCCCAGCACAACAGCCTGCAGCAGATTCCAAGCAGCAGCATGAAGGGCACATTCCAGTAGAGGTACAACAAGTCGCAGAATGCCCAGCACAGCCGCCTGCAGCAGATTCCAAGCAGCAGCATGGACATTTTTCAGCAGAGGGACTACAAGTCTCAGAATGCCAAGCACCACAGTTGGGCAGTGGACATGTGCCGGTAGTTCCTGATGGTGCCCAGCAGGGCTCTGATGCTGGGGATAACCGCGCTGTATCTGAGGGGTCGGGGGTTTGGGGGAGCACAGTATCTTTGCTGGACGCTGCGCAGTCTGATAGTGACATTGATGTTGATGATAACAATGTGCATGATGATGTCTGTGATTTCCCCCCTTTAATTCCGAGCACACAAGGTGTAGAAGCCCCCCCTGCTGCAGACCCTGACCCCGTCAGTCAGCCTAGTGTGACCCCGCAGGTCGCCCCCAGTAATGCCTGGAGTCGTGGCGCTCCGTCCTTCACCTCTGGTGCCAATTATACCGGCCAGGCGTTTAAACGGAGAAACGTCGTGCGTTTCCGGCACAGAGGTGCCAAGGAGGATCTGCCAGATAGAAGGTTTGTGGTCAGGGAGCTCTTGTGTCGCCAGATGGGGTTTGCGCCAGTCAGCATCTTGGCGGTGATTAATCTTCCAGACAGGCAGGGCTATGACGTCAGCTTTAAGCTCATGAGTGACCTGGACAGGTTCTGGTCTAATTTCCCCAAGTTTAGAGACTCTGAGGGCTGGAGTAAGTTCAGCTTTATTCCTATCTCTAAGCCAGATACCGTTACGGTTAATCTCATCTTCTGGAATGAGTCTGTTCCCCCGCAGGACATTGTGGTGTGGCTCCGGAGGCATTGTGACCTGGTCTCTGACCTCACCAAAAGCAGAGACAATGATGGTATCTGGACGGGAGGGTGGAGGGTTTTGGTGAAACTGCGCCAGTGCGATAATATCACTGCCCACTTACCCAACTCCTTCTTTATTGGGAGGGAGAGGGGTGTGTGTTTCTATCCTGGGCAGCCTCGTAAGTGCTTCAAATGTGGCAAGGCGGGTCATCTGGCAAATACGTGTACTGTGGTGAAGTGCAACCTGTGTGGGGAGGTCGGCCATGTGGCTGCAGACTGCCAGAACATCAGGTGCAACCTCTGTGGGAAGATCGGTCACCCTCACAGGGACTGTCCTGACGCCTGGCACAATATCTGTAAGGACTATCCTGATGAGGATTTGGTGGCAGGGGCAGAGATTCTGGAGGAGGCAGCTTTACTGTCAGGGGAAATACTGGCCAGACCGGAGGTCCACCAGGGGTCTACTCAGGTGACACCAGAGAAGCAGGGTTCAGAGGGTGCACAGGGAAGTATGGAGGTTGTCCCTCAGGGGCAGCAGTCACAGGGAAGCATTACTTCAGTACTACCATCTGTGTCTCAGACTAAAAGGAAGAAAAAGGACAAGACCTCCCGTAAACCTGAGAAGGAGTATGACACTGGCCAAGGAGCCAGGAAGAAGGTCCAGAGTTCTGCAGGTGTAATGGACTTATCTAATAGGTTTGGTGTTCTGTCTGAGTCTGACAGTGATTTTGAGGATGACCTTAGAAGAATTGACGCAGAGTTTGATAGGGACGTAGAGGACTGTCCTCCGCCCAAGCGGAAGCCATTACCTGAGGGCTCTCGGGTAGAGTCTGAAATGGAGACCGGTGGTGACCAGAATAACTCCGACTCAGATCTGTGACGCTGTCAACCACATAATGTCCGAGCCCAGATAGATAAAATCATTAGGAAAATTAGGAAATGTTAAGTTATGGAAAGATGTGTCACTGGGTTGAAATATGATGTTTTTTTTTTTGTTTTTTTTTCCAACCAGGTGTATGGACTCTTTAAGATAATTTTATATGTATAATTCGGATATGTAATGTATGTACAATCCAAGTGAATTTATTTTTGTATTATTGGAGGAATGTCAGTATATTTGTATTTGTTTGGTTTTTACAATAAAAATTGCCCCTATGTACAGGAATATAACTACTATAATACTGCCCCTATGTACAGGAATATAACTACTATAATACTGCTCCTATGTACAAGAATATAACTACTATAATATTGTTCCTATGTACAAGAATATAACTACTATAATATTGTTCCTATGTACAAGAATATAACTACTATAATACTGCCCCTATGTACAAGAATATAACTACTATATGAGCCCCTATGTACAAGAATATAACTACTATAATACTGCTCCTATGTAGAAGAACATAACTACTATAATACTGCTCCTATACTACTATAATACTGCCCCTATGTACAAGAATATAACTACTATATGACTGCCCCTATGTACAAGAATATAACTACTATAATATTGTTCCTATGTACAAGAATATAACTACTATAATACTGCCCTATGTACAAGAATATAACTACTATATGATGCCCCTATGTACAAGAATATAACTACTATAATATTGTTCCTATGTACAAGAATATAACTACTATAATACTGCTCCTATGTACAAGAATATAACTGCTATAATACTGCTGCTATGTATAAGAATATAACTACTATAATACTGCTCCTATGTACAAGAATATAACTGCTATAATACTGCTGCTATGTATAAGAATATAACTACTATAATACTGCTCCTATGTACAAGAATATAACTACTATATGACTGCCCCTATGTACAAGAATATAACTACTATAATACTGCTCCTATGTACAAGAAATAACTACTATATGAGCCCCTATGTACAAGAATATAACTACTATAATACTGCTCCTATGTAGAAGAACATAACTACTATAATACTGCCCCTATGTACAAGAATATAACTACTATAATACTGCTGCTATGTATAAGAATATAACTACTATAATACTGCTCCTATGTACAAGAATATAACTGCTATAATACTGCTGCTATGTATAAGAATATAACTACTATAATACTGCTCCTATGTACAACAATATAACTACTATATGACTGCCCATGTACGAGAATATAACTACTATAATACTGCTCCTATGTACAAGAATATAACTACTATATGAGCCCCTATGTACAAGAATATAACTACTATAATACTGTTCCTATGTAGAAGAACATAACTACTATAATACTGCCCCTATGTACAAGAATATAACTACTATAATACTGCTCCTATGTACAAGAATATAACTACTATAATACTGCCCTATGTACAAGAATATAACTACTATAATACTGCCCTATGTACAAGAATATAACTACTATAATACTGCCCCTATGTACAAGAATATAACTACTATAATACTGCCCCTATGTACAAGAATATAACTACTATAATACTGCCCCTATGTACAGGAATATAACTACTATAATACTGCCTCCTAGCTGAGAGGTTGTGTGTTTGTAGCTCTCCTGATGTCTGGAGCAAGCCCAGGGAGGGGCCACCCTGGGCGGGGAAGCTCCCCAGGCAAGGCCCAGGCTTCCCGGCCTACACTGGGACAAGCCTCCCGGGCCTCTCCTAATGGGAATGTTAATCCCAGAGCCACTGTCAGAGCAGTGAATGCAGCGAGCCAAAGCTGCAGCAGTTCTGTGAAGGAGGAAAAAGCCGTCAGTAAAGTTTTGAGAGGAAAACCTTCTCCAAGTCCAGCAAAGAAGCAAGAAGGAAAAGTGTCGGTCAGTGAAGGGTTAATGCACAATGTGAAGTCAGGTAACTCCCCAGTCAGCAAGCAGCTCCTGCCAGGTGCACAGTGAGATCAGCCCCAGCTGTGCAGATCACCTCTCCTGCTCCCAGGCAGAGAGACGGACGTCTTTCGAAAGACAAACCATCCAGGAGAACTTACAGCAGCATGGCAGTATGGCGCGGTCAGGACGCACATGGTCGCAGTCAGGTGGCAGCAGTAAAAGTGCTGTGGAGCCTGGAGCCATGAAACCAGCGGTGGTGAAAATTAAGGAGACGTCTGGGTTCAAGCAGCCGGGGACATCGCTGAATGCAGGATCCCAGGAGGAGACGCCACGTGCACCTGAGCTTCAGCTCGCAGAGGAGATCCCAGGACTGGTCAAGAAGTTCGGTGAGTTACAGCAGCAGAAAGACTCACTACAGATGCAGATAGACACTTGCTATAAGCTAAAGGCTATTAATCCCGGGAGTCATGATTTTTATGATGAGACTCTGAACACACTGGGTGTATTGCTGGCAAAAGTGGTGAGGGACATGGACTGCGTCCTAGAGAGGATGGGGCCCCTGGCGGAGACTTATAGGAACCAGGAACTGTTTAATTCACAGAAGCAGAACTCTGCAGGTTCCAGGTCAGACATTGTCCCAGGTGGACCCCAGAAGCAGGTGCGGCCAGTGCTGCAGCCTGCAAGTTTCTGCTTCCAAAAGGGGCAAATGCCGCACCAGCAGCAGCCTGTAGTACAGACCCCAGCAGACGTACCACAAGTCTCAGAATGCCCAGCAAAACTGCCTGCAGCAGATCCAAAGCAGAAGCATGTAGTGCAGATTCCAGCAGAGGTACAACAAGTCACAGAATGCCCAGCACAACAGCCTGCAGCAGATTCCAAGCAGCAGCATGAAGGGCACATTCCAGTAGATGTACAACAAGTCGCAGAATGCCCAGTACAGCCGCCTGCAGCAGATTCCAAGCAGCAGCATGGACATTTTTCAGCAGAGGGACTACAAGTCTCAGAATGCCATGCACCACAGTTGGGCAGTGGACATGTGCCGGTAGTTCCTGATGGTGCCCAGCAGGGCTCTGATGCTGGGGATAACCGCGCTGTATCTGAGGGGTCGGGGGTTTGGGGGAGCACAGTATCTTTGGTGGACGCTGCGCTGTCTGATAGTGACATTGATGTTGATGATAACAATGTGCATGATGATGTCTGTGATTTCCCCCCTTTAATTCCGAGCACACAAGGTGTAGAAGCCCCCCTGCTGCAGACCCTCACCCTGTCAGTCAGCCTAGTGTGACCCGCAGGTTCCCCCAGTAATGCCTGGAGTCGTGGCGCTCCGTCCTTCACCTCTGGTGCCAATTATACCGGCCAGGCGTTTAAACGGAGAGAAACGTTGTGCGTTTCCGGCACAGAGGTGCCAAGGAGGATCTGCCAGATAGAAGGTTTGTGGTCAGGGAGCTCTTGTGTCGCCAGATGGGGTTTGCGCCAGTCAGCATCTTGGCGGTGATTAATCTTCCAGACAGGCAGGGCTATGACGTCAGCTTTAAGCTCATGAGTGACCTGGACAGGTTCTGGTCTAATTTCCCCAAGTTTAGAGACTCTGAGGGCTGGAGTAAGTTCAGCTTTATTCCTATCTCTAAGCCAGATACCGTTACGGTTAATCTTATCTTCTGGAATGAGTCTGTTCCCCCGCAGGACATTGTGGTGTGGCTCCGGAGGCATTGTGACCTGGTCTCTGACCTCACCAAAAGCAGAGACAATGATGGTATCTGGACGGGAGGGTGGAGGGTTTTGGTGAAACTGCGCCAGTGCGATAATATCACTGCCCACTTACCCAACTCCTTCTTTATTGGGAGGGAGAGGGGTGTGTGTTTCTATCCTGGGCAGCCTCGTAAGTGCTTCAAATGTGGCAAGGCGGGTCACCTGGCAAATACGTGTACTGTGGTGAAGTGCAACCTGTGTGGGGAGGTCGGCCATGTGGCTGCAGACTGCCAGAACATCAGGTGCAACCTCTGTGGGAAGATCGGTCACCCTCACAGGGACTGTCCTGACGCCTGGCACAATATCTGTAAGGACTATCCTGATGAGGATTTGGTGGCAGGGGCAGAGATTCTAGAGGAGGCAGCTTTACTGTCAGGGGAAATACTGGCCAGACCGGAGGTCCACCAGGGGTCTACTCAGGTGACACCAGAGCAGCAGGGTTCAGAGGGTGCACAGGGGAGTATGGAGGTTGTCCCTCAGGGGCAGCAGTCACAGGGAGGCATTACTTCAGTACTACCATCTGTGTCTCAGACTAAAAGGAAGAAAAAGGACAAGACCTCCCGTAAACCTGAGAAGTATGACACTGGCCAAGGAGCCAGGAAGAAGGTCCAGAGTTCTGCAGGTGTAATGGACTTATCTAATAGGTTTGGTGTTCTGTCTGAGTCTGACGGTGATTTTGAGGATGACCTTTAGAAGAATTGACGCAGAGTTTGATAGGGACGTAGAGGACTGTCCTCCGCCCAAGCGGAAGCCATTACCTGAGGGCTCTCGGGTAGAGTCTGAAATGGAGACCGGCGGTGACCAGAATAACTCCGACTCAGATCTGTGACGCTGTCAACCACATAATGTCCGAGCCCAGATAGATAAAATCATTAGGAAAATTAGGAAATGTTAAGTTATGGAAGGATGTGTCACTGGGTTGAAATATGATGGTTTTTTTTTTTTTTTTTTTTCCAACCAGGTGTATGGACTCTTTAAGATAATTTTATATGTATAATCCGGATATGTAATGAATGTACAATCCAAGTGAATTTAGTTTTGTATTACTGGAGGAATGTCAGTATATTTGTATTTGTTTGGTTTTTACAATAAAAATTGCCCCTATATACAAGAATATAATTACTATAATACTGCTCCTATGTACAAGAATATAACTACTATAATACTGCCCCTATGTACAAGAATATAACTACTATAATACTGCTCCTATATACAAGAATATAACTACTATAATACTGCTCCTATGTACAAGAATATAACTACTATAATACTGCTCCTATGTACAAGAATATAACTACTATAATACAGACCCTATGTACAAGAATATAACTACTATGATACTGCTCCTATGTACAAGAATATAACTACTATAATACTGCCGCTATATACAAGAATATAACTACTATAATACTGCTCCTATGTACAAGAATATAACTACTATAATACATGAATACGTATTAGATTGATCTTTTTTATTTTACGTTGCTTTGTCTACTTTTGCTCCCTCTCTTAGATTCTTACCCAGGAAGACTGGAACATGGTCCTGTATAACGGAATGGCTTCCACCTCATCCTGGGCGGCTCTTTATTTTGTAGCTCTGATGACATTCGGAAATTACGTCCTGTTTAACCTTTTGGTGGCCATACTGGTGGAAGGTTTTCAGGCAGAGGTAACGTTACTGGCCAACTTTCCCTTGGTCTTTATCCGTATCAGGATGTACACATAGGCCGACATTTTGGGGACCGAGATTAATAGGGGGTGATCTTTCGAATATGGTTACGGAATGAGGGACTACTACTGCAAGTGACATACGCACTGTTATTCAGGTTGCATTATAATGATACCAGATAAGTAGACGAGGACAGGTGTAGACAGCGCCCACCAGTAGGAGTCGTGTCAAGATGAAGAAGAAGGCTTTGTCTGAAGAAAGATAAAGTCAAGAGCATTAAGTGGGCATGATATATCCATGTCACAGTAATGCTGTAATCTACATGCACAGAAGAGTGGCTGGCACAGTCTGACTACTTAGTGAATTATGGGCCTGAAATGGAGCCTGAAATGGATAATAAAAATTACAAGAGTTCCAGGAAATGAAGCCCCCATCTCCCCGGACCCCCTCCTACAATGCTGACTATTACCATTTTTCTGCTAACCAGAAGAAATTTGCCAAATGATGATCTAAGTCTTGAAATAACCTTGAAGCCTCAGTAAGGGATTGGAGGGTGTTAGACCGTCTTTAGCACCTCGTTAACATCACCCAAGTCTTGTCTAATTAAAAAAAAAATTCAATTAGTCATCAAAGTATTCATCAATTCTGTGAAGTTTTAACAATATCACAGAAGGAATGGACATTAGTATGATAAATCGTCCATAGCCCCCTCAACAGCCGGCCACTTCAAGTATCAAATTAGCGTAAATGTCGAAATAGATAAAATCATCGTAGGGATGTAATAAAGTAATGGACTGTAGTATGTGATGTATCGCTGAGCTCAGTTCACTGGAAAATTATAGTAGGAGATAAGTAACTGAACAATTAAGGGAGGATATGGATTCGGGAGTTTTTTTTTGTTAATAAAGTTTCCTTTGTTCTACATAGAAAGCAGGAAGACAGTGCTATCTGTGCCTACATCATTTACACATAGATACAGGAAGACGATACTGTCTACATAATACATATACAGACAGCAGATATCATTTGCAGAGAGAGACAGTAAATCATTTTCATCATTTGCACAAAGAGACAAGACAACAGTACTATCTTTACATACATTATTTAGAGGTAGAGACAAGGACGTAGAACTATCTGGGTCTGCAGAATAGACCTAGAGCGATAAGAGATATAGTACTATCTGTGTTTACAATTATTTACAGAAAGACAGTAAATCACAATCAACACTTCCAGGAAGAGACATGACTATAATACTATCTTTTCACACATCATTTTCAAATAGAGACAGGAATACAGTACTACCTGTGCCTATATATTGTACAGGGAAGAAGTACTAGCTGTGCTTACAATCATTTACAGAGCGAGAAAGTAAATCATATTCAACATCTATAAGAAGGGACACCATAGAAGCAGTGCTACCTGTCTATGCATCATTTACACGTAGAGAAAAGGAGACAGTACTACCTGTGCCTAAATTATTTACAGGGAGGGATGGGAATGAGTACTACAGGTGCTTATATATTATTAGAGGAAGAGCCAGAGAGGCAGTACTATCTATACTTATATCTATTATAGGGAAATACAAACTAGCAATATTTTCTTTACCTAAAACATAGAGAAAGAGACAAGAAGACAGCACTATCTGTATTTACATCATTTGTGGGAATAAACATAGAGGCAGTACTATCTCTACATAAATCCTACAGTATACAAGGAGCAACTGAGAGTATTATCTGTGCTTATATCATTTACAGAGAGAGACAAGAAGCAGTACTAACTGTGGCTATATGGTTTACAGGGAGAGACTGGAATGCAGTGCTATCTGTGCCTACATAATTTACAGATAGAGACAGGAAGCAGTACTACTTGAGCCTATATCATTTACAGGGAGAGACTGGAATACAGTACTTTCTGTGCCCAAATCATTTACAGAGAGAAACTGGACTCAGTACTAACTGTGCCTATATTATTTAGAGGGAAAGACTGGAATGCAGCACTATATGTGCCTACATCAGTTACAGGGAGAGATGGAAAGCAGCACTAAATGTTCCAATATCATTTACAGGGAGAGACAAGACGCAGTACTATCTGTGCCTACATCATTAACAAGGAGAGATGGCAGGCAGTACTAACTATGCCTATGTCATTTACAGGGAGATACGGGGAAGCAATATTACCTATACCTATATGATCTACAGGAAAAAAAGAGAGGCAATATTATCTGTACCTAGAACATATACAGGGGATAGAAGAAAACAGCACTATCTGTATTTTTATCATTTACCGGAGTAAACGTGTATGCAGTTTTATCTGTAATTACCAGAGAAAGACAGGCAGGCAGTACTTTCTGTGCCTACATCATTTACAGAGAGCAACAGCATGGTATTGCCATGTGCACCTAATACATTTACAGAAAGATAGAGGGAGGCAGTACTATCTGTACCTACATAGTATATATATTGTAGATATACAACTGCATCAACTAAACTTAATGAAATGCAATGTAAATATGATTATAATATACATAGCACATGCTCAAAAGTATGTGCACCCCCAAATATCACAGCACACGAGCCTACTGGATGTACGGTATTACGGCATATATACATATACTGTATATATATGTATACGCCTTGTTAGGGCCCGTGACAGAGTAATAAACAGAGATTTGTAACCCTCCGATAAGCGAGTGTTGGATTTTTCGCTGACACTCTACACAGTTAATCCCGGCACCGGCAGGACTGTGTAAAACAGATTAGAGACGTTTCATCCATCAGCCTGAGATAAACCTACGCAAGTTGCAGACGCAGCAGAAGTGAGATCCGTGTTGTTCTTGTCAGACGTCAGCTGATTCCATCTCTTATATGATCCCATCACTCATCCCTATATCTGTACGCCAGGGGGATGCCACAAGGTCTGACACCGACGAGGACAAAATCTCCACCAATTTTGATGAAGACTTGGAAAAGCTGAAGGATCTGCGGGCTACAGGTGATGGCGGTAATATCGGCTCTGTGATTTGGGGATTGAGTGGACGGATGTACCCAAAACAAGGGTTCAGTTTGGGGTAATTTGGGGTATAAAAAGGTGTCTCAGGGGTGAAGTAATGACTATATTTGGGGCCTTGTGAGCAAAACGAAATCATCCGGTCCGAACCAGCAGTGATGGCGTCATTCACGTGACCGCTGCAGCCAATCACTGGCCTCATCAGTCAAGTGCATAGGTGCAAACGTCACCAAAGAGTCCAGCAATTTGGCTGTAGCGATCACATGAGTGATGTATGTAACCTCATCTTTGTAGGCCTGTTAAGGACCACACGTTAGGTTATAACATTTCCTGCTCATTTTCCATATTCTTAGACTACCCCTTTAGGTGAATGATAAAATACGGAGTTGCGCTGACTCCACGTGTAATTTCTGCCATGTCTGTATGACATGTGAGGAGTAGACAGTCCCTTTAACCAGTCCTTGCCCTTGTGTCCTCGCCTCCATAGAGCTGAAGATGTATTCACTGGCAGTGACCCCTAATGGACACCTGGATCCTCGCTGTGCCATGCCCCCTCCCATCATCATGCGCACTGCCGCCACACCCATGCCCACGCCGAAGAGCTCCCCATGTATGGACTCCGTACACACGTTCGTGGATTCGAGGAGAGGAAGCAATGTGTCTATGGATCCTTCAGTCTGCGATCAGAAGTCTCTGGTGGGTGTCCATTCTTAAGTGTAGGATTCTTACCTGATATAGTGTATATCGCCTCACTGTGGCAATCAGTGGTACTGCGACGTCTTTCTTTGGGAAATTTTTGTAGATATTTTTGGCCAACTTAACAGTAAAATGATGGGGTTATGTTTATCAGGGAGTAGATTATGGAAAACTCACTTTTTTTATTTCTTTCCTCCCCCCAGGCCAGTGTCCGAAGCACTCCATGTGCACCTTGGGGCACCTATAGCAACTGGGGGAGCCGCCGGTCCAGCTGGAACAGCCTAGGTCGGGCACCAAGTATCAAGAAGAAGAGCCAAACTGGGGAAAGAGAGTCTCTCCTCTCAGGGGAAGGCAAGGGCAGCACGGATGAGGATTCTGATGACTGCAAGACCAGCTCGGTGGGCAGGATATCCCTCCATCGCCGAGCAGGATCTCTAGACACTCGGGGGTCTTTGGACATCCCAGAGCTTCTACAAGTTCCCACCTTACGACACTCACTAAGCGTCAGCCCTTTGGCCATGGTGCCCGCAGACTACCAAGACTGCAATGGAAAGATGGTGCACGTGCCGAGTGACCTGTTTGTGAGAGTGGACAAGCACAAAGAAGATCCTGCGGACTACGAGGATGACCTCGAAGATGTGAGTCCATGCAACACGTTCTAGGTTAAGGCAGCACCTCTTATGGTCACTCACAGTCCATCCTCTCCTTCAGACGAACGCAGACACATCTAAGCCCAGCGTCCTTAATTACTTCTTCGTTAACGGTTCGTCTGGGAAGAGGAAGATGTTGAGTAATATACATTCATTGTATTAATCCTTCCATCGAGTGCTTACCGCGGCAGTAACCCAGCAACTAATTAATACTCATTTCTGTTACAGGATATACAGCGCAATTAAGTTTTATTTCTCTGTTACATCACATTCAGCTAATTAATCTCGATGTTATAATTATTCCGGCTCCATGTAGCCTTCTTTTTCATGGAGTCTTATACACGGTCTCAAAATTAAAAGTTTCCGCTCAGCGTGGTATGCCATCTGAATGTGGAGAGTTTTGGATGAAAGACTTAGAACTTCTACCTCCCGGGCCTAATGCAAAATCTGTAATGTGGGCTGTAAGCCTGAGGGCCTGGGTGACTACTGCTATCTCTGTACCCCCTATATCTACACCCTGCTTGTGCTAAACTTTCATTTTTCTCTTGTCTTCTGTGGTTGCAGAGTTACTGTTTCCGTCTCCGCAAGACACTAGAGCCTTACAAACCCAAATGGTGCAAGACGCATGAAGACTGGTCACTTTACATGTTTGCTCCTCAAAACCAGTAAGAGTCATCTAACGACTTTGTAACTCAAGAGTCGACCCATCTTCTAAACATAACCTTGTCTTAAGCTCCCCTCATACACAATGGTTAGCTGTCAGATGAATGGTCGTTCAGCCAACAGCCATTTCTTCCAAGTCCCTCATACACAGGCGAGGCAATGAGTGCCGCTGCCAGACTCCTGCGTCCTCATCTAGACTCCTGGAGAACATAAGAATCATCTGGTGTAAATCCAGCTTACTGAATCCTTCTCTGTCATTTGTCGAGTCAGAGTTCGGAGGCAGTCATACACATTAGGCTATCAGTCGATCCCGTTGATATCAGCAGATTTGGTGAACTTTAAGATAATGTGTATGGGGATCTTTACCATTATCCCAATCACATGTCTTCATCATGGTGGCCAAATCTATTAGCCTTCAACATGACCATGTAGGCATATACCATCACTTTTATCTACATCTTAGTGTGTAAAACACAGTCCCTTCTCCAATCGCCAGTCACCCTTCTCCATGGCCATGGTCAGAAGAACCTACTACTATGCGTTACCATAAAAACCGTCAAGTATCTTCAACCCAATGACCAGCAGCTAAGTTTTCAAGAACAATGTTTGGTATCTCATCTCAACTCATCTGTGTCCATCTCAGTGCCATCTATCACTGCTAACCGGGTCTTCCTGACATAGTATGATGGCCTGTGTGGCACCAAACAATAATCAACCAAGCAGTCCCTTAATAGTATTGCTACACCTAATTATCGCCCTACGATGCTGAAATTGACCAAATAACACCAAGGCTTTACAGTGAAATGATGGTCACAAGTGACAGATATTAGGATGACCGTTATGCCCACTTTAAGAGGAACAGTTGATGCCCCCTGTGTATCCAGCACCAGGTATCTCATCCCCAATATATGTGTTTCCTCTATCCATAATCTACAATTGGTGGTTTTACTGCCAAACACAACACAATTGACCACCATTAATGTATAAAGCTTCCCCTCATCTATTACCTTCAACACAAATATCATTTGTCAGTGTCACCATCATCTTCACGGTTTACAGTCACGTATGGTCTCTTTGATCAGGTTCCGCATGATGTGCCAAAAGGTTATTGCACACAAGATGTTTGACCACGTGGTTCTCGTCTTCATCTTCTTGAACTGCATCACCATTGCCTTAGAGAGACCGGATATCGAACAACACAGCATGGTAAGGTGGCATTATAGAGCTTAGTGTCATGATGGTCTTAAGTTGATGGAATGGGTCCGATGTCGGAGAAGTTCCTTATACTTTGTAGTCAATTTTTAACACCCATTTGAGGCAATGATATGTTGATTAATCACAATTTTGGCTCGGAGATATTAACTGTATATGATGAGTAATGGTAATGAGAAGAATCACTGGAAATTGAGAGGAGAATCTCAATAAATTGGTTTCATTAAGCTCCTTCTCGTCCTGGGTGAAATAATGAAATGTTAGATGATCAGATCTTCTGCTCCATTTAACAGAATTAGATGGTGTGGAGAGCGGCATTTCTCATTTCATCATCTTTTCTTGTTTTATTTACAAAGGAAAGGATATTCCTGAGCGTTTCCAATTATATCTTCACGGCCATCTTCGTGGTGGAGATGACCATTAAGGTAACATAGACTCCGATTTATTGGCGAGAAGGTTCTTGATTCTCTTCATCATCTGATGACCACTTCTCTTTCCTAGGTGGTTGCCTTGGGCTTCTTTTCAGGAGAACATGCTTATCTTCAGAGTAGCTGGAACGTGCTTGATGGAGTCCTGGTGTTTGTGTCCATTATTGATATCATTGTGTCCTTAGCATCGGACGGAGCCAAGATCTTGGGGATCCTCAGGGTCTTAAGGCTTCTAAGGACACTACGACCACTGAGGTAGAGGTTCATAAATTCGCAGATGTAAATTGTTATCTACTCAAGACTATAATTTAGTGAAGGGATGAGAAGAACATTGCCTGGAGACCTTCACCGCCTCACTGTCCAGGGTGGTTTTGTCTATGTATCGATCTCTTACATAGTATAAACTCTGCCTACTTTTTAGACCCCAAGGTCTATGATCTTTTGAGGGCTGTTGGGCAATCTTATCTTAGCCAATAACATGTAGAGGCACTTGAGCTCTTGTAGTCAAGAAAGTAACTATTATGGCTACTCCAAACCTATAGACTACCCCTATTATATTGGCATTCAATTGGTTGAGGTTTCCACTAAATTTTGGTCCACCAGCCTTGCTCCAACTCTGAATCAACTCAACATTTACGAATTTACTCAACATGGAAAGTTTCCTTAGTATAGGTTTAGGAATAAGATTGAAAAGCTATTCTGAAGGACCCTTCAAGATTTGCACCTGTGACGTGACCTCTTCCTGCATCACTAAACCGAGCCCCAGAACCTTACGACCATGTGTTGATTTTATTACCCTGGTCCTAATCCTAAGAGTGTGGAAGCACTGCAGATTTTCCATGATATGCACACAGACAATCCTTAAAGGATTACCGTACATTGTACCAGCCATGGAAACGCAGGGGAAATTGACAGCAATGCAGTAGAAGAGAAATCTATTCTCAATTTTGACACCGTTCTGAAGTAAGAAAAAAAAAAAAGGCATGCAAATTTTTCTGCAGATTCATTGGCAAAATTGCAGGTGGCTTTACAGTGCATTCTTTTTACCCTAATTCCTGAGAATTGATATTAAGATTAGAGTGGTATCCTCATTTACGGTAGATCCAAAGACAAAAACATCATTCTGTGCTTACTTCTATTACCCCAAAGGATTCTGACCCTTAAGAAATGTCACAAAGGCGGTTGGCTAGCTCATGGGGGTCTCCATTCTGCGACGGTCCCACTAATTGACAATGATGATCTACCCGGAGACATGTCGCCACTTTTCTGCATTCGTGCCTATCCACGCCCTAATCAGATGTTGCATAGTCTTCTCACTTACTTGGCACGGTTTCTCCTCCTCTAATAGGATCTTTCAGCCCGACGCTGTATTTTGACATAAATGAATATAATTTTATTGTCAAGGGCAGAATGTGCTTGCCAGCAAGAATCTCACGGTATTCCATTAATGTAATTTGTAAGCGGGGATGGCAGTATTTTTCCAGGCTTTTCACATACACCAGTGGGAGTCAGACCTACCATTATTAGAAATATGTGCGCTATTTCTTCCAGGAAAAGATGAATTACATCTAATAGGGCCTTGCGAAGGTCAGTTGGCATATCATTGGCATAATTTGCAGCAGACCTACATAGTATTGAAGTGGGTTTCCAAGACTGTAAAAGTGGCAGGGTAAACTTGGGATAAGCCATTGACCTCTTTATTCTGACCCAGGCACAGCGCCATAAATTAGGATGTAGCTGTGCCTGATGCTGCCGTTAAGTCCCATTCACCTGGTACAGCCCCAATCAAATGTGCAACCAAAAATACAATACGCCCTTTCATCCAGCTGATTGACGCTGGACGATGGCCTCTACTGGACAATCAAGCCAATCCCTTTAATGGATGGTCATAATATTCGACATAGAGTTAGGGAGTTGCTACTTAAGCACTACATTCAGGCCTTTTTAGGACCATGATTGTGACACAAGCTTAGCATGAATACTGGGAAAAGCTTCTGGTATTCACACTGTGCATACCCACCTAACGGTGGCAAAAGAAGGCCCATTTGACCTCTTACGGGCCAGTGTACTGAAAAAAGAGGCATGGAATAAAATAGTAGACTCAGTGGTGTAAGCTCATAGTCCCCCCAATAAAAAATGACCCCACAGGGTCGCCAACTACCATGGGTCATTAATAGAATTGGTCTTCTCAGATGGGACCTTTTGGGCTCCCCTAATGTTGGAGTTTACGTCAGGAACCTGTACGACTGTAGGGAAGAGTCAGCTCATCTCCATGGGAAGACAAGACTGGGTTAATAATAGCAGTCCTTCTGCATCGGCTGATTTCGGCAGGTTAGGACTTGCCTTTCCCCTCAGCCATCTGCAATTTTATTACACGATGTGAGCACTGAGCTAGAATAAGTTGGCAAAAAAAAGAAAGAAAAAGTCTCTGGAATTGTTTGGTGACCTCTCAGCTCCCGAGAGAAAGACAGAAACTCAGGGACTCGTTACAGTGTTTGTTCACAAACAGATTCCTCGAGTCCACAGGGGCAGAAAGTTCAAGACGGATATGCACATCGCTGGATGATGGAAATAACATGTAGGATTCTTCCAATAGATGAGAGGAGACCAGACATAAACAGTCAACAGCGGAGAAAGTAAAATGTACATTAATGCACTCAGTGAAAAATCCTCAAATATCACAAAACAGAAGTGATGGTTACATTGTCCCCTCCTTGTATGTGTCATATAACTGGACATCTGTTTTGGGGGTTTCTCTTTAGAGTCTTGGTTCTGACTTCCTTCTCTTTGTGTCTTCATCTCAGGGTCATCAGCAGAGCGCCGGGGCTGAAATTAGTGGTGGAAACGTTAATTTCTTCTCTTCGACCTATCGGGAATATAGTCCTTATCTGCTGCGCTTTTTTCATCATTTTTGGGATTTTGGGAGTTCAGGTATTTCATGTAAAGAGACTTTTCATTGCTGTTTTGTTCTTTTATTTCGTGGTATGTGTCATGTGTGTTTGGACTAATTGATGTGCTCGGAGAACTAATATTGACCAGCATATTTTGTGGTTATGACAGTTTTGGACGAAACGATTGGATCCACCAACTTTCTAAAGTCACCCACATATCCACCTTCCCATACCATACTGAGATCTCCAATACAGTTATATGCCACATAAACCATGTTTACATCCCCCTAAACAATACTAAGATACACCCAAACCTATCCACAAAATCCCCACAAACCATACCTAGATCTATACCTAGGCCTACTTGAACGATAACTAGAGCTCTTCACTATATACCAAGACCTACCAGAACCATACTTTGATCCACAAAAACAATGACAAGGTCTTGTATACCAAAACCATATTCAAATAAACATAAATCATATCAAGGTACACAAAAAAGCTAAGTTTGGTCCACCTAAACCATACCAAAGTTAGATCCACCTTAATCATACCAAGATCCACAAATGCCATACTTAGATCCTGCTAAATAATAGCAAGCCCTGTATTAAAATATCTAGGCCAAGGGAAAATGACTTGTTGGTGCCCCTAGGCATTCATTACTTTGTCCACCAAAGCCATACTTAGATCCTCCTAAACATTGACAAGGTCCAACAAAAACAGGTTTACATCCACCTAAACAATACTAAGATCACCTAAGCCTACCCACAAGATCCTGCAAAAGCACTCCACACTTACTTTACCTAAATCCACACAAACCATATCTAGATGTATGCCTAGATCTACTCGAACTATAGCTGGAGCTATCCACTGCATTCCAAGATCCACCTGAACCTTACCTAGATCCATGTAAGCCAGGACAGGGTGTACTATGACCATAATCTCATGGTTGACTAAAAGCATATTTACAACCTTCTAAACAATGACAAAGTCCACCAAACCCACAGTTAGATCTACTTAAAAAATAACAAAGTCCATCAAACCATAGGTAGATCCACCTAAATCATACCAAGGTCCACCAAAGCCATACCCAGTTCCACCCAAACTATGAGCAGGTTCACTAAATCCATCGTTAGATCCATGTAAACCATACCAAAGTGTTCAAAAAAACATGGATCCACCTAAACCCGATCTATACCATATACTTTACTGTAGATGTACAGAGCCAAACCTCGATCCATGTAACTCTACCAAGATCCCATCAAATTATCCTTAGATCCACATGGGCATGCTCATTTCCACTTCACGCAAAGTCAGTGACTTTTCTGACCTCTGATTATCTCTTTTGCAGCTTTTCAAAGGCAAATTCTATTCCTGCGAGGGTCCAGACATCCGCAACGTCACCAACAGATCCGAATGCGTAGGGCCACGCAATAAGTGGGTGAGGCGCAAATACAACTTTGATAACCTCGGTCAGGTAAGTGAGCAATTTATTGTTTTTATAAATTAAACAAAACTACCGAAAAATCATGCTTGTCAACACTTCCGAAATGTTCACGAGGTTGTTGGGCAAACGGGACTTCTCAGACTCCGGGAAGAGTTGGAAAATCAATGAGAGATACAGGAACCCTCCGAATCATCCAGAACGCACCACTACTTGATTGTCCATGGTGATAGGATGCTTCTTTATCAAACTTGACCCCAGTGGCCCACCTGAGGGCCTGAGGACTCACCAGTGGGTCACAAATTGTATAGTTGGGGTCATTTTTACTGATGGAACCATGTTACTTACCTCAATGCTGCCAGTGGAGTTTTTAACATACTATTTAGCGTTATACCAAGATATGCACTAGGGAAATGGGGTACAGTGAGACAGTGGGCTTGGGCGCCGTGATTGGGGCAGTCTGTGGACTTTCGCTCAGGTAGATACCACAATATGGTGACTTCGTTCCAGGCTTGGATTATTATTGGAAAATAGCTCAGAGCATTACTGATTCATGTAGCTTAATAGTTATAGATCCTAGTCAAGTCACAAGAATACTATTAACCTTACAAACAGACAGAGAGAGGGGTTCGCTCTGTTACTCATTAGTAGAGATGAGCGAATTTGTTCAGATTCGGTTTTGAATACGATCGGAATCGAATATTGTTTTTGCAACATTTGTTGAACACAGCCGAACGTCATTAGGGTCAATGGGAGTAGAAATTGCGGTACCGAGTATGTTCAGAACCGATCATAAGTAGAGTTGAGCGATACTTTCCGATATCCAAAAGTATCGGAATCGGAATGGTATCGCCGATACCATTAAAATATCGGCGATACCCGATACCGATACCGGAAGTCCCATGTAAGTCTATGGGAACAAAATATCGTAACTAAAAAAACCCCATTCTTTCCTTGTAAACACTAAATATACACACATAGAATACATATATATATATATATATACATGTCATTGTGACATATATATATATACATATATTTATAGTTTATACACTTCTACATAGTAAAATATCCTCTGATTCAATTGCCGGGTAAAGCCGGCTTCTGTGAAAAGACAGAAGCACCCGACATGAAATGACACTTGGTGTACATAGGGTTAACCATGTCTTTTCATGTCCTTTGCTATCTAATTTGCACAAACAATTAAATCAGTCTATGTGTGCAAAATTTCACACCTGTAGGGGTTAATTAAAGGTGTAAATTCGTTGTAAAAAAACCGGACTTTTTTGCTACGAATTTACACCTTTAATTAACCCCTACAGGTGTGAAATTTTGCACACATTGACTGATTTAATTGTTTGTGCAAATCAGATAGCAAAGGACATGGTTAACCCTATGTACACCAAGTGTCATTTCATGTCGGGTTCTGCATTTTCACAAAAGCCAGCAATTGAATTAGCGGCTATTATACTATGTAGAAGTGTATGAACTACAAATATAAATATATATATATTATATATGTGTCACAAATTCAATGACATGTATATATATATATATGAGGTGTAAAATTGCTGAAAAAAAATGCGTGGGCTCCCGCCCTATTTTCGCAACCAGACAGACAAAGCCAGTGAGTGGGGGCAGATAATAATAGCCCAGAGAGGGACCATTATTTTTGGCCCCCCCCGGCTACTAACATCTGCCCCCAGACACCCCAGGAAAGACAAATCTATAATTAGATTCGCCCTATCTGGCACTTTGCCCGTCTATTCCCATTGCCCTGTAGCGGTGGCGAATGGGTTAATATGGGGTTAAAGCCACCTTGCTATTGAAAGGTGACCTTAAGCCAGGTTAATAATTGAGAGCTGTCAATTAGACAACTATCAATTATTAATCCTATTGCATGAAATAAAAATAAAACACACACTTTAATTAAAAATCATTTTAATGAAATAAAGACACATGTTTTTGACCATCTTTTATTTTACTGCAAAAACCATTTCCTGTAATAAAAATAAAATAAAAAAGCAAAATTATTCTTACCTATCCCATGCACAGTCAGGTCCCACGGTGTAATCCTTCAGAAAGGGTTAATGTTTACTGCAGGGACCGCAGCTAATGCTGCAGCCTCACAGTAAACCCCCAAATGAATGAGTTCCTCTCCTGGCTGACAGGAGAGTAAAGGCTGGGTGTCACATAACGATACACCAGCGATCCCGACAACGATATGCACTTGTCAGGATCGCTGGTGTATCGCTACATGATCGCTGCTGAGCTGCCAAACAGGCAGCTCAGGCAGCGATCTGGGACAGCGACACTGCGGGTAACATCGCTTAAGGGCCCGTCTCACATAGCGATATCGCTACCGAGATCGCTGCTGAGTCACTAGTTTTGTGACGCAGCAGCGAGCTCACCAGCGATATCGCTGTGTGTGACATTCAGCGACGATCAGCCCCCCTGCCGGGTATCGCTGATCGTCGCAGAAATGTCAGGACCTTTTTTTGATCGCTGGTTTCCCTCTGACAGGCACGCATCGCTGCGTGAGACAGGCGGGAGACCAGCGATCCGCTGGTAACCAAGGTACACAGCGGGTTTCCAGGCACCGCACAGCGCTTGGAAACCCGCTGTGTACCTTGGATACCAGCTCCCTGCATCAGGGCGCTGGTATCCAAGGTACACAGCGGGTTTCTAGGCACAGCCCCGCGCCTGGAAACCCGCTGTGTACCTTGGTTACCAGCGGATCGCTGGTCCCCCGCCTGTCACACGCAGCGATGCGTGCCTGTCAGCGGGAAACCAGCGATCAAAAAAAGGTCCTGACATTTCAGCGACGATCAGCGATACCCGGCAGGGGGGCTGATCGTCGCTGAATGTCACACACAGCGATATCGCTGGTGAGCTCGCTGCTGCGTCACAAAACTAGTGACTCAGCAGCAATCTCGGTAGCGATATCGCTATGTGAGACGGGCCCTTAAGTGGAAAGCTTAATTGATTGCTTTCCACTTTCACTTCAGGTCAGCCAGGGACACAATCAGTGACGTCAGAGGGAACTGATTAACAAAAATAGGGGTTCCCTTCGAAAAAAAAATGGCGTGGGGTCCCCCCTATTTTTGTTAACCAGCCAGATGAAGCAGACCGCTGAGGCCTGGATTTTCAGGCTGTTAAGGAGCCAAGATCCATGGACCTTGCCAGCCTGATAATACCAGGCCACAGCAGTCTGCATATCTTGGCTGATTAACAAAAATAGGGGATCCCCTCGAAAAAAATTGGCGTGGGGTCCCCCCTATTTTTGTTAACCAGCCAGATGAAGCAGACCACTGAGGCCTGGATTTTCAGGCTGTTAAGGAGCCAAGATCCATGGACCTTGCCAGCCTGACAATACCAGGCCACAGCAGTCTGCATATCTTGGCTGATTAACAAA
Source organism: Oophaga sylvatica (assembly GCA_033576555.1). Lineage (NCBI taxonomy): Eukaryota > Metazoa > Chordata > Amphibia > Anura > Dendrobatidae > Oophaga > Oophaga sylvatica. Next base: position 106,809,505 of record JARQOD010000007.1, on the reverse strand, counting down.
AATAGGGGATCCCCTCGAAAAAAATTGGCGTGGGGTCCCCCCTATTTTTGTTAACCAGCCAGATGAAGCAGACCGCTGAGGCCTGGATTTTCAGGCTGTTAAGGAGCCAAGATCCATGGACCTTGCCAGCCTGATAATACCAGGCCACAGCAGTCTGCATATCTTGGCTGATTAACAAAAATAGGGGATCCCCTCGAAAAAAATTGGCGTGGGGTCCCCCCTATTTTTGTTAACCAGCCAGATGAAGCAGACCGCTGAGGCCTGTTTTTTCAGGCTGGTAAGGATCCAATATCCATGGACCTTGCCAGCCTGATAATACCAGGCCACAGCAGTCTGCTTAGCTTGGCTGGTTAACAAAAATAGGGGATCCCCTCGAAAAAAAAACGGCGTGGGGATCCCCCCTATTTTTGTTAACCAGCCAAGTAAAATGCAGACTGCTGCGGCCTGGTATTAAAAGACTGTCAAGGCCCATGGATTTTGGCCCTCAACAGCCTGATAATACCAGGCTACAGCAGCCCCACATTTGGCGCATCAAAAGATGTGCCAATTGTGGCACTTTACCCGGCTCTTCCCACTTGCCCTGTAGCGGTGGCAAGCGGGGTAATAAGGGGTTAATGTCACCGTTGATTGCACGGTGACAATAAGCCCGGTTAATAATGGAGAGGTGTCAATAAGACACCGATCCATTATTAATCCCAAAGTTTTTAAATGTTTAAAAAAAAGACACAGCAAGAAAAAGTCTTTTAATGAAATAAAAGAGACAACACAGTTTTCATTAATTTTATTATACTCTCATTCCTGCGACGCCATCGATCTCCTGTAAAAAAGAAAAAAACAAACCAACAGTATACCACCTGTCCGACGCAGTCCATAGTAACGACAGTCCCACGACGATCCAGCTCTGCTACATCGCAATGACAGGCAGAGCCTGTCATCGCAACGCAGCACAGCTGATTACCTGCTTCCCCGGCGGTGACGTCATCGGACTGACTGCTGCGATTACCCAGCAGTCACTGCAGTTATCGCGAGAAACTGCATGTGACCGCCGGGGAAAGAAGATTGCGGCCATGAAGCAGTCCAGGACGTGACCGCCGGAGATCTTCTGCCGGGTAAGTGCCGCTGACTCCTGACAGACCCGACTGACGGACACTGACAGTGACAGTGACAAATCCGATTCCGGTATCTGATATGACGAAAATATCGGTACTCGGAATCGGAATTCCGATACAGCCAATATCGGCCGATACCCGATATTTGCAGTATCGGAATGCTCAACCCTAATCATAAGACATATATTCGGCCCGAATAGTGTTCGAATGTGGCACGAATATGTCAAAATCAGATTCGGGGCCAAAATCAGAACAAATTTGCTCATCTCTACTCATTAGTACCCCACAATTCTATCACAAGGGGCCGAGGGGTGTCTATGGTAGTTTCAAGGTCCAGAAGTCTACGATCTTTGTGCCGTATGTAACCCTATCATGTCTTCATACCCTAATGGGCAGCTCCTCCAATTCAATGCATATAAATCTCAGAACTGTTCGGTTTATTTAGATTTAGATGAAGGACAAACCAGAGATGGCAGGTGTTTGCCATCATACTCCAGCTGTCATGCCGGCAGCATCTCCTAATGACGGCGCCGTCACCTTAAGTAGTAAAATAATGACTCCTTACCACTAATTGCTAACATCCCGTCTTGTGTTCTCGTTTCTCTTCAGGCCCTCATGTCACTTTTTGTTCTATCATCCAAAGATGGGTGGGTGAACATTATGTACGACGGGCTGGACGCAGTTGCCACCAATGTACAGGTAACTAGAAGTTTTAGGTTTTTTTTTTTTGAGTATCATGGATACTGGAATTCTTCTCAGACCTGGAGAAGAGCATCTCACAGGACTTTTTTTGTAGACATGCAAGTCCATGGTGACATCTAATGTCCTCTCATTATTTACTGCAAGACAACATAACTGGTGCAGTCTGAGAGTGTGAACAAGTTCAGCACGTGCATCATAAAAATCTGTTGGCAGGAAAAATGCTGTGTGCACTATGCTCATATTTACTTGCAATTTTTATGCAATTTTTTTCCCTAATCATTTGAATTGGTGAAAAACTATGCAAAAAAGCTAAAAGAATTGGCATACTGTAGATATGAAACTGCCTCAGATCTGCAAAGAAAAATAAGCAGCGTGTGCATGAGAGTTCAGAAATCTCATTCACTTTGTTGGTAATGTAAAACGCTGCAATTTTTCATGGCAAAAAATGTGCAGGGAAAATATGCAACGTGTGAACATGCCCTAAGTGTACTATTCAGGCAATGGCATATTAAGTGGAATAGCACGCCTGTGGGTCAATAATTTCATAATTTTCAATAATGCATTTTACATATAAAACTGTGCAAATGGAATGCCTACACTGATGTCACAAAACCAGAATAATGCACACAGTGATGTCAGATTACAGGGATAATATACACAGTGATGTCACAGTACAGAGATAATACACACAGTGATGTCACAGTACAGGATAATACACACAGTGATGTCACAGTACAGGGATAATACACACAGTGATGTCACAGTACAGGAAATACACAAGTAGATGTCACAAGTACAGGATAAACACACAGTGATGTCACAGTAACAGAGATAATACACACAGTGATGTCACATTACAGGATAATACACACAGTGATGTCACAACAGAATAATGCACACAGTGATGTCACATAACCAGAATAATGCACACAGTGATGTCAAGTACAGGGATACATACACAATGATGTCACAGTACAGAGATAATACACACAGTGATGTCACAGTACAGAGATAATGCACGTAGTGATGTCACAGTACAGGGATAATACACATGAATGTCACATACAGGGATAATACACACAGTGATGTCACAGTACAGGTATAATAAACACAGTGATGTCACAGTACAGGATAATACACACAGTGATGTCACAAAACCAGAATAATACACACAGTGATGTCAGATTACAGGGATAATATACACAATGATATCACAGTACAGAGATAATACACACAGTGATGTCACAGTACAGAGATAATACACACAGTGATGTCACAGTACAGGGATAATACACACAGTGATGTCACAGTACAGGGATAATACACAAGTGATGTCAGTACAGGAATAATACACACAGTGATGTCACAGTACAGGGATAATACACAATGATGTCAGGTACAGAGATAATACACACAGTGATGTCAGAGTACAGGGATAATACACACGTGATGTCAGAGTACAGGATAATACACACAGTGATATCACAGTACAGGGATAAACACAGTGATGTCACAGTACAGGTAATACACACAGTGATTCACAGTACAGGGATAACACACAGTGATGTCACAGTACAGGTACCACAGTGATGTCACAGTACAGGGATAATACACAATGATGTCACAGTACAGGGCATAATACACACAATGATGTCACAGTACAGGGATAATACACACAGTGATGTCACAGTACAGGACACAGTGATGTCACAGTACAGGGATAATACACAATGATGTCAGAGTACAGGGATAATACACACAGTGATGTCACAGTACAGGGATAATACACACAGTGATGTCACAGTACAGGGATAATACACACAGTGATGTCACAGTACAGGGATAATGCACACAGTGATGTCACAGTACAGGGATAATACACACAGTGATATCACAGTACAGGGATAATACACAATGATGTCAGTGTACAGAGATAATGCACACAGTGATGTCACAGAGCAGGGTTAATACACACAGTGATGTCACAGTACAGGGATAATACACAATGATGTCAGTGTACAGGGATAATACACACAGTGATGTCACAATAGAGGGATAATACACACAGTGATGTCACAGTACAGGGATCATGCACAATGTCAGTGTACAGAGATAATACACACAGTGATGTCACAGTAAAGGGGTAATGCACACAGTTATATCACAGCACAGGAGAAACACAAAAACAATGCCCCTTTCCATCACCCATAGTCATAACCAGCTGCCCCTTATGTGAGAGCCTTAGTTGTTGGACCCCATAATACGTACTGTACCTGTTATCCTGGAGCTATGCTCATGCTTGTCAGTGACTTCTAGCACCAGCATAATTTACTTTAGTCCCCAGCCTGTGACTCTCCAGTTGTTGCAGAACTACAAATCCTAGCATCCCCAGCAAATGGAGAACCAAAGGTTAGGGATTGCTGCCATACATAAATGGTGTGATTTGATGTCTTGGTGTAAATTTCGGCCATGTTTCCATTACCTTGCAGCCAATTCGGAACCACAACCATGGATGCTACTGTACTTCATCTCATTCCTCCTCATCGTCAGCTTCTTTGTGCTGAACATGTTCGTGGGCGTGGTGGTAGAGAACTTTCACAAGTGCCGCCAGCACCAGGAGGCTGAGGAGGCCCGTCGCAGGGAGGAGAAACGGCAGCGTCGTCTGGAGAAAAAGCGCAGGAGTAAGGCGTTGTATATGTCTGGTCGGTAGACTGTTTACCAAAGAATCTTTCTGAGCCCTGCCTGCCACTGTAGCCAAACTAGAGCTTACGCTACGTAGAGAAATCCGGAGTGCGGCCGACTCAAGGAAAACCTTTTGAGATGGAAACAGGATGCAACCGAGTAATCAGTTATGGAGGGGGACAGGGTGACATGCAGGTTTTTGTTATTCTACCAGAAAGCATAGGACAGAGGTAGAGTTGCTGATTGACTAGTGGGGACACCAAGTGTCCACTTTTCGGGGGCCCATGTTTGTAAGATTCAATATTTTCCATTGCTCAGACCCATTTAAGGTCCTTTAGACTCTCACAAGGTGCAATGGGCAACATCACCAAATTTAAGACGACCAGGTAGCAGATATCTTCTCGGACCTTAGGCCAATGACGTGATTTTTTTTTTGTCCATCGCCGCTCTGTTGTCACTTGTTATAACTTTTTTTTAATTACTTTTAGATATATATTTTCTGCCTTCAATTAATGAAATTTATGATAACGGAGAGCCGATGCGTCAATCTCAATTAGGCACAAAATACTGGATGGAGTATTCTAATGATTTCATCCCATCGATGAGAGCTAGGACCAACACCGATGTCCTAAATAGGAGGGTCCAATGTCAGAGGCATAGACACAACCTCATCCACAACTCCAATTGGGCTGATAGGAGCTGTGGATGGGCCACCATCACTGACCTGCACTGGGGACCATTTCTTGAGGACATCGGTGGAGGTTTCGCCTCATCGCAACCTCTTGGGGGACTGACATATCAGAAGATCCTAGCTAAACCCTCATAATCATTGGAGTTTCGGTGACGAGATGATTAATGCCATATGCTTAAGCTCCCAACCTAAGCTTATAGGCAAGAAGCCCAATGCAAGTCCTATCAGGCACCACTGTTTCTTGCATTGCTGCTTTACTAAACTCAAATTTGAGCTGCCCCGTAATGCATGTATTAATACTTCCTACCTGACCGGACCTGAATGATGCAGAATGCCACCCGATATGTACTGAGCTCTGCCAGACACCGGAGTTCGTGCCATATAACACAAGTGCTTCACTCGTGGCCTTTGATGACTGACACTCACTCTGCCGCCTTTTCCTCTCAAACCTCCGTAGACGCAACTAGAATGTGAGCGCATGTCCCTGCATGCAAAACGCAGCCTGCATGTGGAACGTAGGCCGAGCTGAGAAACCCGAGTCGCATCCATGTAGCAATGCGCTGATCATTTCTTATTGATTTTATATTGAGGGTTAATTATATGGATCCAGTGACATCTCATTGCCGGGACGATGATATCACTGAATATGGGCCAAGCTGCCATTGCTCCTTCTGGACCTCTCAGTGCTAGTACCCTGGCACATCCTAATAAAAGCTGCATTATTGCATTATCTAGGAGTAAAAAGTGTGGTCAAATGTTGATCAGTCTGGATCGCTCTGATTTTACGACCTGATGATCAACAATCTCATATAATCAGAAGAGCTTAATACTGTCCTAGCAGCCATCGTTAATCCTTTTGGTAATGGGGGGATAATGTGAGCTACAGCAGTGACCTCACAATGCATGGGTGACGATATCACTGAATATGGGAAAATCTGACTTTAACCAAGATAAAAAGCTGGTAATGTAGATTCACGATAGTACGGTGTCCACCAGCAGACTTCTGGATCTCTCGGATAAAGGCCTGGACACATCCCGATTGCCCAACTGTTCAGCCAACAGGCATTTAAAGCAACATTATCAAGGGTAAAATATGTGGGTTCAGATGTTGATAAGTCTGGATGAGTCAGTAATGAACAGATTTTATGGGCTGAGAATCAAGAATCCGAGATGATTGGAAGAGCTCAATATTATCCAGCCACCATCTTTAATCCTGATAACCATGGTGAGTCACCAGTGATATTATTACCTATGGTGATCAAGATGTGACTCTTAGAAGATCGGAAGAGGTCAGTATTCTCCCTGCATCCCTCCATGATCAATCCTTGAATGTTGTCCTCCTGACCAATATTGGGTTAGTCACCATTTAGATGAATTTCTATGGAAGATTGGTTGATCATATGGAAAAGATGACCCCACTGATACCAGTGCCGCTTGCAATGGGGAGAGTTGAATTTCCCTTTAAGTTGACTTTGTGCATAGTTAGTAGGATCAATGACTAAAATGCTGGCGGCACTATAGATACCAGTTGGGATGTCAGTGGTGAATAGAAAAACATAGCCGCCTTGTGTTGGTAGCCTTGAGCTGCAATACCACACATAACCTGTGGAGAAGGATGGCACTGTTTCTGGAAGCAGCCATGTTTTTCCAATCCTGAACACCTTTAAGATGTGAGGATGACTAAAGCCGGCCATGTACATTAGATGGCTGTCGGCCGAACAACATCTTAGCCAACTCTTCCATACACAGGAGCTCTCATTCAGCCGAGCGTTTCTGTCCCTCTATGAGAAAGCTGCCGTCTCGACACGTCGGTTGGCGTCTTATCTCTGGAGAACAATGCAATCGGCAGTCCGAAATAGGACATGTCAGTCGGCCCAGCACCCCCATACACATTAGACAGCCAAACCCGTTGATTTTGGCGGATTCAGCCGACATGTCTGATCGGTATGGGGAGGCCTTTAATCAGGGTTTGATTGTCTAAACGTAACTTGGCCAGACCCTTGTGTATATATGGTCCCGGTAGGGGAGGACATTAGTTCTAAAACCAACCTATTTAGATACCAGGCGGCATTGTCACTCTTTTTTGGTGCATACAGTAGAAGGCACGGTCCATTAGCTCCAAAATTACTTGCCCAGCATGCAAAGACTGCGAAGCCATCAGGGATTTCTGGAGGAGTTGTTAATATCTAAATACAATTGCAGCTGTAGATGTGATTTTAGGTCACTTCTCCGGTGGTCTCCTGGGGAAGCTTATCAAGAAGAGCTTCGCAGTGTGATACTATCTGGGTGATTGTCTTTGAAAGTGTTTATTGCAGAGAGGCTTGATATGTAATGGATAGGAGCAGCACGACTGCACAAGACAACGCCGCAAAACATCCTTCAAATAACAACCCTCCACCCCCAAAAAAAGGCGCTTCACCAGGGAAAAAAAAGAAACAAACAATTGCGAGAAATTATCCTAAATAGGCTGAAGGGATCCCCAGACAAGCGGCCACATTACAATCTGTGCAGGGTGACTGCCTCCAAGCTGGGCAGGACGACAGCATAAAGTGGGAGAGGGAATAAGAGACTTGATTGGTTTTGATTTTAAACCTTATGTATGTCCTTCTTCCATTTACAGACGATTTATATTCAGTCTTTAACCTCTTCAAGTACCGGAGGCTCATAGATTTCTGCCATCTCATAGAATAGATAGGGAAAACAGACCTGAGCTACTAAATGAAGACATTATGAATGAGCGAGGAATCGACAAGGCCACCCCCCCAGCAAATATTTTGAGGGCAGCTCATGTTTTATGTCCTTATTCTGCACAGATCATAATAGTTTATCAATGTCCAAACAAAGCGACAGCGGCTCTACGATGACTGCTGTATATTTCATAGAACAACGTAGGCTATCCAAAATAAATACCAAAGTGGACCTCCAAGTCATACTCTGACCAATATCACCCTGCTAGAGCTGGACTTTCTAGGCAATTGAATCTTCTAACTCGTGCATCTCCTGAGTTTTGGTTCATCTTATCTTTGATTCTTTTGAACTTTCACAAGTCTGAACTTTATATCGTCGAATCTTTGGATTTTTCATCTTTGGGTCCTCTGTGCTATGGATCTGCTGAAATTTGGCCTTGTTAAGCATAGGATTCTCTTCGCCTTGGATCTTCTAAGCTTTGGCTCCTCTCATGTTTGGCTTCTCTGAGCTTGGATTGCTATTAACTTTATATGCTTTGAACTTTAAAGCTTGCCATACACGTTAGATGGCTGTCGGATGAACGATGCTTTGGCCGATCGTGCAGGTGAAAGCCATCTCAGCCGACACTCACACACCAACAGGGGCGCAAGCTCGGCCGAGCCCTCTTGTGCTCTGTATGAGGAACCTCCAAATGATACCTCGTTTGGCGGCTTACTCAGGGGGGAAACCTATGCAATCTCCAGTCCAAAAATCGGGACATGTTTGACTGATAACTTGCCCGCCATCAGTTTAGCCAGTGCCCCCATACACATCAGACTATCAGCCAAACCCGTTGAGCTTTGAATCCTTTGAGGCTATGCTCCTCTGAGCTTTGGATCCTCTGAGTTTTAGTCTCTCTGAGCTTTGGTCCTCCTTTGACTTATAGAGTCTACTGAGGTTTGGATCCTCTGACTTTGAGTTTTTACAGCTTTAAGATCCTCTGAACCTGGGTCTTCTGAGCCTTGATCCTCGACCAAGGCTCCTTTGAGATTTGGATCTTTTACCTTTTAGGTCCTTTAAGCTTTGAAGTTTTGAACTTTGGATTCCCTGGCTCAGGGTTCTCACAGCGTTAGATTCCTTGAGCCGGGATTTTTTTGAGCTTTGGATACCCAGAGCTTATGCTTCTGTAATTTTTTGGATCCTTTGCATTATGGGTACAAAAAGCTTTGAATTTTACAAACTTTGGATCTTTGAGCTTTGAGTCCTCCTTTGACCCCTTTACATACTCTGGAGCTTTGGGTTCTCAAGTTTTTAGATCCTATGACCTTGAGTAATCTGAGCTTGTAATCCTTTTATACTTTAGTTTTTATGATTTAACAATCGGCTTGCTCTGGATTCTTTGGCTTTGGCAACAAATGAGTTTTGGATCTTTTCTAAAATAAACTTGGATCCACAAATTTTAATCATCTGAGCTTTGGGCCTTTAAGCTTGGATTTTTCAATTTTGCTCTTTTGAGGTAATCCCTCTGACCTTTGGGTCTTTTGAGTTTTTTACCCCTTTTAATTTTTTTTGCTCCTCTAGCTTGGGCCATTTGAGGCTTTGCTTTCGGAGCTTGGAATTTTCTTTTGGAATTTTTTAAGTCTTTTAAAGAGGGATCTTGTAAACGTTAAGCTTCCAAATTTTTTGGCCATCCGAATTTTCTCAGCTTTGTATCATCTTCAGTTAGTTTTTTAAATCTTTAGATGTTCTAAATATTAAAATTTTAGTGTATACATGGACCCTAGAATTAATGCTCTTCTGTGTAAACCAAATAACTAAATGAGAAAAATGGGCACAAAGCTAAATTCTAAGGGATAAAAAAAATGGACAAAACACATCAAAAGAAAAAAAGGAACATTAAGTTCTTATTTATTACTTTAATTCATAAGGAAAATTAAAAACCAATAAAACATATGCCAAAGCAGGGATCCATTATAGAATAGCCCCTACGGGTAACTTGAAGCCGATAAGATGTCAAAAAAAAATAATATGATACTTCGGAAGTGCCAAGTTCAATAAAGTGCTCTGTGATACAACAAATCAATAATTGTGAATTTTCATAAAAAAGATAAAAAAAGAGAAGAAAATAAAAGAACAATCAAAGGGTTTCTTTGACTCAGTACTCCCCGAGTTCCCCAGCGGGATCGTGCCCTGCTGGTGCACTTTTTTTGGGGGTCATTTAATTTAAGCGTTGACTTTCATGTAGATGCCAATATTTCAATTTGGGGGCCCCCGCACTGACGGCATTCCAGCTTATTTCTGAATGTCACTTTTGTGGACCAAAAATTTTTGTGGACGCACTGATTCATGAATGGCGTCTCCTTGTCCCATAACTCTGTCTTAGTCAAATAGCTGCTCTATATCCAGGAACGTTCTCGTCGGGATGCGGAATAGAATTCACACTTGGCTTATTAAAACAGAAATTTTTTCTTCATTCTTAAATGACAGCGGCATCAAAAATAATCAGTAAACACTTTAGTGGTTTCGCTCGATCGGACCAACCTGTCAAATGGGATCCGAAAAGGGAATGCGACTCAAAAAATTTTTTCTCCAGAGGTTATACCAGCATGGTCCATATCACTATATTTCAAGTAGATTAACTTTTTACCAGCTGTAACGTGTAATTTTTTATAGAGGAGATAACCCGGTTTTACCAGCTGTACAATGTAATTATATTTGGGAAAATACCCCCGGTTAACCCGCTGGACATATTTAATTAATTCAGGAGATGCCCCCGGTTTCCACTGTTCATTATAATTATATACAAAAGATACCCAGGTTTTCCAAACTGTACCCTATATAATTTATACAGGAATGCCCAGGTTTATTCCCGCCCGTACCTTATAATTATAAACAGGTGTGTCCAGGTTATACCAACTGTACATATATAATTTAAACAGGAGATGCCCAGGTTTTACCCCCTGGACATATAAAATTAAAAATAAGGGGAAGCCCAGGTTATACCAGCTGTACATATATAATTATATACGGAGTTGTTTCCCGGTTATACCAGCTGTAAAATATATTAATTATATACAGGAGATGCCCAGGTTATACCAGCTGTACATATATTAATTATTCAGGAATACCCAGGTTATACCCTGTACTTATAATTATTACAGGAGATGGCCAGTTATACCAGGTACATATATAATTATATTTAAAAGGGGATTTCCAGGTTATACCAGCTGTTAAAAATATATAATTATAAAAGGAGATGCCAGGTTATCCCACTGTACATTTTATAATTATATACAGGAGATTTCCAGGTTTTAAAAAAGCTTTTACATATATAATTATTTACAGGAGTGCCAAGGTTATACCCCGCCCGAAAATATATAAATTTATTCAGGAAAATACCCAGGTTAAAACCAGCTTACATATATAATTATAATAACAGGAGATGCCCAGGTTATACCCTGTAATTTTTTATAATTATATACAGGAGATGCCCGGTTATACCAGCTGTACTATATAATTTATAAAGGAGATGCCCCAGGTTATACCAGCTGTAATATATTTTTAAACAAAAGATACCCAGTTAAACCACTGTACATATATAATTATATACAGGAGGATACCCGGTTTACTAGCTGTACATATATTAATTATAAACAGGAGATGCCCGGGTTATACCACTGTACAATATAATTATATACGGAGTTCCCGGTTATACCACTGTACATAATAATTTATAAACAGGAGATGCCCAGGTATACCGCTTTCTTTATAGTTATTTACAGGAAGCCCAGGTTAACCAGCTGTACATAAATAATTATATACAGGAATACCCGGTTAACAGCTGTCCCTATATAATTATATACAGAGATCCCAGGTTATACACGGGAACATATAAATTATATACGGAGATGCCCAGGTTTTTAAAACCAGCTTACATATATAATTATATACGGAGATGCCCAGGTTTTACCAGCTGTACAAAATAATTTATACGGGAAAGATGCCCAGGTTATACCAGTTTACATTTTTAATTATTAAAGGATGCCCCAGGTTTTCCAGCGTACATATTTTAATTAATACAGGAGTGCCCGGGTTATACCACTTTCATATTAGTTATATACAGGAGATGCCAGGTTATACCAAGCGTCCCTATATAATTATATACAGGGGGATACCCAGGTTTATCCACTGAAATATTAATTTATACAGGAGATCCCAGGTTTCCCTGTACATATAAAAATATAAAACAAGGAGAAAACCCAGGTTATAACCAGTGTACATATATAATTATATACAGGAATTCCCAGGTATACCAGCTGTACATATAAAATTTTATATACAGGAGATGCCCAGGTTATCCAGTGTACATATTTATAAATAATAAGGAGATGCCCAGGTTATACCACTGTACTTATAAATTTATACAGAATCCCGGTTATACCGTTTACATAATAATTATATAACAGGAGATACCCAGGTTTTACCAGCGTATTATATAATTATATAAGGAGATGCCCAGGTTATACCAGCTGACAAAAAAATTATATACAGGAGATGTCCAGGGTTTACAGCTGTACTTATATAATTAATACAGGAATGCCCAGGTTTTTCCACTTACAATATAATTTTTCAGAAGATGCCCCGGTAATAACTCTGTTGCGTTTAGTGGGATGGAAGTGGTTTTAGTAAAATAACGACTGTTTATTAAAGGAAAGGGTTTTCCACATTTTTAAATTAGTTTTTTAAAAATTATGGAATTATTTTAATACAAAAGAAATTAAAACTTTAATAGTTTTGTTTTCATTTTTTTTCAGGGGCTGGGGTTGCCATTTTCATTTGGGGGCGTGTAATTATCTGAAACAGGACAGTTACACACCTCAACTACAGCACCCCCTAAACCATGCCTCACACAAAGGAAGTGCAGGAAAAGAAAAAAAAAGCCCAAAAAAAGGACCTTTGTGATGGTCCGTGACCTCCGGCTGGGAGCACCCGTATACCGCTTAGTTGGGGACATACACGGAGGCCTTCTTACTTGTGGGTTTAGCCCATACTGCTCGATATCTAAAAATTCGTATCGAAATGGTTTTCGCCCATATCACTAAATATCGTCGATATCCGATTGTGATACCGGAAGTCCCATGTAAGTCTAAGGGAAAAAAAATATCGCAAAAAAAAAAACCCTTTCTTTCGTTTTAAACACAAAATTACACACATAGAATACCATATATATATATATAACATTTTCATTTTTGACATATATATAAATATATTTATTTTTATTTCACTTCTACTAGTAAAATAACTCTGATTCCATTGGCCGGGTAAAGCCGTGACATACCCCATAGAAGTCCACGGGCTCGGGCCGAGTACCCCCAAAACCCTGGCTCTGTGCGACTCCAACTTGGGCCCTCACGAACAGGTCTGTAGCTCCCCTAAAAAGCGAGTCCGTGTGCCTGAATTGAACTGGTTTTGTGCTTGAGAAAATTTCTAAAATCATCAGAGAATTTATTTGCCCTTTTTCCACCATTCTGGTCCGGGCGGGCCTGGTGAAGAAGAAGGGGGTGCTCTTCGTGGGTGTAAAATCCCCTCAGTGACGCAAAAAGATGGCTCTAAATGGTTTCTGCAATGTAAGATCGTGCCCCACAGCTCTTCAGTTCCGCCTTCCCCCCTCCCCTCAAAGGCGGGAAAAAAAACCGGGGAAAGGCCCGCCTCCCTACAAAAGAGGGGCCCCCCTTTTCCCCTGTAATGACCATGTGATTGGCAGAGATGGCTAATGGACACGGCAGAAGTGTGAAGGGGGGGAGCAGTCAGAAACTCCCCCCACGGAAAAAGACCCGATCGGCACGGAACCACCCTTGGGCACCCCCCGGGCCGGAAAAAACCCCCACGCTGCAAGAAGGGAAGGGGACCCTAAGAGGCCTGGCCCCCGGAACCCGGGAAAGGCGCCAGGGGGGGAAGCCCCCTGGCTTGTCATGGGGGGGGAATTTTCCCCGAAGATCGCGGCCCCGGTTCCCCCTTTTTTCTTTCACAGCTGATCTGCTGTTTCTTTGTGTTTGGCAGCTAGGGAAAATTTAAACTGTCTGTGCTCGGGGGTTCTGGGGGTGGGTGCCCCTTTTACCCCCGGTGCAATTGATTTTTTGTTGATTGGTTTCCTTTAAATTCCCCGGGGTTTCTGCTTGGGAGTTGCCAGTTTTAAAACCCTTTATGGGGGACCACAGATAGGGAAGGGGAATCTGTAAAAAACTTTAGTTGTGAGCCCCCTTGTTGTTCCCCAAACTTTTTTTGGTTTTAGTTTATTTCCCAGACCCCTTTATTTTCCTTTTGGGGGTTTGAGTGTGTTTTGCAAGCGAGTGTTATCCTGTCTTCTTTTATGTTTTTAACTGTGTTTTTTAGCTGAGATCAGCCCAACCCCCCCTTTGGGGTAGTCAGGATCCTTTTTTGGACTTTTAAAGGGGTTTGGGGTTTATAGGAGACGGGGGTTGGTTTTGGGATTTGGGGCCTCGAACCCCCTTACGTACCCCCAAAAGGGGGAAGGGTTGTTTGGAAAAACCCCCCGTTTAGGGTCATTTTTGACCCCGGGTTTTCCCCCCCTTTTCCCCCGTTTCAGCCCCATAAAGTCCTAAAGTTTAAACCCCCGATTTTAGAATATCGTGCGGGGAAATCTTTTCCCCTTCTTACATGCTGGGGGTTCTATTTTAGTTTTTGGGATAAGTGTTTTTGGGGGAATTTTAGTTTACTGACATTGTATACATTCATTAGACAGCGTGACATTTTCACTGGCCTTAAAAATTTTCCCCCCGTTACCAGGGAAACCCGTACCCCCGCTGGCCTGCAGTTGCAGGGATTATCCATGGAGCGACGGCCCCTTAAGTCCAAAGTTTTTTCCCCCCCCGGGGAAAACCGAGTTGAACAAAAAATTTGCTCCCCCCGGCGGGGTTCCCGGTGGGGGGAGACAAATTTTTTTTTTCCTTTTTGGGGGGCCCTGAAAAATTTTTTTTTTTTTTTTGGTTTTGCCTGATCATCAGGGAGTGATGAGAGAGTGGGAATTGTTTTTTCCCTTTGCGGGGGGGCCCTCAACCCCGGGGTTTTTCCCCTTCCCCCCGGCCCCGGGGTCTACTGTCTGAAATCTTTTTTTTTCTGCCCGGGGGTTGGTAAAAAGATGACCCAAACGGGTCTCTTTTTTCTGAGACAAAAATTTTCGTAAAAAAAGGGGGAGGGGAAACGTCCGGCAGGGGGAATTTCTTCTGATTTGGGAGAGGGGGCCCAAAACTCAGTGGAATAAAACCCAATTTTTGGAGCCTTTTTTGGGGCGGGGGTTTTGATAAATTAAAAGACGTTTTGGCTCAGTAGGTCTCCCCCCTTCACGGAGGGGGCTAGGCCTTTGCTACCTACTGATAGCGGTTCGGGAGAGGGGTGAGGTAACCCCCCCCCCCGTTTTTCTCCACCCCACTAAAAAACCCCTTTGGGGTTAGGTTCCCCCTTTTCCCCTTCGGATGACCCCCTTAAAATTGGGGGGACATCATTTGTAGGGGGGGGATTGGCGGAAAACCCCCGGCTAGAAGATGTTTTTTTGGGGAAAAGAGGGAAATTTTGTTGGGGAAAATCCATTTTCCTGCCTTTTTTAGCCAAAAGTCGCCCCCGGGAAAATGTTTTTAACCCAGGTTTGTGGGACGAAAACCCCGGGAGTTTTGTATTTCATCCGCCCCTTCTTCTCTTCCTTGTACCCTGGAGGTGGTGGTTGGGGCGAGAGTGGAGAGATTGTCTGTTCCTTCTTGATAGTGGTTTCCCCGGGGTAATCGGTTTTCGCTCAGGGGTTTTCAGGGGGCAAGGTATGCATCTGAGTGGATTGGGGAAAAAAAACCCAAAACCCCATATTCTTCCCCTTTACGGGGCCGGCCTCTCGGGGCCGGGGGGCTTTGGGGTTTTTGGTTCATAACATTGGGGCCCTTTGGGTTGGGGGGAAAAAATAGGAAAAATTTTCTTTAAAATTTGGAGGGTTTTTTCCCACTCCCCCTTTTGTTGGGACTTCCTTGGTTGGTTAAACATAAACCCCCTGATTAAATTTTGGGAGTCCAGAGAAATAACCCCAAGGGTGATTTTTGGGGAAAAACAACCCCCAGGGGAAACAGTCATCCCCTGCGGTCGGCCTAGTACATTTTCCCCCTTTTTTTTGGGGATTTTGGGGATGTTTTTCTTGGGGGGGTTTCAGGGGGTTTCCTCCTCAACGCGTGGGGTGAATGCTCCCCTTAAAATCCTTTTTGAGCTTTTAATTGCCTAAAGCAGGTTTTTTAATCCTTTTTGGGGCCCGAGAAAAGGGGCTATGAAAGATTATATTTCGAAAGTCTGGCCCCCAAAAGGGTATTAGAAAAAAAATTTTCCCCGTTCCCGGGGGGGTTCTTCTTTGTGAAAAAGAAAGATTGGGGGGCCCACGCCCTTTTTTGGGGGGGGTTTTCCCCCCCAACTTTTAACGGTTAAAAGTTCGGGCCCGTTTTCCCCCCCCCTTTTTATTCCTGATCTCTTCAATCAAATTTTTGGCGCCAAAGGGGTTTTCCCCAAATTTGGGGTCTAGGGGGGGGTAAAAACTTTTGGATAAAAGAGGGGGATGAGTGGAAAACGGCGTTTAAACCCCCGGGGGGACATTATGAAAAATATCATCCCCTTTTTTGGCTGATACTGCACCAGCAGTATTCCAACATTTTGTTTTTTACTTTTTTTGTCCCCTTTTGGGGGGCTTTTTGGGGTTGTATATTTGGCGAATTTTTTAATTTACTCGCCAGTCTTGTGTCTAAACAGGGGCATTTGAGACAGGTTTTTTCAAAACTTGCGAACAATAAACTATACCCCAAACGGGGGAAGTATTTGCCGTACAGGAACTTCATTTTTTGGGGTTTTTTTTTTTGGGGTCAGCCCCCCGGTTTCCTAGGGGCCCCGAAATTTTGGGCAGGGGCTTTTTGGTTTTTAGCCGGGGGGTTTTAAAAGGCCCCTGCGGTTTTTTGGGGTTTGCAAAATACTCCCGGGAAAATTTTAAATTTTTTAATTTCTCTCTGTCGTCAAACCTCCCCCTGAAAAGACAAGAAAGGGGGCGGTTTTTTCCCCAAATGGTCGGAAAAAGCTTGCCAACCTTTTCCTCTTTGAAGAAAATGTTTTGCTTCGGCACCCTTTCTCACCAACCAGATGCATCCCCAAGCCGTTCATTGTGGGGTGATGGTCTGACGTAGGGGTGGGTGCTATATTGTCCCGGGTCCGTCCCCTGGTAAAGGCCCATCCGTGCGCTTTCTTTTCTAAGAAATTGTCGTCCGCCGAAAGGAATTTGGGTATCGGAAAAAGGGGAAACCCTTTTGGCCATTAAGTAGTTTTGAAGATGGCGTATTTTTTTTGGGGGGGCAGCCCCCCGGTTACCTTTATTACTGATCACAAGAACCGTTGATTGGAATCGCTAACCCTCTGAATTTTCCAGAAAAGTCGATGGTCGTTGTTTTTCCCGGGTTTTAAAATTTTGTCGTCACTTATCGCCCGGGGTCTAAGAATTGTAAAGGCTGATGCCTTGTCTCGCAGTTTCCAGGGGCCGGGGGGAAAAAGGATGACCCAAGTCCTATCCTAAAAGGGGGTGGTAGTGTCGGCTGATTTTCGAGCTTGAGGAGGAGGTGTTTGAGGCTCAGGGGGACCCCCCCTGAGGACCTCCAGGAGACGGTTTGTCCAAACTGTTGAGAAAAAAGGGTTTATTGGGACATCATAATTCTGCTCTAGCAGGACATCCAGGGAGTAAGGTATTTTTAAATCTCTTTCTCCCCGGGGTTTTGGGGCCAATGCTAATAAAAGATGTTATAACTTTTGTGCGTCCTGTGGGGTTTGTGCTCGCTCTAAGACCCTCATACCCGTCGTCTGGGACCCTTTTCCCTTGAAACTTCCGGAGCGTCCCATGGACTCATTTATCTATGAATTCATTTCGGACTTCCTCCGTCGTCAGGGAATACTTCATACTGGTGGTTGTTGCCCGGTTCAGTAAGATGGACATTTCGTTGCTTTTCCTGCACCACTAATGCTAAAACTCTGGCGCAGGTTTTTCATTAGGGAGATCTTTTAAAGACTTATGGGTTGCCTTCTGATGGGGTGTCAATGGGGGGTCTCGTTTGTGTCCAAATTTTGGAGGGCATTTTTTTTACGTCGGGGGATTGCAATTGTATTTTCCTCGGCTTTTCAATCGGACCAATGGTCAGACAGAGCGTCTGAAACAGGCTTAGAGAAATATTTTCCGGTGTTTTGTTTTTTAGAGAACAAAGGGGGACTGTTTTTCTTTCTTGCCTCTGGGGAGAGTTCGCTTTTAACAACAGGGGAGCCCAAGTCCACTGGTAAGTCCCCGTTTTTTGGGGCATATGGTTTTCAATCCCAGTTTTGTTACTTTCAATGGGGGGGGCCCCCTTTTGGGGTTCCTGAGGAGGAGCGTTTTCTCGCCTTGCTTCAGGGGTGGAGAGGTGTAAATTTAATAATTGAGTGCGATGGGGAACCGTTTCAAACGTATGGTGATAGGAGGGGGAGTTTTGGTCCAATCTGAATGTGAAGAACTGGTATGGTTGTCTACCAGGAATAAAAAAAACAAAAGGTGCCCTCCTGGAAACTGGGTCCCAGATTATCGGGGCCGTACAGGTTCAGTTCCTAATTTAACTGTGGCCCTTTCGTCTGGACCTCCCTCCTAGTTTAAAATTCATAATGTTTTCCACAAGTCATTTCTTAAAAGGATGTGGCACCCATCATACCGTCACCTCACCTCCTCCTCCTTGTGTTGGTCAATTTGTAACTTTGGAATTTCCCAAATATCAAAAGATCATTGATCACTCAAAACGCCGGGCCCTTCATACTTGGTGCATTTGGAAGGGGTTTTGGTCCAAGGAGAGGACGTGGGTCCCTGCGTTGATGTTAAAGAGATCGTTTGGGGTTGGACCTTCCACAGAACTCACCCGGGGGGCCTGGCCCTGAGGGCCGGGAGGCCCCTCGTAGAAGGGGGGTTGTCCCTGTGGCTTGCCACGAAGATCGGCGCGGTTTGCACATTTTGATTCTCCCGCTGATTCTGTTCTTTTTGTTTGGCACTAGGGAGTTTAATTCTGTTCTTTTTGCTCGGTGTGGGACTGGGTGGGAGTTTCTCCCGGCTGCAATTGATTATTTGTTGGGTTGGTTTCCTTTTAATTCCCCGGTTGTCTGCTTGGGGGAGTTGCCCCGTGAACCTTCATGCGACCACAGATAGGAATGAATCTGTATTTGACTTTAGTTGTGAGCTTCCTTAGGTTTTTTCTAAGCCCCAACTTGGTTAAAGGTTTTTTCCCAACCATTTATGTTCCTTTTTGGGGTTTGAGTGTTTTATGCGCGATTTTTATCCGTCGTCTTATATGTTAATCTGTTATTTAGTGGACAGCCATATCCCTTTGGTGGTAGGGCAGGATCCTTCTTAGGCGATTACGGGTTCAGGGTCTGATAGGAGACAGGGTTAGGTTGGAGACTTGGACTCTGAACCATTATCAGTACCTCCAAGGTGAGGGATTAGTTAGGACCCCAGTTTGGGGTCAGGTTAGATCCCGGTCCACCTCTTTCCTGTTTTCAGCTCATCAAGTCCTCAAGATTAACCCTGAGTTCAGCAGATATCGTGTCAGGTAAATCTATTCTATACTTACATGCTGATGTTGCTATAACTAGTTGTTGTATAGAGTGTTGTTCCTGTATTAATAGTTTACTGACATTGTATACATATCATTAGACAGCGTGACAGGCGTGCCCTAAAAATAAACTTGGAGCGGCGCCAATCCCTCTTACCTGAATGTCTGTACCGGAAGGTGAGGCACCCGTTCTAGTAGAGGAGCCCTTGCAATGTGATCCGGTTGACGTTGTCGCAGTGGAGGCACCCGTTCCTGCAAAAAACTCTGCCCGGCAGCACCCCAGATCCCGCTGTCTGCCCCCGTCGCTGAGACAGAAGAAGCGACACCCGTCCTCATGGAGGAGGCCGCGCAGGCACCAGAGGTCTACCTGCCTGTACCGGAGCCCCGACTGTCATCTGTTCCAGAGGCCGGCTGCTTCCTCCGCAGGTGAGCACCGCCAGGACTGGGGGGCGCCAGGAAGCTGCCGCAAACCGGACACTGTAAGCTGGCATTTGATGGTGGAGACATGGAGCCTGGTGGAGGAGAATTACAACCGGCGTCAGGAGGAAGAGTGAGACGTTGGGAGCGGGAAGCAGAGCGACAAAGGGAGCAGCGAGAATCCCAAAAGCTTCGCCAATGTCAGCTGGAGAAGGACCGGGCAGAGAAGGACCGGATGAGAAAAGATAAAGGAACCCTGTGGGAGCCGCGGCGTAAGGGTGCAGTACGGAGCTTTAAATTGAAAGGTGGTTGGGGCTTCATCCAGGAGCCTGGACTTTATTTAGAAGTTTTTGTGAACCGGCGGGACGTGGAGGCTCACCTCCCAGAAGGACACCCGGGGAGGGACCTGTTTGCCAGGAGACTTGGTGACTTACACCCGACACTGGGGTTACAATGGATGGTACGCCCTAAATGTTACCAGGTGCGACCCCTACTCCCCAGAGTGTCAGGAACCTGTGAGACCCTCGGAGCCTTCAGCCTCCCACATCCAGGCCTCTGCAAAAGTGCCCACCCCACGCCGTAAATCTCCCCAGCCTCCCTCAGTGGTCTCCTCAGCAGCCCCAGCTATGGACATGATAACTATAGCTGGCCCGTACCCGGCGCCTGTTAGGCCCCCTGGGTTCGTTCAGTCCGGGACATAGGGTTCCAGACCCGGAGGGAGATGAAAGAGGTGGCCACACAGACACAGATAGCGGGTCACGACTTGACTGTACAGGCCACACGACGTCATCAGGTCCTGGTGGTCCTTGGTGTCTCGGATGTTTGGCAAGCATCAGAAGAGTACCAGGTGGTACCTGGAACACCCCTGCCAAAGAATTATAAATAACCCGGACAGGGTCCCTGTATGTAAATAGTTAACTTGTTGATGTACCCGGACGGGTGAATGTTCATAAAAAAGTTTTTTAATTTAATAAAAAAAACAAAACACAGTTTTCATTACTTTTATTACAGTCTCATCCTGCGACGCCATCGATCTCCTGTAAAAAAATGAAAAAAAAAAAAAAAAAAAGTATACCACCTGTCCGACGCAGTCCATAGTAACGAGTGTCCCACGACGATCCAGCTCTGCTACATCAGAATGACAGGCAGAGCCTGTCATCCCGGCGCAGCACAGCTGATTACCTGCTTCCCCTGCGGTGACGTCATCGGACTGACTGCTTTACGGCCGGGATTACCCAGCTGTCACTGCAGTTATCGCGAAAAACTGCATGTGACCGCCGGGGAAAGATGATGGCGGCCATGAAGCAGTCCAGGCCGTGACCGCCGAGATCTTCTGCCAGGTAAGTGCCGCTGACTTCCTGACAGACCCGACCGACGGACACTCACAGTGACAGTGACAAATCCGATTCCGGTATTCGATAAGACGAAAATATCTAAACGAATTATCGAAAGGCCGATAGAGCTAATATCGGCCGATACCCGATATTTGCAGTATCGTATCGCTCAACACTACTTCTTACCTCTACACTCTGTGCAATAGTGATACAGCTGGACTTCCTTATATCCGCCCGGGGTGGGGATATGGGAGCAGCCAGTCCGACCCATCTCCCTGACTGCTCGTAAGCCCGTCCCTTTCCACACCCTATTCAAACTGTCAGCACCATATGTGCTGGAGCATGCTTGGACTTTGAAAAATCGCCACAGCTAAAAGACATTGGGAACGCATTGTGTCCACACAATCTAAGGAGATTTGTAACAAGTTATCACTTAGCTTAGTGATTGGTAGGTACAGTGACCGCTGGGATCCGCACCCATTGGCAGAATGGGGAACTTTAACCCTTGTCACACAATGGAGCAGCAGGTCAGACCCTTGGACGCCGCTCGATTCCTTCTCTTTGTGGCTGCCCGATAAAGCTGGCGGCAAAATATATCTTGATTCCTTCACGCATTTTGCACGTGGCCAAATGCAGACAGAAATGTCAGATTTAAATGCCGGAGCGCTCAGTATAACTTTCCACAATCAGAGGATTATTCATCACTTCACTATTGTTTAGCGGGAGGGAAAAAAAATCTGAGATTTTCTCCATAAAAGTAGAGCACGGCCTCAAAACCCACAAGGAGCCGCCAGACGTGCGATTGTTTCGCTAAAAATAAAAGCACAATCGTTTGTTTTCTAATTCAGAATTCGTGAGCCGCATTGTATGGCGCTCAGTAGCTGACACCCTCCTCGCGCCTCGTCACCAAAGACCCTGATAAAGAAGCCGCTGCCGCAGATTTATCTGCCGAGGATTATTTACAGACCGATCACAATTGTCACTTAGTAAATAGCCTAACGCCTAATAAAACCAGTCTCCTCGGGAAAAGTTTCTCCTTTGTTGTGGCGCTTCACGATTCTGCATCTTCTGCTTTTTGTTCCCAGGATGGCACAGCGTCATAGGGACAGCGGTCCACAACAACATGGCTGCTGCACTATCTGCAGCCAGGCTGCACTACTTTTATGTAGATAATGGTGGCATGCTAAGCCCAAATTTTCCTACAGAGCCACACGATTCCTCTCCTCTGCCACGGGCTTCTTATACCTCTCCCACAAGTTTAGGGAAAGTTGGGAAGTAGGAATATAGAGTGGAGCCTGTAAGTAGACGGGAGCCAGGTCTGGTTGGTCCTGTGCCATGACTTCCATTTAATATTATTGTAGGTCTGCCCTGTGTACAGATCATTGTACAGGAAGAGGAGGAGGTGAGCTGTGACATCACCTATTGTGAATGGTGGATCCTGGGTTATCAGCTGTATATAGAGGAGTTATCAGTCACTGTACAGGAGGAGGTGAGCTGTGACATCACCTATTGTGAATGGTGGATCCTGTGTTATCTACTGTATATAGAGGTGTTAT
The DNA here is from genome assembly GCA_033576555.1 of Oophaga sylvatica. Classification (NCBI taxonomy): domain Eukaryota; kingdom Metazoa; phylum Chordata; class Amphibia; order Anura; family Dendrobatidae; genus Oophaga; species Oophaga sylvatica. The sequence goes on along the minus strand of JARQOD010000007.1, from coordinate 106,786,702 downwards.
CAGTCATTGTACAGGAGGAGGAGGAGGTGAGCTGTGATATCACCTATTGTGAATGGTGGATCCTGTTTTATCTACTGTATATAGAGGAGTTATCAGTCACTGTACAGGAGGAGGTGAGCTGTGACATCACCTATTGTGAATGGTGCATCCTGTGTGCTCTACTGTATATAGAGGTGTTATCAGTCATTGTACAAGAGGAGGAGGTGAGCTGTGACATCACCTATTGTGAATGGTCGATCCTGTGTTATCTGCTGTACATAGAGGTGTTATCAGTCATTGTACAGGAGGAGGAGGTGAGCTGTGATATCACCTATTGTGTATGGTGGATACTGTGTTATCTACTGTATATAGAGGAGTTATCAGTCATTGTACAGGAGGAGGAGGTGAGCTGTGATATCACCTATTGTGAATGGTGGATCCTGTGTGCTCTACTGTGTATATAGTTATATAATCCAAATTACCATTGGAAGCATTATGCCAAAAATTTACAAAACTTTATTAGAAAATTACATTCATAACAATACACAGTTAAAAGATCCATTAAAAAGGGATGTATATACAGTATACTCCCACAGGTGTAGGTACCATGACTTATAAATGAATTTTAATCTAAAGTCAAAGGCTAGATATTGCTGCTAAGTATGATGCGTCAACAAATAGTGCTATTAAACAATGTTAGATATTTTAAATTGATTAGAATACAGGCACTATATAATTAGCCAGTAATTTGCCAATATACTTTCTGCGGCCACAGCTGCCAAGCGTATTAATAGAATGGTATTTCACTTAATGTAGTCATAGTTTCAATACACACTATGATTGTAAATGTACCGCTAATGCGGACTAATATATTATCCAGTGATGAATTTCGCATAGAAAAATGTCCACTATGATGTATTTGTAGACTATGCTAGACAGCAGTGCTGAATGTTAGATGTATATGACTAAACTTCAGGCATCTATGTATAGTTAGATTCATGATTTGTCACCTTGAATAAAGCAGTCATAAATGCCAAGTATATGCACTATTAGGGGATGTGTCACTAACACATTGCCAAAAATAATATAGTGTGGTTAAAAAGGTGCCTTGTGTGCGGACTGATATATTATCCAGTGATACATCCGAAATCAGATATAGTCCGCTATGGCCCCATAACCACATTTATATATCTAAATGACACAATATAACAGTGCTAGTCATGAGAGGTATACAACCTTGTGGGGGTCCAATGTTCCCCGACGCGCGTATCACTGGATAATATATTAGTCCGCATTAGCGGTACATTTACAATCATAGTGTGTATTGAAACTATGACTACATTAAGTGAAATACCATTCTATTAATACGCTTGGCAGCTGTGGCCGCAGAAAGTATATTGGCAAATTACTGGCTAATTATATAGTGCCTGTATTCTAATCAATTTAAAATATCTAACATTGTTTAATAGCACTATTTGTTGACGCATCATACTTAGCAGCAATATCTAGCCTTTGACTCTAGATTAAAATTCATTTATAAGTCATGGTACCTACACCTGTGGGAGTATACTGTATATACATCCCTTTTTAATGGATCTTTTAACTGTGTATTGTTATGAATGTAATTTTCTAATAAAGTTTTGTAAATTTTTGGCATAATGCTTCCAATGCTAATTTGGATTATACTTCTGTATAGGAAGTGCCACTCTATTAGGCTGACATTGGTAGGATTTTTTGTGTATATAGTTATCAGTCACTGTACAGGAGGAGGTGAGCTGTGACATCACCTATTGTGAATGGTGGATCCTGGGTTATCAGCTGTATATAGAGGTGTTATCAGTCATTGTACAGGAGGAGGTGAGCTGTGACATCACCTATTGTGAATGGTGGATCCTGTGTTATCTACTGTATATAGAGGTGTTATCAGTCATTGTACAGGAGGAGGAGGTGAGCTGTGACATCACCTATTGTGAATGGTGGATCCTGGGTTATCTACTGTATGTAGAGGTGTTATCAGTCATTGTACAGGAGGAGGTGAGCTGTGACATCACCTATTGTGAATGGTAGATCCTGTGTTATCAGCTGTATATAGAGGTGTTATCAGTCATTATACAGGAGGAGGAGGTGAGCTGTGACATCACCTATTGTGAATGGTGGACCCTGTGTTATCTACTGTATATAGAGGTGTTATCAGTCATTGTACAGGAGGGGGAGGAGGTGAGCTGTGACATCACCTATTGTGAATGGTGGATCCTGGGTTATCTACTGTATGTAGAGGTGTTATCAGCCATTGTATAGGAGGAGGTGAGCTGTGACATCACCTATTGTGAATGGTGGATCCTGGGTTATCTACTGTATGTAGAGGTGTTATCAGTCATTGTACAGGAGGAGGTGAGCTGTGACATCACCTATTGTGAATGGTAGATCCTGTGTTATCAGCTGTATTATAGAGGTGTTATCAGTCATTATACAGGAGGAGGAGGTGAGCTGTGACATCACCTATTGTGAATGGTGGACCCTGTGTTATCTACTGTATATAGAGGTGTTATCAGTCATTGTACAGGAGGGGGAGGAGGTGAGCTGTGACATCACCTATTGTGAATGGTGGATCCTGGGTTATCTACTGTATGTAGAGGTGTTATCAGCCATTGTACAGGAGGAGGTGAGCTGTGATATCACCTATTGTGAATGGTGGATCCTATGTTATCTACTGTATATAGAGGTGTTATCAGTCATTGTACAGGAGGAGGAGGTGAGCTGTGACATCACCTATTGTGAATGGTGGATCCTGGGTTATCTACTGTATGTAGAGGTGTTATCAGTCATTGTACAGGAGGAGGTGAGCTGTTGTGTCGACCCGCCACCACAATTGTGGGTTACCAGGGCAATGGGGTACTCAGAGCCGAGCCCATGGAAGTCTATGGGGATTCTTGTCACAGGTAGCTGTGGCTCGGTCTGTGGCCCGGGCGGTCTGGCGTATGTTGGGGATATATTTACAGGGATTGATGTATGTACAGTTCGTGACGCCACCTGTAGTGTTCTGGTAATTAGTACCAGCGCTGCTGTAGATCTCTGAGGGGATGGTGAGGCAGCTAGATGTCGGGTCCCCTACAGGTGGGACTGGTCCCTCAAAGTCTATGTGAGTAGTGAAGTCGAGTGCGGTTAAAGAACACAGTCTCACACGGTCAGCGTCTTTCCATACCTTTACTTGCAAGATGTTAAGGCAGGTCCCAGGGAGGCTGATCCAAGGAGAGTGTATCTTGAGACGGCAGCTGGACAAGTTAGGGGCCTCCTTTATCTCCAATATGACGAGTGCAACTAGCATGGAGCGTAGTTCCCTCTATTCTCCAGCTTATCCAAAGCTGTACCTGCCCAGTCAGCTTAGTGTTAGGGGCCTTCCTATGAAGGAGCTGAATTCTTACGTGGTCCTGCAGAACTCTGAAGTCTTCACTCCCCCTGACCCCAGTTACGTACTGACTATAAGGGGCTTGTCTGCCGCGACCTAGGGTCCGGTAGATTCCTGGTTTTCCTGTCACCGTGCCTGAAACAACAGTGACTCTTCGGTCCCCAGTGACCGGTAGCAACGTGCTGGACTTCTGCAATCCTGTAGCACTAATTCTATAATCCACTTGCCTTTCGCCTTGTCCACGCTGGTAACATAAGCACTCTTACTAGCCAAGGGTTGAGCAGTCACTTCTTTCCTTTTCCTTCCAATGAAGCTAGCCACGGATGCTCAGTTATCACAGGCAGGAGCACGTCACTGTACCTGATACCGTCCTCTAGACAGGGATGCTGATGACTTTCCGTGCTATTACTTCTCCTTTCTTCAGTGGGTGCTGAGAGGGTGATACAGCTCTGACCAGACTAAGGTGTATTCCAAACACCTATACCAGACTCCACTAAATGAACTGGGATGAAGCAGGCTAGACTCTTTCCTCCCTCCAACGTCTTCTCACAGATGTCTAAGCTCTACTCCACACGTCCTCACTGTCCAAAGACAGGAACAAGACTCATCACTCTAACACCTATTACCTTGACCACTCCTCTAGAGTATACTTCACTACCCTAGGGTGTGTCTAATGTGTGTAGAGTGAATGCATATTGAGCATTAAGCCGCCGTCTCGCCATACACTCTCCAGGGTACTGCGTGTGCCTACCACCAGGGCTACACATTCCCCCATGGTAAACGACAGCACTCCCGGGCTGTGAAATACAAAAGACATTTTGTTTATGCAATAACAATAACAATAACATCTTCCCATCCGGGAGGTGAGGAAATCTTGAACGTTACAAACTTTTATAGAAAAATACAAATATCAATCAGCATTCAATAAATATACAAGATACTTGTGAAGGACCCGCACCAAACCTTCAACGTGGGTCCTGGGTGGGCTGCAGGACGTCCAATTGCAGACCTCACTCAGTGCCACACCATACGGGTTTTGTTTTTCAGAGGTAGTTATGGATGGTTTTTGTAAAACCAAGATAGGGCGCCGAAGCGCAACTATGTACAAGAAAGTTCTGGGTTAGCATAGTCCTTAACCTCAAAAGTCCATTTCTAAAGGAAGACATATCATATCAAACCACATTATCAAAGTGCAACTGCTTATCATCTATCAATTATTATTTACCCAGCCGGGCATTCTATAATTAGAAATATATATTCATTATATATAATACTTGTGCAAAACTTTTTCAAAAACATTTTAAACTTTCTGCTATAGTACTGATGGTAGACCCAATATGGATCTCACCAACTCTTTACTATTTATTCATTTTCTGCAAATACTTTTTCCACTACATTTTCCACCCCGGGGGCTGGAACGATGCAATGAGCCCTTGATCCCAAGACCAGCAAATCATGTGCTGCGATCAGGGTCTGGGTCGCGACAGTTCTGGTGCGAACCTCCAGGGGCGCAACTGGTACAGTCTCTCCACATGACACCGATTGCGTCTCAATTACTGTTAGCGATATGGACCGCGTTAGGGATTGCGATCGAGACTGTGTCGCACGCTGCGATGAAGAGGTGACTTTAATTCGTGATGCACTTTGGGTCGCATGTTGCGATGACTTTGAAGGGGGCGATGCTGGGGCACGGCCGGACGCTGTTTGTACTGGAGACGGGGACGCTGCGGCAATGGTGACGGTACCGGCGTCTGGGACGGGGTCGCGGACGATGGCGACGTTCAGGGCATACCACCCCTTCATTCCCCAATGTCGCGTATAGGTGACTATATCTCCGTTCACTAAGTCCCTCCCGGGATGACCTTGCGGCAGGTGAGATTCCACGTCACGCCTGCTGACAAAGACCGCTGGGTAGAGGCCCGGTTCACGGATAAAGCCCCAGCCCTTCCGGAGCTGGAACTCAGTCACACACCCCCGCCGCCGCGGTTCCCGTAAGGTACCTTTGTCGCGACGGACAGTCTCCTTGTCGGCAATCAGCTCGGCATATTGTCGCTGGCGGTTCCTCTGGATTTCCCGCTCTTCCTCCTGCTGGCGCCTCTTCGTCTCCTCACGACTCTGCCATTCTTGCTCCCACTGGGCGGTGTAGGCGACGTCATCCAGGCGCGCCATTTCGTCCCAGTCCACATCTGGTAGTGACGGACAGGACCCCTCCGGTGTCCCTGCCGGGGACCGATAATCTGCTGCGGCCTCCTGGCCGGGCGGGCGTTCCGGGATTGGCTGTACCTCCTCAACCTCCTCCGCTTCCACCGCTTCACCGGTGGGGTCAGGAACGGTACTTTCGGGGGCAGCCTCCGGTTGCTCCTTCGCCTTGGGCAGCAGACTTTTCGGTTTTTGGAATCGTGGGGGTTCGTTGAGGGGAGAGGACGCCGTGTTCGTCATTTGCCACTTCAGCAGGTTACATCGGCGTCTCTCTATCTCCTCCAGTCCAGGTTGGAACATCTTCTTTAGGCGCGAGTTCTCCTCCTGAACCTCTAACAACGCCTGTTGCAGGTGCAGGATTGCATAAGTCTCCGATGCCGATGGCAGCTTGGCGGGGGCACGGGGCCTGCCTTCCTCCGCTGCCCCGCTCGGCTGCACACGTCCTGCCTCCATCATTTTCCAGAAGATCCTTTCTTTCTGCGAGACATCCGGTCTCTTCCGTGGAGGTGGGGTTTGCGTCTCCTCCTCCTCACAGGGAAGGTGAAGAGGAGGCGGACCTCCTTTGCTGTAGGGCAGGACCGCATGTTGTAATAGCACTTTGAGAGGGCAGGCATTTTCTTCGCGCCACAGGGGGTAGACGCCCACGAAGGTACGCCCACCTTCTTCTCCAGCGCCTGAGGGCGCGAATATGGCGACAAAAATGGCGATTTTGGCGCCAAAAGTGCAAACAGTCCTTTTTACAAAAACAAGTCCTTAGGCACACAGGGCTCGCAATTTCGCGAGTTTCGTATCCTGTTCGTGACGCCAAGTTGTTGTGTCGACCCGCCACCACAATTGTGGGTTACCAGGGCAATGGGGTACTCAGAGCCGAGCCCATGGAAGTCTATGGGGATTCTTGTCACAGGTAGCTGTGGCTCGGTCTGTGGCCCGGGCGGTCTGGCGTATGTTGGGGATATATTTACAGGGGATTGATGTATGTACAGTTCGTGACGCCACCTGTAGTGTTCTGGTAATTAGTACCAGCGCTGCTGTAGATCTCTGAGGGGATGGTGAGGCAGCTAGATGTCGGGTCCCCTACAGGTGGGACTGGTCCCTCAAAGTCTATGTGAGTAGTGAAGTCGAGTGCGGTTAAAGAACACAGTCTCACACGGTCAGCGTCTTTCCATACCTTTACTTGCAAGATGTTAAGGCAGGTCCCAGGGAGGCTGATCCAAGGAGAGTGTATCTTGAGACGGCAGCTGGACAAGTTAGGGGCCTCCTTTATCTCCAATATGACGAGTGCAACTAGCATGGAGCGTAGTTCCCTCTATTCTCCAGCTTATCCAAAGCTGTACCTGCCCAGTCAGCTTAGTGTTAGGGGCCTTCCTATGAAGGAGCTGAATTCTTACGTGGTCCTGCAGAACTCTGAAGTCTTCACTCCCCCTGACCCCAGTTACGTACTGACTATAAGGGGCTTGTCTGCCGCGACCTAGGGTCCGGTAGATTCCTGGTTTTCCTGTCACCGTGCCTGAAACAACAGTGACTCTTCGGTCCCCAGTGACCGTAGCAACGTGCTGGACTTCTGCAATCCTGTAGCACTAATTCTATAATCCACTTGCCTTTCGCCTTGTCCACGCTGGTAACATAAGCACTCTTACTAGCCAAGGGTTGAGCAGTCACTTCTTTCCTTTTCCTTCCAATGAAGCTAGCCACGGATGCTCAGTTATCACAGGCAGGAGCACGTCACTGTACCTGATACCGTCCTCTAGACAGGGATGCTGATGACTTTCCGTGCTATTACTTCTCCTTTCTTCAGTGGGTGCTGAGAGGGTGATACAGCTCTGACCAGACTAAGGTGTATTCCAAACACCTATACCAGACTCCACTAAATGAACTGGGATGAAGCAGGCTAGACTCTTTCCTCCCTCCAACGTCTTCTCACAGATGTCTAAGCTCTACTCCACACGTCCTCACTGTCCAAAGACAGGAACAAGACTCATCACTCTAACACCTATTACCTTGACCACTCCTCTAGAGTATACTTCACTACCCTAGGGGTGTGTCTAATGTGTGTAGAGTGAATGCATATTGAGCATTAAGCCGCCGTCTCGCCATACACTCTCCAGGGTACTGCGTGTGCCTACCACCAGGGCTACACACTGTGACATCACCTATTGTGAATGGTAGATCCTGTGTTATCAGCTGTATATAGAGGTGTTATCAGTCATTATACAGGAGGAGGAGGTGAGCTGTGACATCACCTATTGTGAATGGTGGACCCTGTGTTATCTACTGTATATAGAGGTGTTATCAGTCATTGTACAGGAGGGGGAGGAGGTGAGCTGTGACATCACCTATTGTGAATGGTGGATCCTGGGTTATCTACTGTATGTAGAGGTGTTATCAGTCATTGTACAGGAGGGGGAGGAGGTGAGCTGTGACATCACCTATTGTGTATGGTAGATCCTGTGTTATCAGCTGTATATAGAGGTGTTATCAGTCATTATACAGGAGGAGGAGGTGAGCTGTGACATCACCTATTGTGAATGGTGGATCCTGTGTTATCTACTGTATATAGAGGAGTTATCAGTCATTGTACAGGAGGAGGAGGTGAGCTGTGACATCACCTATTGTGAATGGTGGATCCTGGGTTATCTACTGTATGTAGAGGTGTTATCAGCCATTGTATAGGAGGTGGAGAAGGTGATCTATGATATCGCCTACTGTAAATGGTGGCTCCTGTGTTATCTTTATATTCAGTGGCATTTAAAAGTTTGGCCACCCCTGGTCAAAATTTCTGTTAGGCTATGTGCACACGTATGAGGATTGCCGCGGAGATTTCTGCGGCAATCCCGCATCTACCTGCCACGGGAAATACGCATTTTATAGGTATGCGTATTCCCGCCAGAAACTAGCGTTTTGCAAGCGTAATTAGCTTGCAGAATGCTAGCGTTTTCCAAGCGATCTGTAGCATCGCTTAGAAAACTGATTGACAGGTTGCTCACACGAGTCACACATAGTGTTTGACAAGTGTGATCAACTTTTTACTATTGATGCCGCCTATGCCGCATCAATAGTAGAAAGATCTAATGTTAAAAATAATAAAAAAAATAATAAACCGTGCTATTCTCACCTTCCGGCGGCCCCCCGCAGCCTTCCTGCCTCTCAGCGACGCTCCCGACCAATCCCGTTCCCAGGGATGCTTAGCGACAATGACCCCAGATGACGTAGCATCACGCGAGACCGCTACGTCATCTGGGGTCATTGTCGCTAAGCACGCCTGGGAACGGGATTGGTCGGGAGCGTCGCTGAGAGGCGGGAAGGCTGCGGGGGCCGCCAAAAGGTGAGAATGTCACTATTTTTTATTTTAATTATTGTTTTAATATGGATATGGTACCCAGGGCCTGGAGGAGAGTATCCTCTCCTCCAGACCCTGGGTACCATCCGCACATGAACCGCTCACTTTGCGAATGGTGGACACAGCCACATGCGGAAAGTAAGCAGTTCAATGGATTCCTATGTGTGCGGAATCGCCGCGATTCCGGAAAAAGAATGAACATACTGCGTTTTTTTGCAGAAAAAAACAGCATGTGCACAAAAATTGCGGAATGCATTCTACTAATAGGATGATTAATGCATGCGTTTTTTCAGCGGAAAACCGCCGCAAATACGCTAAAAAAATGCAAAAAATCCTCGACTTGTGCACATAGCCTTATTGTAAACAGTTAAGCAGGTTGAAGATGAAATGCTCTCAAAATCTTAAAGTAAAAGATGACACGATTCCTTTATATTTTAGGGATAAAGAAACTATATTGCCTTTTTTTTCCATTTTAAAAATTCCAAAAAGGAAAATGGTCCGATGCAAAAGCTTGTCCATCTTAGAGATTTGTGTGTTCAGATAACTTTGACCAAGGCTTCAGACCTTAATCAGCCTGTTAGGGTTATGGCTTGTTCACTATCATCGTTAGGAAAGGTCAGGTGATGCAAATTTCCCAACTTTATAAAAAAACAGCCTCCTCTAACCTTGTGCCAAAAAACAGCAACCATGAGTTCTTCTAAAGGGTATGCCACACTAAACAACATCGCTAACGGGATCGCTAAAAAACGTCACTATTTAGCGATCCCGTTAGCGATGTTGTTGTGTGCAGCATGTAGCAACGACGTGGCCCCTGCTGTGATCTCGTCCGTCGTCCTGATCGTTCCGGACCCTATTCTGATCGTCGGCGTCCCGCTGGGTAAGTATATATCGCTGAGTGTGGCACCTTTTTTAGCGATTTAGCGGTACTTTTGTACCGCTAAAGTCGTTAAGGAGATCGCTAACCGCGATAGCGTCCTTAACGACATCGCTAAATGTGGCCGACACTAGCGATATTGTAAACGATCCCGCTAGCGATCTCATTAGTATGCGACGCTAACGAGATCGTTAGCGGGATCGTGTAGTGTGGCAGTACCTTCAGCTGCTGCCTAGCACTCTGAAAGTGAAAATGGTGGAGGCCCACAAAGAGAAGAAGGCTATAAGAAGATAGCAAAGGGTTTTTAAGTTGTCCTTTCCTCAGTTCAAAATGTAATTAAGAAATGGCAGTTACCAGGAACAGTGGAGGTCAAGATAAGGTCTGTAAGATCAAGCAAACTTTCAGTGAGATGATTGTAGGATTGCTAGAGAGGCAAATCAGAACCCCCGCTTGACTGCAAAAGATGTTCAGAAAGATTTAGCAGCCTCTGGAGTTGTGGTACATTGTTCAACTGTTCAGAGACACCTGTACAAATATGGCCTTCATGGAAGAGTAATCAGAAAAAAACCTCTCCTGCGTCCTCACCATAAAATTCAGCATCAAAAAGTATACTAATGAGATGAACTTGATACCAGGCTGTTTGCGCTCCCGTAGTAGTAGAGTCCAGAAATTCTTATAATCCAGATAATCCAAAGAAAGGATTTTTATTATATATCAAAAACAAAGCACATACAACGCATTTCGACAATATAGGATGTCTTCCTCAGGTATGTGATGGAAGAGTAATCAGAAAAAACCTCTCCTGCGTCCTCACCATAAAATTCAGCATCAAAAGTATGCAAGAGAACATTTAAACAAGCCTGATTGCATTTTGGAAACAAGTCATGTCGAGTGATGAGGCTAAAATAGAACTTTTTAGCCACAATGATCAAAGGTATGTGTGGAGAAAAAAGGGCACAGAATATAAGAAAAAGAACATCTCGCCGACCATTATGTATGATTCCCCCACACACTGTATGATGCCTCCACAGTGTCCCACAATAGTATGATGCCTCCACAGTGCCTCACACACAGTATGATTCCCCCACACACTGTATGATGCCTCCACAGTGTCCCACACATAGTATGATGCCTCCACAGTGCCTCACACACAGTATGATTTCCCCACACACAGTAGGATGTCTCCTCAGTGCCCCACACACAGTAGGATGCCCCCTCAGTGCCCCACACACAGTATGATGTCCCCTCAGTGCCCCACACACAGTATGATGCCCCCTCAGTGCCCCACACACAGTATGATGTCCCATCAGTTCCCCACACAGTATGATGTCCCAATAGTGCCCCACACTACGCTTTGCGTAGGAGGCACGATGATGTCACTAGGAAGCATGTCTGCTACACTCCTTGTGGGAATAAGGCCAGAGTATTGGATGTATGCCTGACGGAGAATTGGATGTATGCCTCCACAGTGTCCCACACATAGTATGATGCCTCCACAGTGCCTCACACAGAGTATGATTCCCCCACACACAGTATGATGTCCCCTCAGTGCCCCACACACAGTAGGATGCCCCTTCAGTGCCCCACACACAGTAGGATGCACCCTCAGTGCCCCACACACAGTATGATGCCCCCTCAGTGCCCCACACACAGTATGATGTCCCATCAGTTCCCCACATACAGTATGATGTCCCATTAGTGCTCCACACACAGTATGATGTCCCCTCAGTGCCCCACACACAGTATGATGCCCCCTCAGTGCCCCACACACAGTATGATATCCCATCAGTTCCCCACATACAGTATGATTGTCCCATTAGTGCTCCACACACAGTATGATGTCCCCTCAGTGCCCCACACACAGTATGATGCCCCCTCAGTGCCCCACACACAGTATGATGTCCCATCAGTTCCCCACATACAGTATGATGTCCCATTAGTGCTCCACACACAGTATGATGTCCCCTCAGTGCCCCACACACAGTATGATGCCCCCTCAGTGCCCCACACACAGTATGATATCCCATCAGTTCCCCACACAGTATGATGTCCCAATAGTGCCCCACACTACGCTTTGCGCAGGAGGCACGATGATGTCACTAGGGAGCATGTCTGCTACACTCCTTGTGGGAATAAGGCCAGAGTATTGGATGTATGCCTGCCGGAGAATTTGATGTATACCTGCCGAAGTATTGGATGTATACCTGCCGGAGTATTGGTCTGCCGTATGTGCTGTACTTACCCGCTGTGCTTACCTTTGTGCCGGAGCACGGCTGTTTTATGTTAAAGTCCCTCCGGGGTTTATGGAGCTAATAATCCTTGTTGGTAAAATGTTGCCTGAACACTGCCTAATGCCCACCTGAGCGACAATATATATAACTGCTTGCCTCACCCAAATCCCCCCATGTGCTTCTCCAGTCTGTAACAGGAGCAGACTGTGACGCCCCCAGCTGGCACAATCTAGTGACGTCACTGCTCCCGTTTTCGGTCTGTACAGCATCTGGGCAGAATGTTTTCATTCACTGACAACAAGCAGAGTTCTTGAAATTAGTGAGAAAATGAAACACAACGTATATTAGAGAGTAGCAGAACTCGCCCATCTACACTACATACTACACTGCAGGGGGTGCACGAATCCCCCCGCACACCAGTAGGATGATTGTCACTTACCCTCATTCTCAGACTTTCAGTTTTTCATAAGAACGTCTGGAAACTTTTTAGCGATTTTACAGGGGGCCTTTAGGTTCTAATCACGGACACGGCCCCCGTCTGGACCACGTGTGATGGAGGCCGCAGACAAGTGACGGATGGATATAGATTTTACTGCGGAGGAAGGAGAACGATTTTTCTAGCAGTTAATGGCGCTGTCAAACACGCGTCAAATATTTTTGGACAGAATTGCTCCAGGATATTTCAGCCTTATAAGTGAGGGCAATCATTTCGGATTTAAAGGGGATGTGACGTATAATTTTATAAAACACGCTTCTTCTTAGGCTTTGGAATATTCCTGATATGAAATCAGTCACATTAAAGCTTCTGGATTTCCCGTAGGATTCAGCATCTGATATTAATTCTGCACTTTCTGACAAGTCAAATTGTCAAGAGCATCTAAAGCCTAAGATCTAAACCTGCGGTACTGGGTACAGGTACCCCCGGGGGTACGCTCCATGCCTTAAGGCGGGAACATGCGTTATCCTATGATATTCAGCTCTTCCAATCATCAGAACTGGTCACCATTGTCACCAGGCCATTAGACTAGACCAATAATTGTGCTTTATTAGGAAATCTCCAGTCTCGGTTCCGGCAGGTGAAGGATTTCCAGCTCTCAGTCACGTCGTAGGCCGTCTCAGAAAAATGTGTGGCATCCTTTGTGTTGTGTATTGTCCAATGGTATCCATGTTTTCCAGGATCATGCTGTGCTTCAATCATGGCTGTGCCACTCGGAGATGTGACCATGACAAGCCACGTAGGGAAGATAGAATAGGACAACTGCAAATTCTCCAGCTTTCTGCAATGTGGACCATACCAAAATGTTTAGGAGGGGGGGAGCAGACTGTGAATAGGCCACAGAATGGTCACCATATGTCTATGAATGTAGTCACAAGAGTATTAGAGGGCTTTGAGAGTTGGTCTACACCCTCATCGGCTACGTCCCCCTGCAGATCGCGCAGCCTGTGATAAGCTTTGCATGACTTTGATTTCGTGTTCTGCATGAGAGTCATTCCATGAACTTTGGAGAGATGACCATTTGATCTAGTTCACTTGGGGCAAGGAAGTGTAATTTTTGGAATGTACCACATGCTGACCATACATGGTGCAATCTTGATAGAACAATTTCTGGAACAAGAACGATAGACGTTGAACAGTGACAGCCCTATATATCATGGAAGGTCATCTCTCTCAATAATACCGATTGTCATGATTTGGGCTTGTCAGAAGGGTCTTAACCTTAAGCCTTGCCCCCACATTGTTCCCAAAAACTGCAGTGATGTGGCCAGTGACCAACCTCTACATGTTTCCTTCTTGGGAAACCGATATAATTTAGCAGCTAGTCAAGTCAGTGCATGGAGGCAACGTTGGCATGAAGCCTTCATGAGAAGAGAGGGCATCATCACCACCCTGGATTACTAAAATTCAGAAATCTAACATTGCCAATTTATCTTCTGAAGTGGATGCCCGATGTGGTCCAGGAGCCCCTAATTTTATCAGATCTTCTGAAGATCCATTAGAAATTTACTGTCTATGGTTGGCCATAGTAAGAAATCCCTATGATTGGCACCAGATGTGGTCACCTTGCCCCTCACTCGATCTAGTGATCATCTTATTGTAATGTTCCTAGAGTTTTGGACCTAAAAAAGTTTTGTAAACTAATAGTTTAGTTTGTGTACACAAGCTTTAGGGTACAGTAGTTAATGCCCAGGTGCCAGGACGGAGTCCAGCCTGATACAGGAAAAGTCAATTATCTCAGAGATTTAGTCGTAAGGTAAAATGATGATCTCCATGCAGAGGAGCTTTCATCTCTTTTGGGTAATTACTCATCTTTTTCTCTTCTCCAGAGCATTAAAAATACATTATCTCCGTGCGGTTGCCGACCGCAGAAGCTTAAGCAGATCAAATGATGAAGCATTTATGTTCATCCTAAAATACACAGTAAATGTCTGACAATCCAGAGAGATTATAGATGTTCCAAAGTTTGGGAAGATACAAAACTAACAACAATAATGATGGTCACATTGAAACAGAAGTAAAATGGTGACATTCCTAGATCATGTGTGGTCCAGAGGAGACAGCTCTAAAGTCTTATGTATTATTCCACGTGTATGGCCCCCAGTCCCAGCAGAATAACGATGTCCTACAAGTGCACAATTCTAGCCCCAAAAGAAGAGTATAAATCCACAGTCCTACAAGTACACAGCTCCGCAGTCCTACAAGTGCACAGCTCCACAGTCCTAAAAGTACACAGCTCTACAGTCCTACAAGTACACAGCTCCGCAGTCCTACAAGTGCACAGCTCCACAGTCCTAAAAGTACACAGCTCTACAGTCCTACAAGTACACAGCTCCGCAGTCCTACAAGTGCACAGCTCCACAGTCCTACAAGTACACAGCTCAGCAGTCCTACAAGTACACAGCTCAGCAGTCCTACAAGTGCACAGCTCAGCAGTCCTACAAGTGCACAGCTCCACAGTCCTACAAGTACACAGCTCAGTAGTCCTACAAGTGCACAATTCTAGCCCCAAAAGAAGAGTATAAATCCACAGTCCTACAAGTACACAGCTCCGCAGTCCTACAAGTACACAGCTCAGCAGTCCTACAAGTGCACAGCTCCACAGTCTTACAAGTACACAGCTCCACAGTCCTACAAGTACACAGCTCCACAGTTCTACAAGTACACAGCTCAGCAGTTCTACAAGTACACAGCTCAGCAGTCCTACAAGTGCACAGTTCCACAGTCCTACAGGTACATAGCTCAGTAGTCCTACAAGTGCACAGCTCAGCAGTCCTACAAGTACACAGCTCCACAGTCCTACAAGTGCACAGCTCAGCAGTCCTACAAGTACACAGCTCAGTAGTCCTACAAGTGCACAGCTCCGCAGTCCTACAAGTACACAGCTCCACGGTCCTACAAGTACACAGCTCCACAGTCCTAACAAGTGCACAGCTCCACAGTCCTAAAAGTACACAGCTCTACAGTCCTACAAGTACACAGCTCCGCAGTCCTACAAGTGCACAGCTCCACAGTCCTAAAAGTACACAGCTCCACAGTCCTACAAGTACACAGCTCCGCAGTCCTACAAGTGCACAGCTCCACAGTCCTACAAGTACACAGCTCAGCAGTCCTACAAGTACACAGCTCAGCAGTCCTACAAGTGCACAGCTCAGCAGTCCTACAAGTGCACAGCTCCACAGTCCTAAAAGTACACAGCTCTACAGTCCTACAAGTACACAGCTCCGCAGTCCTACAAGTGCACAGCTCCACAGTCCTAAAAGTACACAGCTCACAGTCCTACAAGTACACAGCTCCGCAGTCCTACAAGTGCACAGCTCCACAGTCCTACAAGTACACAGCTCAGCAGTCCTACAAGTACACAGCTCAGCAGTCCTACAAGTGCACAGCTCAGCAGTCCTACAAGTGCACAGCTCCACAGTCCTACAAGTACACAGCTCAGTAGTCCTACAAGTGCACAATTCTAGCCCAAAAGAAGAGTATAAATCCACAGTCCTACAAGTACACAGCTCCGCAGTCCTACAAGTACACAGCTCAGCAGTCCTACAAGTGCACAGCTCCACAGTCTTACAAGTACACAGCTCCACAGTCCTACAAGTACACAGCTCCACAGTTCTACAAGTACACAGCTCAGCAGTTCTACAAGTACACAGCTCAGCAGTCCTACAAGTGCACAGTTCCACAGTCCTACAGGTACATAGCTCATAGTCCTACAAGTGCACAGCTCAGCAGTCCTACAAGTACACAGCTCCACAGTCCTACAAGTGCACAGCTCAGCAGTCCTACAAGTACACAGCTCAGTAGTCCTACAAGTGCACAGCTCCGCAGTCCTACAAGTACACAGCTCCACGGTCCTACAAGTACACAGCTCCACAGTCCTACAAGTACACAGCTCCGCAGTCCTGCAAGTACACAGCTCAGTAGTCCTACAAGTGCACAGCTCCGCAGTCCTACAAGTACACAGCTCCACAGTCCTACAAGTACACTGCTCCGCAGTCCTACAAGTGCACAGCTCCGCAGTCCTACAAGTACACAGCTCCACAGTCCTACAAGTGCACAGCTCCACAGTCCTACAAGTGCACAGCTCCACAGTCCTAAAAGTACACAGCTCTACAGTCCTACAAGTACACAGCTCCGCAGTCCTACAAGTGCACAGCTCCACAGTCCTACAAGTACACAGCTCAGCAGTCCTACAAGTACACAGCTCAGCAGTCCTACAAGTGCACAGCTCAGCAGTCCTACAAGTGCACAGCTCCACAGTCCTACAAGTACACAGCTCAGTAGTCCTACAAGTGCACAATTCTAGCCCCAAAAGAAGAGTATAAATCCACAGTCCTACAAGTACACAGCTCCGCAGTCCTACAAGTACACAGCTCAGCAGTCCTACAAGTGCACAGCTCCACAGTCCTACAAGTACACAGCTCCACAGTCCTACAAGTACACAGCTCCACAGTTCTACAAGTACACAGCTCAGCAGTCTTACAAGTACACAGCTCAGCAGTCCTACAAGTGCACAGCTCCACAGTCCTACAAGTACACAGCTCCACAGTTCTACAAGTACACAGCTCCGCAGTCCTACAAGTACACAGCTCCGCAGTCCTACAAGTACACAGCTCAGCAGTCCTACAAGTGCACAGTTCCACAGTCCTACAAGTACACAGCTCAGTAGTCCTACAAGTGCACAGCTCAGCAGTCCTACAAGTACACAGCTCCACAGTCCTACAAGTGCACAGCTCAGCAGTCCTACAAGTACACAGCTCAGTAGTCCTACAAGTGCACAGCTCCGCAGTCCTACAAGTACACAGCTCCACAGTCCTACAAGTACACAGCTCCACAGTCCTACAAGTACACAGCTCCGCAGTCCTGCAAGTACACAGCTCAGTAGTCCTACAAGTGCACTGCTCCGCAGTCCTACAAGTGCACAGCTCCGCAGTCCTACAAGTACACAGCTCCACAGTCCTACAAGTGCACAGCTCCGCAGTCCTACAAGTACACAGCTCCACAGTCCTACAAGTGCACAGCTCCACAGTCCTACAAGTGCACAGCTCAGCAGTCCTACAAGTGCACAGCTCCACAGTCCTACAAGTACACAGCTCCGCAGTCCTACAAGTGCACAGCTCAGCAGTCCTACAACTGCACAGCTCCGCAGTCCTACAAGTACACAGCTCCACAGACTTACAAGTACACTGCTCCGCAGTCCTACAAGTACACAGCTCCACAGTCCTACAAGTGCACAGCTCCACAATCCCATAGTTTAATTTCACATATCCTCTACCAATCCCTAAACTACTTGAGCACAACCTTTCCTTACCTCCTTCCTAATATGTGCTTAGTGCAATTTCTGTATAATGAACCTAAATTACTGGCAACCCAAAACTAAGTGATCAGGAGATTCCACTAGTGTCAGCCAGTCATGACCCAATTGTGCCCAACCTTACCAAGAGGAGCATTGTCAGGCGGATGCATTGGCAAATAATAAGTATGGACGGGCTCCTCTGAACCCTGCAGATCGCACCCCGGGACGTCTGGCAGCTGCAGGCTGAATCAGGCCTGTATATGCCCCATGTATAGTTGGATTTGGGTGCTCGAGGAAACTTGCACAATGTCTTACCATGATGTTGTTTTGCAGTCCCGCTGACAAGTCTTGTCCCTTGTCAATGCATTCACAAGAGCGAGCGATGTATTTCCGGAAACACGTTGCACTTCTTTTCTTTGATTTTGTTTTTCTTTGTCCACTTGAGCCAGGTTCCTGGAGCTTGTTTGTCCATGCACATTACCTGCATATTTGGCAACTATCAGGGTAGGGTCACACATTGCGGGCACAGCCACTGTCTCGCCTGCAAAATACATACAGACGTAAGCGAGAAATGTTAAACCTCACACCATTGCAGTTTTTTGCCCGTTGCTTTTAAATGTGGTTTCTCTCTAAAGAAATACTTCTGGGGAGACTCTATTGTGAGTCAAAAACACATCCTCGTATACAAAACCTATATAATAGTGTCCACTATAGGAAACTCATGAAGATTGTACACCATGAGTAGTGTCAGAGTGCCTACATGAATAGCGCCATCCAAACTGGCTACACTTTCTCCATAGCTCCCATAGAGCAGAGGAGAGGACCACAAACATGTGGGGGCAGGTAGGACAGGAACCAACAAACCACTGGACAAGGACGAGGTCACTGAATCACCCAAACCAAAGGCCGAGGCATCAAACGACTGAGTGGTAAAGACTCGTGACGATCACCATGAATAGTGCCATCCCTAACAACCCCATGGCTAGTGCCAAAGTGTCTTCAGAAATAGAGCCATCCAGAGTTCCCCCATGAGTCGTGCCAACCAGACCTCCAATATAATTACTGCAGAATTACACTGCTGCCATTAATAACGCCATCCAGAGCCTCCCTATGGATAGTGCCACAAATAGTGCCAATTACACACATTCATCTCTGCCATATCTGTGCTCTCCTCGCGGGAATGACCCCATAACTCTGGTTTATTGGTGTAGTTTTGGTTAGCCTAGCACTATGTTCTGTCTGTATATCTGTCAATCCTTCCATCTTGTCCGCCATCGGTCTGTCCTGCAAAGTCCACCAGCTGTTTGTGCTTTTTCAATGTCTGACATCCACATGTTCCTCACCGACCTGCTAATATTTCACTTTGCGGCTCTTACATTTTTCACACAGAGGCCCAGAGAAGACCGTACTACGCGGACTATTCCCCGACCCGGAAATACATACATTCACTGTGCACCAGCCACTACCTGGACCTCTTCATCACCTTCATCATTGGTATCAATGTTATCACCATGTCTATGGAGCACTACAACCAACCCAAGGTAGGTCACGAGACAACGCTGTAGACCACGCTATGAAATGCTTTCCATTGAAAACCTTTTTTCATCCTTTGAGGCAGAATATAGGGAGGACTTGTCAATTTAATAGCCCTCCTTCACCAACCACTCCTGTCTAGGCTGCTTAAAGTGACAATCGGACCAGGCAGAAGAACTGGTAGACCACCAGGTGCACGGGAGTCTTCAGCTCCCTAACTCATATCTTTCCTATCACCATATGGGTCTTCTATTCACAATTTATATAGATAGGGTAGGAACTGATGACGATTGGGACCCCATCTCTTAGGAAATGAAAGTCAACGGATAGCCATTTGATCATCTAATCCAGGGTTCCCCAACTCCAGTCCTCAAGGCCCACCAACAGGTCATGTTTTCAGGATTTCCTTAGAATTGCCCAGGTGATAATTGCATCACCTGTGCAATACAAAGGAAATCCTGAAAACATGAGCTGTTGATGGGCCTTGAGGACTGGAGTTGGGGAACCCTGATCTAATCCATCTAAGAAGGGTTGGCCTACCTTGCGTGTAGACGGGTAGTCTATCTCCATAGACCAATAAAAAGACCATATGCATGTGGGGCTAGTGGGACAAGGACCAAACCAACCAATGGACACCATGGACAAGGACATGGAAGCAACAGACCCAAAGACCAAGGCATCAAGCCATTAAGTAACAGTGACCAAGGCCAGAAACTTCTGGACATGTAGAAGAGAAATTGGCTTTCTTGAGCATTGAGATTTTCAGTTCCTGGTGACCGGGGCCATTTTACTATTCTTGTAGAGGGGACACCTTGGTAAATTTAATAACAAAAATACCAAGCGATGGATGGCATGTCTCTATGGGTTGTATTTCTAATTCTTTAAAGATTATTCATATAAACCTAGAAATAGTAGTTAGTAGACAGCACTCATTGCATTGGGGATGCACGCTCGGGTCCACGGATCCCAATGGGCCAACAATGTCCACAAATGCTGCTCCTTTTTTTACTTTGTATTCATATAAACCTGGCAATCTGATCACCATGAAGATAGTATGTCAGTGCTGGAGTTCCGCTTCTGCCCCCATCTTGTACAACCATGTTGTCATGCATAATTCATGTAGCCTTTTGTGTCGGATTACGAAATGATCCTGCCAATCCATCTGCTTCTCATAATATTTTGGCCTCATTTGCTGTTTTTGAAGTATTTGGCCAGACGATAACAAACAAGAAGAGAACAGAAGAACAAGTTCTGGTGCGATTACACACATCCTCTCTATAAGTGGGGTCACGCGGTTCAAGGAAGGGTTTAATCTCAGCGAAACCAGATGGGATCATGTTTATGTGAAAATAACTAATCTCTCCATGTTCATGTTTTCTTCTAGTCCCTGGACGACGCTCTGAAATACTGTAACTACGTCTTCACCATCGTCTTTGTTTTTGAAGCTCTGCTCAAGCTTGTTGCCTTTGGATTTCGAAGATTCTTCAAAGACAGGTACAGTGCAATTATCATAGCATCGCCAAAGAGAAAATCAAGAGCGATTACATGCACAGCTGATACATCAAAGAGGGGGAAGTGACATCTAAAGTACTGCCCCTATGTACAGAAATATAACTACTATAATACTGCCCTACATACAGAAATATAACTACTATAATGCTGCCCCTATGTACAAGAATATAACTGCTATAGTACTGCCCCTATGTACAAAGAATAATAACTATATAATACTGCCCTATGACAAAATATAACTACTATAATACTGCTCTATACAAGAATATACATACTAAATACTGCTCCTATGTACAGAAATATAACTACTATAATACTGCTCCTATATACAAAATATAACTACTATAATAGCTGCCCTATGTACAGAATATAATACTATAATACTGCCCCTATGTACAAGAATATAACTACTATAATACTGCCCCTATGTACAAGAATATAACTACTGTAATACTGCCCCTATGTACAAGAATATAACTACTATAATACTGCCCCTATGTACAAGAATATAACTACTATAATACTGCTCCTATGTACAAGAATATAACTACTATAATACTGTCCCTATGTACAACGATATAACTACTATAATACTGCCCCTATGTACAATAATAATAATAATAATCTTTATTTATATAGCGCCAACATATTCCGCAGCGCTTTACAGTTTAACAGTTTCAAAACACAAGTCATAGGTAACAACGTTAACAATACAATAATTAAAGCAAATAAGACGGCCCTGCTCGTGAGAGCTTACAATCTACAATGAGGTGGGGAGATACAAGATACAGGTGTGTATATACAATGGTGTATTTACAATGATGGTCCAGCCATCTTGAGGGAGTGAGGCATGGATGGAGATAGTGAATGGGCTACACATACACACTTAAACATAGAACGACTTTGGTTAGTGAATGTGATAGGCCACTCTGAACAAATGTGTTTTGAGGGAGCACCTGAAACCATGCAAATTGTGGATAGTCCTAATTTCTTGGGGTAGAGCATTCCAGAGGATTGGCGCAGCGCGGGAGAAGTCTTGGAGTCGGGAGTGGGAGGTACGGATTAGTGCAGAGGTTAGTCGAAAGTCGTTTGCAGAGCGCAGCAGTCGGTTAGGCCGATAGATAGAAATGAGGGAGGAGATGTAGGGGGGTGCTGCAGTGTGGAGAGCTTTGTGGGTGAGAACAAGTACTTTGAATTGGATCCTATAATGAATGGGCAGCCAGTGTAAGGACTGGCGAAGAGCGGACGCGTCCGAGTACCGATTAGCCAGATGGATGACCCTGGCTGCTGCATTAAGGATGGACTGGAGAGGGGATAGTCGAGTAATGGGGAGGCCAAGTAATAGAGCGTTGCAGTAGTCCAGGCGGGAGTGGATCAATGCTACAGTGAGGGATTTTGTTGTTTCCATGGTGAGAAAAGAGCGGATTCTAGAGATGTTCTTTAGGTGTAGACGGCAAGAGCGGGCAAGAGATTGTATATGGGAGGTGAAGGAGAGATTGGTGTCAAACATAACACCCAGACAGCGAGCCTGCTGCCGGGGTGTTATTATGGTGCCGCCCACAGAGAGGAAAATGTCAGATTTAGGGAGGTTAGTAGACGGCGGGAGCAGAAGTTCTGTTTTGGAGAGGTTAAGTTTCAGATAGAGAGCAGACATGATGTTGGAGACTGCGGACAGACAGTCGGTGGGTTCTGTAGACAGCGGGGGTAAGGTCGGGGGATGAGTGTATAGTTGTGTGTCATCGGCATAAAGATGGTACTGAAAGCCAAATCTGCTGATGGTCTGTCCAATTGGGGCCGTGTAGAGAGAGAAGAGAAGGCGGCCAAGGACTGAGCCCTGGGGTACACCGACAGTGAGAGGGAGAGGAGATGACGTGGAGCCAGAGAACGAGACACTGAAGGAGCGGTCAGAAAGATAGGAGGAGAACCAGGAGAGAACAGTGTCCTTAATACCTAGTGACTGGAGCCTAGACAGTAGGAGACGGTGGTCAACCGTGTCGAAAGCTGCAGAAAGGTCGAGTAGAATGAGCAGAGAGTGGTCGCCGTTACGTTTTGCTGTAAGAAGGTCATCGGTCACTTTGATGAGTGCAGTTTCAGTCGAATGTAGGGGGCGGAAGCCGGACTGTGAAGGGTCTAGGAGGGAGTAAGTGGAGAGGTAACGGGTGAGGCGGGAGTAGACTAGGCGCTCCAAAAGTTTAGAGATGAAGGGGAGATTGGAGACCGGTCTGTAGTTGTTTGTGCAGGAAGGGTCAAGAGCGGGTTTCTTTAGTAGTGGAGTAATGATGGAGTGTTTGAAGGAGGATGGGAAAATGCCAGAGGAGAGTGAGAGATTAAAGATTGTAGTTAGGTGAGTTGTGACAACTGGAGAGAGAGACTGGAGGAGATGTGAGGGAATGGGGTCGGTAGTGCATGTAGTCGGACGAGAGGAAGAGAGGAGTCTGGAGACTTCTTCTTCTGTAATGGGATCAAATGTGGAAAGTGAGCCAGGGGAAATGCAGGGTGGGTGGGAGTCACAGCACTTGGTGGTTGAGAGCAGATTTCCTGACGGATAGTATCTATTTTTTCTATAAAGTGGGAGGCCAGGTCGTCAGCACAAATGTCTGTGATAGGGGCTTGTGCTTTTGGCCTGAGGAGGGAGTGAAAAGTGTCAAAAAGTTTCTTGGGGTTGTTGGCTAGTGAGGAGATCAGTGTGGTGAAGTAGGTCTGTTTGGCGAGGTGAAGGGCAGCATTATAAGTTCTTAACATGAATTTAAAGTGGATGAAGTCTTCTGGTGTGCGGGTTTTTCTCCAGAGGCGTTCAGCACTCCTAGAGCATCGCTGAAGAAGTCGAGTTTGCAATGTGAGCCAGGGCTGTTTTACTGTGTGTTTGGAGGTTCTGAGGGTGAGCGGTGCTACTTGGTCAAGGGTGCTTCTAAGAGTGTCATTGTAGTGATGAACAGCCAGATCAGGACAAGAAAAAGAGGAGATTGGGGACAGTGATGAGTGTAGGGAGTCTGAAAGTGTCTGAGGGTTAATGGCTTGTAGATTTCTGAATGTGTGGTAGGTACAAGAATATAACTACTATAATACTGCCCCTATATACAAGAATATAACTACTATAATACTGCCCCCTATGTACAGAAATATAACTACTATTATACTGCTCCTATGTACAAGAATATAACCACTATAATACTGCCCCTATGTACAGAAATATAACTACTATAATACTGCTCCTATGTACAAGAATATAGCTACTATAATACTGCCCCTATATACAAGAATATAGCTACTATAATACTGCCCTATGTACAGAAATATAACTACTATAATACTGCCCCTATGTACAGAAATATAACTACTATAATACAGCCCTATGTACAGAAATATAACTACTATAATACTGCTCCTATGTACAAGAATATAGCTACTATAATACTGCCCCTATATACAAGAATATAACTACTATAATACTGCCCCCTATGTACAGAAATATAACTACTATTATACTGCTCCTATGTACAAGAATATAACCACTATAATACTGCCCCCTATGTACAGAAATATAACTACTATAATACTGCTCCTATGTACAAGAATATAGCTACTATAATACTGCCCCTATATACAAGAATATAGCTACTATAATACTGCCCCTATGTACAGAAATATAACTACTATAATACTGCCCCTATGTACAGAAATATAACTACTATAATACAGCCCCTATGTACAGAAATATAACTACTATAATACTGCTCCTATGTACAAGAATATAGCTACTATAATACTGCCCCTATATACAAGAATATAGCTACTATAATACTGCTCCTATGTACAGAAATATAACTACTATAATACTGCCCCTATATACAAGAATATAACTACTATAATACTGCCCCTATGTACAAGAATATAACTACTATAATACTGCCCCTATGTACAAGAATATAACTACTATAATACTGCCCCTATGTACAAGAATATAACTACTATAATACTGCCTCCTATGTACAAGAATATAACACTATAATACTGCTCCTATATACAAGAATATAACTACTATAATACTGCCCCTATATACAAGAATATAACTACTATAATACTGCCCCTATGTACAGAAATATAACTACTATAATACTGCTCCTATGTACAAGAATATAAAAGTTTTGAGAATTTTCATTTACATGACCGGCATTACTCTTAGTTTTCTGACATTGTATTACTGTCTACTATAATTTCGTGACTGGGGATCGCACAAAATAGTGAAATGAAAACCTGTGTGATAAGTTCTCTGTTCCTCTATGATAATCAGTGTCGCAGAGTTGCTGAACTTAGTACAGAGATGAGGGTAAAGGCGGGTAGATAAATGTGACTTACGGCCATGAATGTTCTGACATGTAGTCTTCAGGTGATCAGCGCTGCAGCATGGTCCCTCTCTCTTTGCCCTGTGCAGCGCTGCAGCATGGTCCCTCTCTCTTTGCCCTGTGCAGCGCTGCAGCATGGTCCCTCTCTCTTTGCCCTGTGCAGCGCTGCAGCATGGTCCCTCTCTCTTTGCCCTGTGCAGCGCTGCAGCATGGTCCCTCTCTCTTTGCCCTGTGCAGCGCTGCAGCATGGTCCCTCTCTCTTTGCCCTGTGCAGCGCTGCAGCATGGTCCCTCTCTCTTTGCCCTGTGCAGCGCTGCAGCATGGTCCCTCTCTCTTTGCCCTGTGCAGCGCTGCAGGGGGTCCCCGTCCCTCCATATTGTGGCTTCTTTATGCCTCTATTACCAATGAATACAATTTATATGGTACTGAGCGCATTGTAAAGCTGAGTGGATATCATCAGAGCTGCCTGCGCCCGGGGAGATGCCATGAGTCACTAACCTTTTTATTATCCAAATCAACCCGAGCGGTTATACTGCGGAGCAGAGGATGGCGGTGCCGCACTGAGCCAGGAGGGTTTAGTGCATGCGGAAAAGGCACCTTGAGACGGTAAATGCTGAGAATAAATACTGGAGCTTTGTAAAGTGAGATGAGTAACACTAGGATTATCCAAACCTACGGGTCATTACTGCCGTCACCTACAGCACCTATAAATGATGATAACCACGGTATTAGTGCCGTGGAGCCCATCACCAGTATAGGACCGTGATGTAGGTTTGATTTTTCAGTACTTGAAAGTCATCTATCAATCCTTATGGGATAGTATCAATGGTGGCCATACATATCTACCCAAAATTTACATATTTTAATGAAAATTTCCGTATAGCAGTGTCAGAACAGTTCCCCTATAAACAGTGTCAGAACTGTTCCCCTATAAACAGTGTCAGACCGTTCCCCTATAAACAGTGTCAGAACAGTACTATAATCAGTGTCAGACCGTTCCCCTATAAACAGTGTCAGACCGTTCCCCTATAAACAGTGTCAGACCGTTCCCCTATAAACAGTGTCAGAACTGTTTCCCTATAAAAAGTCTCAGAACTGTTCCCCTATAAACAGTGTCAGACACTTCTCCTATAAACAGTGTCAGACCGTTCCCCTATAAACAGTGTCAGACCGTTCCCTATAAACAGTGTCAGAACTGTTTCCTATAAAAAGTCTCAGAACTGTTCCCCTATAAACAGTCTCAGAACTGTTCCCCTATAAACAGTGTCAGACACTTCTCCTATAAACAGTGTCAGACCGTTCCCCTATAAACAGTGTCAGAACTGTTTCCCTATAAAAAGTCTCAGAACTGTTCCCCTATAAACAGTCTCAGAACTGTTCCCCTATAAACAGTGTCAGACACTTCTCCTATAAACAGTGTCAGACCGTTCCCCTATAAACAGTGTCAGACTACTTTCTCCCTCATTGGTGGTCTCTGGTAGAAGAAGGGGATTATAATTTATTCCTTTCAGACCGAGAGTACACAAGTGGTTGATACTGAACCCCAGTGTGACCTAGTGTAGGAGATGGGTAATGTTCTTGAGAATCTAGCGTATGTTCTCTTTTCTTGGTGGTCTAGGGTAGAAGATAGTAAAGGGTTGATATATTCCCTGGTGCTCTAGGGCAATGTTTCCATCTCCCTCCTTGATGGGTTGGTCCAGACACAACATCCATGTCGCTTGCAGGGATGCATTCTCCACTATTTCTGCCTCTTGGGTTAGATGAGGCCCCCATGTGGGAGCCGTAATGGAGACCGAATTAAGGTGGACTAAATCTATATATCGCTTGCAGGTGGAACCAGCTGGACCTGGCTATAGTCCTGCTCTCCATCATGGGCATCACACTGGAGGAGATCGAAATCAACGCCTCGCTTCCCATCAATCCCACTATCATCCGCATCATGAGGGTGCTGAGGATCGCCCGAGGTGAGACCCCTGGTACTACACCTTACACAGGGAACAGATAATCTGATGACTGTCATGTGTCTACATAACCTCGTGTCTGCTTATCCTTGTAGTCCTGAAGCTTTTAAAGATGGCAACAGGAATGCGAGCTCTGCTGGATACAGTGGTCCAAGCCCTGCCGCAGGTAACCAGCAATAACACACCCATAATTCCACCAAAACAAGACGCAAAGCTGCTCTGTATATACATGTATGTAGCAAAAGTATAGTAGTTATATCATTGTACATAGGGGGCAGTATTATATTAGTTATATTCCTGTACATAGGAGCAGTATTATAGTAGTTATATTCTTGTACATAGGGGCAGTATTATAGTAGTTATATTCTTGTACATAGGGGCAGTATTATATTAGTTATATTCTTGTACATAGGAGCAGTATTATAGTAGTTATATTCTTGTATATAGGAACAGTATTATAGTAGTTATATTCTTGTACATAGGGGGCAGTATTATATTAGTTATATTCCTGTACATAGGAGCAGTATTATAGTAGTTATATTCTTGTACATAGGGGCAGTATTATAGTAGTTATATTCTTGTACATAAGAGCAGTATTATAGTAGTTTATTCTTGTACATAGGGGCAGTATTATAGTAGTTATATTCTTGTACATAGGGGGCAGTATTATAGTAGTTATATTCTTGTACATAGGGGCAGTATTATAGTAGTTATATTCTTGTATATAGGAGCAGTATATAGCAGTTATATTCTTGTACATAGGGGCAGTATTATAGTAGTTATATTCTTGTATATAGGAACAGTATTATAGTAGTTATATTTTGTATATAGGAGCAGTATTATAGTAGTTATATTCTTGTATATAGGAGCAGTATATAGCAGTTATATTCTTGTACACAGGAGCAGTATTATAGTAGTTATATTCTTGTACATAGGGCAGTATTATAGTAGTTATATTCTTGTACATAGGAGCATATTATAGTAGTTATATTCTTGTACATAGGGGCAGTATTATAGCAGTTATATTCTTGTACACAGGAGCAGTATTATAGTAATTATATTCTTGAACATAGGGGCAGTATTATAGTAGTTATATTCTTGTACATAGAAGGAGTATTATAGCAGTTATATTCTTGTACATAGGGGTAGTATTATAGTAGTTATATTCTTGTACATAGGAGCAGTATTATAGTAGTTATATTCTTGTACATAGGAGCAGTATTATAGTAATTATATTCTTGTACATAGGGGCAATTTTTATTGTAAAAACCAAACAAATACAAATATACTGACATTCCTCCAGTAATACAAAAATAAATTCACTTGGATTGTACATACATTCATTACATATCCGGATTATACATATAAAATTATCTTAAAGAGTCCATACACCTGGTTGGGAAAAAAAAACAAAAAAAAAACATCATATTTCAACCCAGTGACACATCCTTCCATAACTTAACATTTCCTAATTTTCCTAATGATTTTATCTATCTGGGGTCGGACATTATGTGGTTGACAGCGTCACAGATCTGAGTCGGAGTTATTCTGGTCACCACCGGTCTCCATTTCAGACTCTACCCGAGAGCCCTCAGGTAATGGCTTCCGCTTGGGCGAAGGACAGTCCTCTACGTCCCTATCAAACTCTGCGTCAATTCTTCTAAGGTCGTCCTCAAAATCACCGTCAGACTCAGACAGAACACCAAACCTATTAGATAAGTCCATTACACCTGCAGAAACCTGGACCTTCTTCCTGGCTCCTTGGCCAGTGTCATACTCCTTCTCAGGTTTACGGGAGGTCTTGTCCTTCTTCTTCCTTTTAGTCTGATATTTGCTATTCCCTTCAGACACAGATGGTAGTACTGAAGTAATGCCTCCCTGTGACTGCTGCCCCTGAGGGACAACCTCCATACTCCCCTGTGCACCCTCTGTACCCTGCTGCTCTGGTGTCACCTGAGTAGACCCTGGTGGGCCTCCGGTCTGGCCAGTATTTCCCCTGACAGTAAAGCTGCCTCCTCCAGAATCTCTGCCCCTGCCACCAAATCCTCATCAGGATAGTCCTTACAGATATTGTGCCAGGCGTCAGGACAGTCCCTGTTAGGGTGACCGATCTTCCCACAGAGGTTGCACCTGATGTTCTGACAGTCTGCAGCCACATGGCCGACCTCCCCACACAGGTTGCACTTCACCACAGTACACGTATTCGCCAGGTGACCCGCCTTGCCACATTTGAAGCACTTACGAGGCTGCCCAGGATAGAAACACACACCCCTCTCCCTCCCAATAAAGAAGGAGTTGGGTAAGTGAGCAGTGATATTATCGCACTGGTGCAGTTTCACCAAAACCCTCCACCCTCCCGTCCAGATACCATCATTGTCTCTGCTTTTGGTGAGGTCAGAGACCAGGTCACAATGCCTCCGGAGCCACACCACAATGTCCTGCGGGGGAACAGACTCATTCCAGAAGATGAGATTAACCGTAACGGTATCTGGCTTAGAGATAGGAATAAAGCTGAACTTACTCCAGCCCTCAGAGTCTCTAAACTTGGGGAAATTAGACCAGAACCTGTCCAGGTCACTCATGAGCTTAAAGCTGACATCATAGCCCTGCCTGTCTGGAAGATTAATCACCGCCAAGATGCTGACTGGCGCAAACCCCATCTGGCGACACAAGAGCTCCCTGACCACAAACCTTCTATCTGGCAGATCCTCCTTGGCACCTGTGTGCCGGAAACGCACAACGTTTCTCCGTTTAAACGCCTGGCCGGTATAATTGGCACCAGAGGTGAAGGACGGAGCACCACGACTCCATGCATTACTGGGGGGAACCTGCGGGGTCACACTAGGCTGACTGACGGGGTGAGGGTCAGCAGCAGGGGGGGCTGCTGCACCTTGTGTGCTCGGAATTAAAGGGGGGAAATCACAGACATCATCATGTACATTGTTATCATCAACATCAATGTCACTATCAGACTGCGCAGCGTCCACCAAAGATACTGTGCTCCCCCAAACCCCCGACCCCTCAGATACAGCGCGGTTATCCCCAGCATCAGAGCCCTGCTGGGCACCATCAGTAACTGCCGGCACATGTCCACTGCCCAACTGTGGTGCTTGGCAATCTGAGACCTGTAGTCCCTCTGCTGAAAAATGTCCATGCTGCTGCTTGGAATCTGCTGCAGGCGGCTGTGCTAGGCATTCTGAGACCTGTTGTACCTCTACTGGAATGTGCCCTTCATGCTGCTGCTTGGAATCTGCTGCAGGCTGTTGTGCTGGGCATTCTGTGACTTGTTGTACCTCTGCTGGAATCTGCACTACATGCTTCTGCTTTGGATCTGCCGCAGGCAGTTTTGCTGGGCATTCTGAGACTTGTGGTACCTCTGCTGGGGGCTGCACTACAGGCTGCTGCTGGTGCGGCATTTGCCCCTTTTGGAAGCAGAAACTTGCAGGCTGCAGCACTGGCCGCACCTGCTTCTGGGGTCCACCTGGGACAATGTCTGACCTGGAACCTGCAGAGTTCTGCTTCTGTGAATTAAACAGTTCCTGGTTCCTATAAGTCTCCGCCAGGGGCCCCATCCTCTCTAGGATGCAGTCCATGTCCCTCACCACTTTTGCCAGCAATACACCCAGTGTGTTCAGAGTCTCGTCATAAAAATCATGACTCCTAGGATTAATAGCCTTTAGCTTATAGCAAGTGTCTATCTGCATCTGTAGTGAGTCTTTCTGCTGCTGTAACTCACCGAACTTCTTGACCAGTCCTGGGATCTCCTCTGCGAGCTGAAGCTCAGGTGCACGTGGCGTCTCCTCCTGGGATCCTGCATTCAGCGATGTCCCCGGCAGCTTGAATCCAGACGTCTCCTTAATTTTCACCTCCGCTGGTTTCATGGCTCCAGGCTCCACAGCACTTTTACTGCTGCCACCTGACTGCGACCTTGTGCGTCCAGAGCTCGCCATGCTGGTCACCACATATTTCTGCTGCAAGTTTTCCTGTAATGTCTGTCTCTCCAGTGAGGTTCTCCTCTGCCTGCTGGAAGTCAGCTGCACACCTGAAGCCGCTGATGGCCTCTCCTGAGCTGCAGGCTGCTTTCCTCCATTCAGCTTCTCACCAGGAGATTTCTTCTGGATTTCTCCTAGTTGCACTTCACTTTGCTTGCCTTGGCTGGCCGACTGCTTAACTGCAACTTTCTTACATACAATGGCTTTTCCTTGTTCCGTTACTTTACTCACTTTCACAGCTTCATCCTTCTTGTTGCTGCTACTTCCATTCGGAGCTTTCTTCCCATCAGAAATCACTTTAGGATTCCCATCTGCATTAGAAACAGCTTGGGCGCTTCTTCCCAGTGTAGGCCTGGAAGCCTGGGCCTTGCTTGGGGAGTTTCCCCGCCCAGGGTGGCCCCTCCCTGAGCTTGCTCCAGACATCAGGAGAGCTACAAACACACAACCTCTCAGCTAGGAGGCAGTATTATAGTAGTTATATTCTTGTACATATGAGCAGTATTATAGTAGTTATATTCTTGTACATAGGAGCAGTATTACAGTAGTTATATTCTTGTACATAGGAGCAGTATTATAGTAGTTATATTCTTGTACATAGGGCAGTATTATAGTAGTTATATTCTTGTATATAGGGGCAGTATTATAGTAGTTATATTCTTGTACATAGGGGCAGTATTATAGTAGTTATATCATTGTACATAGGAGCAGTATTATAGTAGTTATATTCTTGTACATAGGAGCAGTATTATAGTAGTCATATTCCTGTACATAGGGGCAGTATTATAGTAGTTATATTCTTGTACATAGGGGCAGTATTATAGTAGTTATATTCTTGTACATAGGGGCAGTATTATAGTAGTTATATTCTTGTACATAGGGGAAGTATTATAGTAGTTATATTCTTGTACATAGGGGGCAGTATTATAGTAGTTATATTCTTGTACTTAGGAGCATGTTATGTTACGGTAGCTGAGGAGTGCAGGTAAAAAAGGAAATACAACAGAGCAGTTGGAATCTATGAGATTGCAGTACCCTGACTAACCACCGCAACTAGAGGCAGCCGTGGAGCGTTCCTACGATGGTCCTAGACGCCTCGTCACAGCCTGAGAAACTAACTACACCTAAAGATAGAAATAGGAAAGCTATCTGCCCCGGAGCAGAACCCCAAAGAAAATAGAAAGCCCCAAACATGTAATGGCGGTTAGACAAGAGGAAATACTGACACAGAAAGAAAATAGTATGAGCAAACGCTGGGGCCCAAACTATCTAAATAGAAAAGGACAGGAAGGGTACTTACTGCAATCCCAGAAAACCCTGAAAAACACCAACTCTACTAATTTCAAAATCACCTGAGATCACACGACCTCTACCACCTAAATTAGTTCTCTGGTGTAACAAAAACAGCAGCCACTGAAAAAACTGCAAAAAGCAAAAGTACAAAACACAGTGGCTGGACTAAACTGAGAGGGCAAAAGCCCCCGGAGGGGACCCAGAAGGCCCCCACAGAAGTGCAGGACAAAATGCAAAAATATAGCAAAAACACAAAATAAGAAATTGTCTTATCTGATAGCAGGAGATGCAGACACGACACAGCAGGCTACAAGGGAAACTGGAAAGAAGGATTCAGACCAGAACAATTGATCACCGGCAACCCTGATGGGAAAATGATTCCCTTAAATAAGACCAATCAGTAACACCTGATTCCCAATCCTCACTAGTACCGCTTGTAACCACCAGAGGGAGCCTCTGCTCAGAACTCATCTCAAACCCATTCACAACAGTACCCCCCCTTGAGGAGGGGTCACCGAACCCTCATTTGAGCAACCAGGTCGGTCAGGATGAGTTCTATGATACGCACGGATAAGTCTCCTAGCATGGATGTCCGAAGCAAACACCCAAGAATTATCTTCCTGACCATAACCTCTCCATTTAACCAAATACTGGAGTCTTCGTCTAGAAAAACGAGAATCCAATATTTTCTCAACCACATACTCCAGATTGCCCTCAACCAAAACAGGGTCAGGAGGCACAGCAGCAGGAACCACTGGCTCAACAAACCTCTTCAACAAGGACTTGTGGAACACGTTATGGATCTTAAATGTCCCTGGAAGAAGCAAACGAAAAGAAACAGGATTAATAATCTCCATGATCTTATAAGGTCCAATGAACCTAGGCTTAAATTTAGGAGATGCTACTCTCATAGGAATATTCTTTGAGGACAACCAGACCAAGTCCCCCACTTTAAACCGAGGACCATCAGTCCTATGCCGGTTAGCAAACCGCTGGGCCTTCTCCTGAGAGAGGGACAACCTCTCCACCACCTGGTCCCAAATCTGCTGCATACGCTCAACAACAGAGTCAACACCTGGACAGACAGAAGCCTCCGTCTGTCCTGAAGAAAATCGAGGGTGAAACCCAGAATTACAGAAAAACGGAGACATCAAAGTGGCAGAGCTAGCCCTATTATTAAGAGCAAACTCAGCCAAAGGCAAAAAAGAGACCCAGTCATCCTGATCAGCAGACACAAAGCATCTTAGATAAGTCTCCAATGTCTGGTTTGTTCTCTCAGTTTGACCATTGGTCTGAGGATGAAATGCCGAGGAGAAAGACAATTGAACACCCAGTTTAGAACAAAAAGTCCTCCAAAATCTGGAAACAAACTGGACTCCTCTGTCAGACACAATGTTCTCAGGAATGCCGTGTAAACGAACCACGTGCTGAAGGAACAACGGCACCAATTCAGAGGAGGAAGGCAACTTAGGTAATGGCACAAGATGTATCATTTTGGAAAACCTATCACAAATTACCCAGATGGTGGTCATTCTCTGAGAAACAGGAAGATCGGAAATGAAATCCATAGAGATATGGGTCCATGGTCTCTTGGGCACAGGCAATGGCATCAACAAACCACTAGAGCGAGAGCAAGGCTTGGAGCGAGAGCAAGTCCCGCAGGACTGCACAAATTCCCTGACATCGCGAGACAAGGTAGGCCACCAAAAGGACCGACTAACCAAGTCTCTGGTACCAAAAATTCCGGGATGCCCAGCCAATGCGGAACAATGAATCTCAGACATCACACTCTTTTTCCATTGGTCCGGGACAAACAATTTTCCAACAGGGCAGCGCTCGGGCCTATCCTCCTGACACCCCTCCAGAGCAAGTCTCAAATTAGGCGAGATGGCGGAAAGAACTACACCCTCCTTCAAAATAACAGAGGGATCAGATAGCTCAGGAGAGTCCGCAAGGAAACTCCTCGAGAGGGCATCCGCCTTAACATTCTTAGTGCCAGGAAGAAAGGAAACCACAAAATCAAAACGTGTGAAAAACAAGGCCCACCTGGCCTGTCTAGGATTGAGTCGCTTGGCAGATTCCAGATAGACCAGATTCTTATGGTCCGTAAGGACCACCACCTGATGTTTGGCTCCCTCCAGCCAATGTCTCCACTCTTCAAAAGCCCACTTCATGGCCAATAACTCCCGATTACCCACGTCATAATTACGTTCAGTAGGAGAAAATTTTCGAGAGAAAAAGGCACAAGGGTTACTTTTAGAGGTCTCTGGATCTTTTTGGGACAAAACGGCACCTGCCCCAATTTCAGAGGCATCAACCTCCACCTGAAATGGCAGAGAAACATCAGGCTGCCGTAGAACAGGAGCAGAAGTGAATCTCTGCTTAAGTTCCTGAAACGCAGAGACTGCCTCAGGAGGCCAATTCACCACATCAGAACCCTTTCTGGTCAAATCAGTTAATGGTTTAACAATAACAGAGAAATTACCAATAAATTTACGATAAAAATTGGCAAAACCCAAAAATCTCTGAAGAGCCTTTAATGAAGTAGGTTGGACCCAATCACAGATGGCCTGAACCTTGACCGGGTCCATTTCAATAACAGATGGGGACAAAATGAATCCCAGAAATGAGATCTTCTGTACGCCAAAAAGACACTTTGATCCCTTCACATACAGAGCATTCTCTCTCAAAATCTGGAATACAGTTCGAACATGTTTCACATGAGAGTCCCAGTCATTAAAAAAATCAAGATATCATCCAAATAAACAATCAGAAACTTGTCCACAAAATCCCTGAAAATGTCATTCATGAAGGACTGGAAGACGGAAGGAGCATTAGTGAGCCCAAAGGGCATCACAAGGTACTCAAAATGCCCTTCAGGGGTGTTAAATGCCGTCTTCCATTCATCCCCGTGCTTAATGCGAATAAGGTTATACGCCCCCCTGAGGTCAAGCTTGGTAAACCAAGTAGCGTTTTTCACCCTGGAAAACAGGTCAGAAATCAAGGGTAACGGGTATTGATATTTCACAGTAATATTGTTCAAGAGACGATAATCAATACACGGCCTTAATGAACCATCTTTTTTGGCCACAAAGAAAAAACCGGCACCTAAGGGTGAAGAGGATGGTCTGATATGACCCTTCTTCAATGATTCCTTGATATAAGACCGCATAGCGTCATGTTCAGGTACAGACAAGTTAAAAAGGCGACCCTTAGGGAATTTACTACCTGGCACTAATTCAATAGCGCAGTCATAGCTCCTATGGGGAGGTAAGGATGCAGATTTACTTTCGCTAAACACATCAGAAAAATCAAACAAAAAGTCAGGAACATCCTCAGCCTGGGGGGAGGCAGAAAAAACAGGAGTGTTGGTATTAACACATTGGCAGCCCCAACTGGTTACAGACACAGATTTCCAATCCAAAACAGGATTATGAGACTGTAACCAAGGGAAACCCAGCACGATAATGTCATGCAGATTATATAGAACCAAAAATTTGCAGCACTCCTGGTGATCAGGTTCAACCCTCATTATCACCTGAGTAGAAAACTGGGGTTTATTCTCAGCCAAAGGGGTAGAATCGATCCCCAGTAGGGGAATAGACTTCTGTAGGGGTATCAAGGGAAATCCACAACGTTTAGCAAAATCATAATCCATCAGGTTAATAGCTGCTCCAGAATCAACGAAAGCCTGAGCAGAAAATGAGGACAGAGAGCATATCAGAGTGACAGTTAATAAAAACTTAGTCTGAACACTACCCAAGACAACTGAGCGTGCAAAACGTCTTCCCCGCTTAGGGCAGACTGAAATAGCATGAGAGGCATCACCACAGTAGAAACATAACCCATTGCGCTTTCGAAACTCATGACGCTGTGCCCCAGACACCACTCCATCACACTGCATGGGCTCAGCAGCTGGCTCACAAGGCAACACCACTCCACGCATACTTCTCCGCTCACGCAAACGTCTGTCAATTTGAATCGCTAATGACATAGAATCATTGAGACCAGAGGGGACAGGGAATCCCACCATAACATCCTTTACATTATCCGACAGACCCTTCCGGAAAAGGGCCGCCAAAGCGTCGTCATTCCATTTGGTCAGAACTGCCCACCTACGGAATCTCTGACAGTATAACTCAGCGTCATCAAGCCCCTGATTTAATGCCAACAAGGCTTTTTCAGCTTGATCAGTGACATTAGGCTCATCGTACAATAACCCCAAAGCCTGAAAAAATGCATCAACATCACTCAAAACAGGATCCCCAGGTATCAGGGAAAAAGCCCAATCCTGAGGATCGCCGCGCAGGAGAGAGATGACAATTTGAACCTGCTGCGCTGCGTTTCCTGAGGACTTAGATTTTAAGGCAAGAAACAATTTACAATTATTTTTGAAATTCTGAAACTTAGCTCGATCCCCTGAAAACAAATCTGGCATGGGGATCCTAGGTTCCACAACAGGCAACCTAGCAAGATATGCAGCAATACTCTGAACCTCAGTGGCAAGCTGATCCACACGGCCAGACAACTGTGCAAACTCCATTGAGAGAAAAGATCCTCCCCAGCACCCAGAGATACAGAGGGAAAAAAAAAAAAAAAAATGCAACAAACAGAAAAATATCTCTGACAACTTTTCTTCCTTCAAAATATTTTTTCCCTTCTGTGAGTACCATACAATTTTTCTGGCCGGTGATACTGTTATGTTACGGTAGCTGAGGAGTGCAGGTAAAAAAGGAAATACAACAGAGCAGTTGGAATCTATGAGATTGCAGTACCCTGACTAACCACCGCAACTAGAGGCAGCCGTGGAGCGTTCCTACGATGGTCCTAGACGCCTCGTCACAGCCTGAGAAACTAACTACACCTAAAGATAGAAATAGGAAAGCTATCTGCCCCGGAGCAGAACCCCAAAGAAAATAGAAAGCCCCCAAACATGTAATGGCGGTTAGACAAGAGGAAATACTGACACAGAAAGAAAATAGTATGAGCAAACGCTGGGGCCCAAACTACCTAAATAGAAAAGGACAGGAAGGGAACTTACTGCAATCCCAGAAAACCCTGAAAAACACCAACTCTACTAATTTCAAAATCACCTGAGATCACACGACCTCTACCACCTAAATTAGTTCTCTGGTGTAACAAAAACAGCAGCCACTGAAAAACTGCAAAAAGCAAAAGTACAAAACACAGTGGCTGGACTAAACTGAGAGGGCAAAAGCCCCCGGAGGGGACCCAGAAGGCCCCCACAGAAGTGCAGGACAAAATGCAAAAATATAGCAAAAACACAAAATAAGAAATTGTCTTATCTGATAGCAGGAGATGCAGACACGACACAGCAGGCTACAAGGGAAACTGGAAAGAAGGATTCAGACCAGAACAATTGATCACCGGCAACCCTGATGGGAAAATGATTCCCTTAAATAAGACCAATCAGTAACACCTGATTCCCAATCCTCACTAGTACCGCTTGTAACCACCAGAGGGAGCCTCTGCTCAGAACTCATCTCAAACCCATTCACAACAGGAGCAGTATTATAGTAGTTATATTCTTGTACATAGGGGCAGTATTATAGTAGTTATATTCTTGTACATAGGAGCAGTATTATAGTAGTTATATTCTTGTACATAGGGGCAGTATTATAGTAGTTATATTCTTGTACCTAGGGGACAGTATTATAGTAGTTATATTCTTGTACCTAGGGGACAGTATTATAGTAGTTATATTCTTGTACATAGGAGCAGTATTATAGTAGTTATATTCTTGTACATGGGGCAGTATTATAGCAGTTATATTCTTGTACATGGGGCAGTATTATAGCAGTTATATTCTTGGTACATGGGGCAGTATTATAGTAGTTATATTCTTGTACATAGGGGCAGTATTATAGTAGTTATATTCTTGTACATAGGGGCAGTATTATAGTAGTTATATTCTTGTACATAGGGGCAGTATTATAGTAGTTATATTTTTGAACATAGGAGCAGTATTATAGTAGTTATATTCTTGTACATAGGAGCAGTATTATAGTAGTTATATTCTTGTACATAGGGGCAGTATTATAGTAGTTATATTCTTGTACATAGGAGTAGTATTATAGTAGTTATATTCTTGTACATAGGGGCAGTATTATGGTAGTTATATTTCTGTACATAGGGAGCAGTATTATAGTAGTTATATTCTTGTACATAGGAGCAGTATTATAGTAGTTATATTCTTGTATATAGGGGCAGTATTATGGTAGTTATATTTCTGTACATAGGGAGCAGTATTATAGTAGTTATATTTCTTGTACATAAGGGGCAGTATTATAGTAGTTATATTCTTGCACATAGAAGCAGTATTA
Source organism: Oophaga sylvatica (assembly GCA_033576555.1). Taxonomy (NCBI): domain Eukaryota; kingdom Metazoa; phylum Chordata; class Amphibia; order Anura; family Dendrobatidae; genus Oophaga; species Oophaga sylvatica. The sequence continues at coordinate 106,747,909 of JARQOD010000007.1, read as the reverse complement.
TAGTAGTTATATTCTTGTACATAGGAGCAGTATTATAGTAGTTATATTCTTGTACATAGGGAGCAGTATTATAGTAGTTATATTCTTGTACATAGGGGCAGTATTATAGTAGTTATATTCTTGTACATAGGAGCAGTATTATGGTAGTTATATTTCTGTACATAGGGAGCAGTATTATAGTAGTTATATTCTTGTATATAGGAGCAGTATTATAGTAGTTATATTCTTGTACATAGTGGGCAGTATTATAGTAGTTATATATTCTTGTATATAGGAGCAGTATTATAGTAGTTATATTCTTGTACATAGGAGCAGTATTATAGTAGTTATATATTCTTGTATATAGGAGCAGTATTATTAGTAGTTATATTCTTGTATATAGGGGCAGTATTATAGTAGTTATATTCTTGTACATAGGAGCAGTATTATAGTAGTTATATTCTTGTACATAGTGGGCAGTATTATAGTAGTTATATTCTTGAATATAGGGGATATATTCCCTAGCAGTATTTTAGGGAGTATATCCTTGCATATAGAGGGCGGTATTATAGTAATTAATGAGGCCTAAGCGCTGGTCACAGGGTCACTGTGTTATTTTTTACAGGTATAATGTGTTTTATTATTTTATCTCATTTCCCTTGGCCGTTTTTTGCTGATAACAGAGAGCCCCTTTCATTACATATTTTGGATCACAATAGATGACGGCGTTGTCTGTGTTTGCTGACGCTGTATCCATGGACGCTCCCCAAATTCCTGAGGATTTCCACAAATGCTCCCTGGTGCCACGCTCCGACAATCACTATTTTTAGTTCCGCTGGACGACTTATTTCTATTAAGTTAAGACGTCTTTGTGTAAACTCTCGGTAGATTTTCTGGGCCAGAGCGAGGGCAGAAAGCAAAAAGACCAACGCGGGCCAAATTTCATCTTTATAAGGACTAGACATCGTCCTGGATGCGAAGACGTTGGAAGTAACTCATCAACATCTGCTGCTTTACCCTTTACAGCCTTCCTACTCATGATAAGCGCTTACAACCATCATCATCATCATCAGCATTTAAAGGGACGCTGCATATTTCGGATCACATCAGCCGGGAGCAGGATACACCCTCTCCTCTTTTCGGATTCCCGTAGCGTCCGCTTGTAGCTCGGTTCTGGTAGACTGGATTATCTCGGGAATGACACAAGTGACATTATAAATATGCAGAGAGATGCTGTCTGCATCAGGATGCGCATGGGAAAGAGATCAGACATTAACCCTTCACCTGCTGCAGGCCCGTGTCCGCCAAGAAGTGATTCCCCCCATACTGCTGCTGCTGAGATCTACTGCTGAGCGAGGACCCCCCATTCAGGATCCCCCTACTATTTATCAGGTCATATAAGACTTTGTTTTTTGGAGGGTTTCTACCAAATTAGGGGTCAATCGAGATTCAGTGAAGGTAAAATATTTGATAGGGCAAATATGATAATAGCCAAAAAAACCAAAGAGCAAACAGTAGTAAAAGTATAATTATACAGCATAGCTTAAAAAGTGCAATGAAGTTCTCAAAAACAATTAAGAAAAAATGCAAAACGCCATCATACAGTGCTCAGATGTAATATCTATATATAGCACCATATACTGCTTAAATTATACCCAAATAACATCACCATATTGTGCAGAGTACACAAGGAGGCACAAAACAATAGTGTAAGAAGGTGATAAGTGATACCGCAATATACTGCTAAGTTATAGCACGTGCAATACTCAAATATCATCATATATTTGCCCAAACTATACAACCTTGCAGTGAACAAAACATTAGTGCAAAAAACGACCATCATATAGTGCCCAAATTATGAAACCATATAGCGTCTATTTTATACCACCATATAGTGAACGAATTATAACACATACAATGCCTACATATCATCATCATTTACTGTATGTCCCAAAGTATACAAACCTACTGTGTCCATTTAGTTCACAAAACAATAGTAAAAGAAGGTGCAAATAATACCGTACTGTGTCCAAATGGTAATACCGTAGTTTATAGATAATTTTACCATATACTGCCCAAAATATATACCGATGTTATGTGCATTTTGTCTTATATTACCCAAAGTATACACACATAGAGTGTCTAAATAATGTGACTACGGTTATATCCATATAAAACCATATACTGCCCAAATAACATTGCCATATAGTGCTCAAGTAAGTGATGCAATACTACCAAATAATGCTGAAATAGTAAAACATACATCACATATTGCCTAAATAATACTACCATATAGTGCCCAAATAAAACTGCTGAACAAAAAAAAATTATGCCATTTAACTAATAGGATTTATGAAAAAATCCAGCAGTCTGATAGTGTATGACTCTGTTATGTTCCATAGGGGAACTCTCTCCCTACCATCCTCACAGTGATGTGTGCAGATGCATATAATACCGCCATGTAGTATACCTCTATATAGTGTATCATATGCCGATACATATAATACCGCCATATAGTGTACCTCCATATAGTGTAGCATATGCAGATACACATAATACCGCCATATAGTGTACCTCCATATAGTGTAGCATATGCAGATACATATAATACCGCCATATAGTGTACCTCCATATAGTGTAGCATATTTAGATACATATAATACCGCCATATAGTGTATCACCATATAGTAAAGAGTATGTAGATGCAAATCACCCGTCTTATAGTGCACCTCCATATAGTATATGGTCTGCACAAGCAAATACTACTGCCATATAGTGTACAGCCATATAGTAAAACATATGCAGGAGCAAATAATACTGCCATACAGTGTAGTTTTATAAAGTATAGGGTATACAGATGCAAACGATACCGCCATATAGTGTACCACTATGTAGTGTAGGGTATAAGTTCCCTGTATTTCTTAGAGGAGTGTCACCCCTACTTTTTTCCGCCCTCCTCACAGCAGTTGTCAGGTTGCTACGTATGTAAATATAAATAATACAGCCATATAATGTCCAAAGAAGAACGCAGCACAGAATCACGCAACAGGGCCCAGACTCTGCGTCTATGAGGGGTCAGCCATACTACATTAGTCATGTATGTCAGAGATGTAGAGAGGATTCCCCGGTGTATGCCACCAACACATGCCAGGCCGTCATAAAGTGGGCATACACCGCTGCCATTCAGGAACCTGAGAAAGCGGTAAAGCGGACAGAGCCAGGAGAGCTGACATGTAGCATCACTGAGCCACAGGCAGCTGCAGCACAGAACGGCGGCGCTCCTGCCCTTCCAGCAGTTGGCACTTGTACAACTTCCGGAGAAATCCTTCCTGACAGGCCTCCCTGGGCATTATGTGCTCGCATGGCTGACATGCCGCGGTGTGGGCTGATGGTGCACAAATAATGGATGTGAGGAAATTCAGGAGAGATGTGCAAAACTAGGAAGCCAGTACCCGCCTGTGGCACTCCTCTGCCAGCGAGGGACATTATGTCTGCAGTCCTCACTGTGGCGAAGTGTGCCACAGCGTGAATACCTGCCAGCACGCAGCGTGGGCGCTCTCATGATGCTGCAAGGAGGACGTGTGCCTGGCTGGGTGGCATAAGAACGGGTCACAGCGCTGGCGGGAAGTGCAAACGAGCCGGGCGATGGAGCAACATGATCACTGCCATCAAAGCTCAAGAGTCACTAAAATATGCCACAACCCTCCATATAGTGTCCCCTCCTCTATCCAGGAAGACCCAACGTCAGCGTCACTAACTTGTACCCCAAGTGTTAGTGTCATTATCCCGTACCCCAAGTGTCATTGTCCTGTACCCCAAGTGTCAGTGTCATTATGCTCTACCCCAAGTGTCAGCGTCATTGTCCTGTACCCGAGTATCAGTGTCATTATCCTGCACCCCAAGTGTCAGTGTCATTATCCTCTACCCCAAGTGTCATTATCCTGCACCCCAAGTGTCAGTGTCATTATCCTCTGCCCCAAGTGTCAGCGTCATTGTCCTGTACCCCAAGTATCAGTGTCATTATCCTCTACCCCAAGTGTCAGCGTCATTGTCCTGTACCCCAAGTGTCAGTGTCATTATCCGCTACCCCAAGTGTCAGTGTCATTATCCTGTACTCCAAGTATCAGCGTCATTATCCTGTACCCCAAGTGTCATTGTCCTGTGCCCCAAGTATTAGTGTCATTATCCTGCACCCCAAGTGTCAGTGTCATTATCCTGTACCCCAAGTGTCATTGTCCTGTACCCCAAGTATTAGTTTCATTATCCCGTACCCCAAGTATCAGTGCAATTATCCTGTACCCCAAGTGTGAGCATCATTATCCTGTACCCCAAGTATCAGTGTCATTATCCTGTACTCCAAGTGTCATTGTCCTGTACCCCAAGTATCAGTGTCATTATCCCGTACCCCTAGTGTCATTATCCTGTACCCCAAGTATCAGTGTAATTATCCTGTACCCCAAGTGTGAGCATCATTTTCCTGTACCCCAAGTATCAGTGTCATTATCCTGTACCCCAAGTATCAGTGTCATTATCCTGTACTCCAAGTGTCATTGTCCTGTACCCCAAGTATCAGTGTCATTATCCCATACCCCTAGTGTCATTATCCTGTACCCCAAGTATCAGTGTAATTATCCTGTCCCCAAGTGTGAGCATCATTTTCCTGTACCCCAAGTATCAGTGTCATTATCCTGTACCCCAAGTGTCAGTGTCATTATCCCGTACCCCTAGCATCATTATCCCATACCCCTAGCGTCATTATCCCATACCCCTAGCGTCATTATCCCGTACCCTTTGTGTCATTATCCCGTACTGTATACTAACACCCAGCCAGTGAGGTTTACCTGACTTACAACCTTGCTTCCATCCTTGGAGCGTCATGAATAGTCAGTGTCAGATATAATTGGGTGCGGAGCGCTGATTTTCCGGTAAGTCAATAGTCCTGCAGTTGATAACGCATCTGTATATTCAGGCCCTTAATTCTCCTCTCCGGAGCCTCGTGTCGGTGTCAGGTGAACACTTCTTAGATCTAGTTCATTAACATGCACGGGTGAGGACGTCTCCACGGCCGTCATCTTTCTTCAGAGTCCTTGAGCCGACCTGCTGGTTTGCACTATACAACTAAATTAGCTGTGGTAATAGGACATCTCTTGGTGGACTCCCTCAATGAATATCAAGTGAATTCAGACGGACGACCGCTTGCTTCCTCGGCAATCATCTTATTAAGCCCGGCGCTGGTAGAGGAATATATGACAGCTGTCCTTCACTCTCCGGAGCTGAACTCTTCACTTCATCAAAAAAGGTCTAAACTTCAACGTTATTGGCAGAAAGTTGACTTCGCTGAAACAAACTCCATCATCCCGTGAGACCTTTCTGACCTTTGTTGTCATTCAGTCCATCACCCGTTCATCTTCTGAAGTATTAATCACACTCCGACAAAAAGGTTTCCAGATATTAATACCAGAAAGGACTTGTCTCTAGAGTTGTTGATGGTAACTTTTTTCGTTTATAGGGTTGGTGACCTGCAATAAAATTAAGGGGTGGTTGGTAAACTTTTTGATCGGTAGACTAAGGGCACTTAACACCAGAATAAAGGCTGGAAGGACAAAAAAGCCACTTGATCAAGGTCATGGTACGTAAGTGGAGTGTTCAGGGGCCACACTGACTATGACTAGCTGCAACTGTGAGAAGATGGCCTGATGGTGGACATATAACTGCCTTCTAATTTTACAAGGCTTTGCACATGGTGCTATGATGTCAGTGATCACATGGATCAATTCAATTAGTGAGTTACCATTGGGGATCTCAAAAGTTACTCAACAACAGTTCTCCAAGGTCTTGGTTGACCAAAAGTGGCTTCATTCGGTTGAGTTTCCTTGGCTTTTTACAAGAGTGATCTTGCAGAATTACACCAAGACAAAGGAGTGACCTACCAGTGGTGATCGAGAAATGAGCTTCTGAACTGCGACCAAGTAATGACTAGCCAAAGTGATCTACCTACAGATGAGTCCACCATTACTTTTATACAAATTTAGATAAGGACTCCAAATGATCATGATAATTCAAGACATTCTGGCATCTTGCACGTAGACACACACAGCACAGGAAACTCCCGAGAGAGGACATTTTTTCGTGAGTAGTAATTAATCAACAGTTTGCTAGTGAGCTTCAAAGGCATTTTTCAAAGGTGATCAAGAAGTGATTTACCAATGGTGAGGATCAAGGGGTTGTCACAATGGTAGCCAGGATAATATTAACCAATGGAGACCATTTAGTGATTTCCCAGTGGAGAATCCAAGGAGATTTCATAATGCTGACCAAGAAATGATTAATTAATGGTGATCTTCACAAGAGTGACAAGTATTGATTGCCCATGGTGACCTTCAAGGGCTTCTTATATGAGTGACCAATGGTGATATTAAAGGGTAACCATAGAGCAATTACCAATCAATATTTGGTGACTACTGTCCAGAGGTGACCAAGAAGTAATTTACCAATGGCGACCTTCAAGCACATTTCACAAAAGTGACTTCCCAATGTTGATCTGCCAATGGTGAACGCCAAGGTCATTTCACAAGGGGGATCATTTAGCGCTTTACCAATGAAGATTGCCAATGGTATTTCATGATGGGTACCAAGATATGATTAACCATAGATTGTCTTCACAAGGAGTGACAAGTATTGATTTCCCTGTGGTGATCTTCATAAGCTTCTTTACAAGGTTGACCAAGTAGTGATGAAATTTAAGGGCATTTCACAAGAATAACCAAGATACAATTTACCTATCAATACTTGTTGACCATGAATGATCAAGTGTTGATCTTCTAGGGCAGTAGTGTTTCACAGATCGTGATCTCAAAGCTTGAGCAAATAGTGGCTTACTAGAACATATCATAATAGCAAGCAAAAAGTGAGTAACCAATTGTGATCCTCAGAGTTTCTTACAAGGGTCATTAACAAATGACTTACCAGTGGCAACCTTTAAACTTTTTCACATGGTTGACCCAACAGCAATTTTCCAAAGTTGGTCAACGAATGCCTGGTCAATGCAGTAGTGGTTCCAACCGACTGGATTTTTATACAGATGATCTTCTTGGTCTACACAACACTATGAAAATATTGTGGATGTTTTTAGGTGGGGGTGTCTACTTTAACATTTCCTTGCGCTTTCTTCGGCAGGTAGGAAACCTCGGACTTCTTTTCATGCTCCTGTTTTTCATCTACGCTGCCCTGGGAGTGGAGCTTTTCGGGAAGCTTGGTGAGTAAGCTAAAGAGCTCCAACATTTTTTGGATTTGAATACTTGTGGTGATATTAAAAAAAAAGGTTTAGTAAAAATAGTTTTTTGGCGTGGTTTCAGGCCTATCAGGAAACATTCTCTGATCATTTGAAGATTAGAAGCCACATCTGCTCATTATCAGTGGATTTCTATTGAGTTTTGACATCTGAGATTATTCACAGCTGTTGACTGTTTCCGCGAGGTTCATGGAATGGACTTATCAATAAAAGTCACCACGAGAGTACATTTCTTAATTAAAAATGACAGCATGAGGTGGAGGCCACTGTTCTCCTTCGATTTCTCTACCCCAACAAAGCTTAAAAACATGCTAATAAATTCTATTCATCGGCAGGAAGTATATGGAAATAGTGAGCAGATGATGGGTATGGTTGGTCTAGAATAAAAAACTCAAATCCATAGGAACGTTACACAAAGGAGACAACGCGTTTTAATGTTGTACCGATTACATTACCTTATCCCAGGTCTAGAAGATAGACTAAAATGTAAACAATGTAGACAACGCATTTTAATGTTGTACCGATTACATTAGGTTATCCCAGGTCTAGAAGATAGACTAAAATGTACATGATGTAGACAACGCGTTTTAATGTTGTACCAATTACGTTAGGTTATCCCGAGTCTAAAAGATTGACTAAAATGTACATGATGTAGACAACGCGTTATATTGTCTCACTGTCTAATCTATTCAGCCACATCAGGTCTAGAATGATGAACTTTAATGTAAAAGAGCTCTATACAATGTATACCACGCGTTTCTGTGTTGTGCCGATTACTTTATCAGGTTATATCTGATCTACAAGGATGATCTTGAATCTATAAAATGTAGACCAGATTCAGTGTTTTAATAATTCATGAAGGTATTTCCAATTCTAGAAGTCTGAACTAGGATCTCAGAGCGCCATACAATGTAGACAACGCATTTCAGTGTTGTATTGATTACTTTATCATGTTACATCAGATCCAGAAGGATGAACTTGAACCTATCTATTCAAGGTAGACAACGTATTACTGTGACATACTGTCTAGTTTAATCAGATATGCTGAGTTTAGGAGGTGCGCTTGAATCCATAAAGTCCTCTAAACAATGTAGACAACGCAATTATTACTTTATCATTCAGGTTAAATGTGGTCTAGAAGGATGAGGATAAATCTAGAACTGTTTCAGTGATGTACCAAATACTTTATTAGGTTATACCTGTTCTAAAAAAAATGAACCAGAATGGAAAACAAAACCCATACAAATCATACAACGCGTTTCAGTGTAGTTGATCAGTTCATCAGATTTTTCCAGGTTTAGAGGGATGAGCCTAAAACTATACAATGTAGACGTATTTCAAAGTCATACTGTCTAATTTATGCCTAGGAAGATGACGATGAATCCGAAGAACTTTATGCACTGTTGACAACGCATTTTAGTGTTGTTTTGATTACTTTATCAGGTTATATCAGGTCTAAAGGGATAAACTTGAGTCTGTACAGAGTATACAACCAGGTTATACTGGTTCTAGAAGAATAATCTTGAGCCTAAAAGAGCTTTCTACAATGTAGACAACGCGTTTCAAAGTCTAAGTTATTCCATCATACCAGGTCTGATTATGTTGCATCCAAAGGAAGCATATTGGAGTTGTACTAACTATTTCTTATACCAGACCATAATGACCTACGGGTGATGAACTTGGATCCAAAGTCCATTGTTACAATGCACTAAACGCATTTCAGTTTTTATTACTGATTACTTTGGATTCAGGCTGCTACAATTGCGCTTTCATCTCATTGGAGGGAAATATTTCTGTAACATGAATGAAACAAACAGTCGTTAAGTGTTAATTGGGCCAAATCATTAATTGATTATAGACTTGTATATGGACGAAGGACAGAATATAAAAGTGTTAACCACAGAAACCAAGCAGAAGCGAACAGTTTAATGTCATTGGCTTTCTCCTGCTCGGTGCTGCCCTTCACTGTCCTTAATTATTGACAGGTTTCCGAGTTTCTCCCTCCGCGGACTCCTCTCCTGCACATTTATAGTCCTGGCAAATAAGTAGCTCATTACCGAGCTGGCGAGAGCCATGTCTGCCTGTCCATAATGAAAAGTTAATGGAGCCCTGGATTATTGAAGAGCGGCACTTTACTTTGTAGATTGCATTTATTAAGTCCTGCAGAATTTGGGGAGGAAGGTGTGAGGCCTCCGCTGTGCCGTCCGGCTCCTGGCCCGATCCAATCACTGCAGAGAATCCCGCGCTTTTATTACATCGCAGATCTATGTGATAGATACATAAACCATCTGTTCTCCTTACGAGTCGCTGTGGCTGCCAGAGACACCGGACACGTCACCACCGCGCTGAGAAGTCATAGATAGAGGAAGAAGCTAGAGCTCCAGAGCAGAACTCCGCCACCACTGCCATACCAACACCACAGGCCGAGGAGCTTAGATACATCGAGTCCGGCAGACTGTATCACAAATGACATACTTAGATACACTGAAACAGTAGCTCACATGATCAGCTTAAATACACTGAAACAGTAGCTCACATGATAAGCTTGGATACACTGAGACTGTAGCATACATGATAAGCTTAGATAGACTGGGATTGTAGCACACATGATAAGCTTAGATACACTAAAACAGCAGCTCACATGATAAGCTTGGATACACTGGGACTGCAGCACACGATGGGCTTGCATACACTGAGACTGTAGTACACAATAGGCTTAGATACACTGGGACTGTAGTATGGTTGTGAATCCCGGTATCTAGTATTCCTGCCCGGTTGTGAATCCCGGGATATACCATTCCTGCCCAATTCTGAATCCAGGTATATACTGTTCCTGCCCGGTTGTGAATCCCGGTATATACTGTTCCTGCCCGGTTGTGAATCCCGGCATATACTATTCCTGCCCGGTTGTGAATCCCGGCATATACTATTCCTGCCCGGTTGTGAATCCAGGTATATACTGTTCCTGCCCGGTTGTGAATCCCGGCATATACTATTCCTGCCCGGTTGTGAATCCCGGCATATACTATTCCTGCCCAGTTGTGAATCCCGGTATATACTGTTCCTGCCCGGTTGTGAATCCCGGGATATACCATTCCTGCCCAATTCTGAATCCAGGTATATACTGTTCCTGCCCGGTTGTGAATCCCGGTATATACTGTTCCTGCCCGGTTGTGAATCCCGGCATATACTATTCCTGCCCGGTTGTGAATCCCGGCATATACTATTCCTGCCCGGTTGTGAATCCAGGTATATACTGTTCCTGCCCGGTTGTGAATCCCGGCATATACTATTCCTGCCCGGTTGTGAATCCCGGCATATACTATTCCTGCCCAGTTGTGAATCCCGGTATATACTGTTCCTGCCCGGTTGTGAATCCCGGCATATACTGTTCCTGCCCGGTTGTGAATCCAGGTATATACTGTTCCTGCCCGGTTGTGAATACCGGCATATACTATTCCTGCCCGGTTGTGAATCCCGGCATATACTATTCCTGCCCGGTTGTGAATCCAGGTATATACTGTTCCTGCCCGGTTGTGAATCCCGGTATCTAGTATTCCTGCCCGGTTGTGAATCCCGGGATATACCATTCCTGCCCAATTCTGAATCCCAGTATATACTGTTCCTGCCCGGTTGTGAATCCAGGTATATACTGTTCCTGCCCGGTTGTGAATCCCGGCATATACTATTCCTGCCCGGTTGTGAATCCCGGCATATACTATTCCTGCCCGGTTGTGAATCCAGGTATATACTGTTCCTGCCCGTTGTGAATCCCGGCATATACTATTCCTGCCCGGTTGTGAATCCCGGTATATACTGTTCCTGCCCGGTTGTGAATCCCGGCATATACTATTCCTGCCCGGTTGTGAATCCCGGCATATACTATTCCTGCCCGGTTGTGAATCCAGGTATATACTGTTCCTGCCCGGTTGTGAATCCCGGCATATACTGTTCCTGCCCGGTTGTGAATCCCGGCATATACTATTCCTGCCCGGTGGTGAATCCCGGCATATACTATTCCTGCCCGGTTGTGAATCCAGGCATATACTGTTCCTGCCCGGTTGTGAATCCCGGCATATACTGTTCCTGCCCGGTTGTGAATCCCGGCATATACTGTTCCTGCCCGGTTGTGAATCCCGGCATATACTATTCCTGCCCGGTTGTGAATCCGGCATATACTGTCCTGCCCGTGTGATCAGGCATATATGTTCCTGCCCGGTTATGAATCCCGGGATATACTATTCCTGCCCGGTTGTGAATCCCGGCATATACTAGTCCTGCCCGGTTGTGAATCCAGGTATATATTATTCCTGCCCGGTTGTGAATCCCGGCATATACTGTTCCTGCCCGGTTGTGAATCCAGGCATATACTGTTCCTGCCCGGTTGTGAATCCCGGCATATACTATTCCTGCCCGGTTGTGAATCCCGGCATATACTATTCCTGCCCGGTTGTGAATCCCGGCATATACTATTCCTGCCCGGTTGTGAATCCCGGCATATACTATTCCTGCCTGGTTGTGAATCCCGGTATATACTGTTCCTGCCCGGTTGTGAATCCCGGCATATACTATTCCTGCCCGGTTGTGAATCCCTGTATACACTATTCCTGCCCGGTTGTGAATCCCTGTATACACTATTCCTGCCTGGAGCCGTGTACAAATCACTCTATAATATGTCTGTGTCGACCCGCCACCACAATTGTGGGTTACCAGGGCAATGGGGTACTCAGAGCCGAGCCCATGGAAGTCTATGGGGTTTGTCACAGTTAGCGGTGGCTCGGTCTGTGGCCCAGCGGTCTGGCGTATGTTGGGGGAATATTTACAGGGGATAGATATATTTACAGTTCGTGACGCCACCTGTAGTCTTCTGGTAATTTATACCAGCGCTGCTGTAGAGCTCTGAGGGGATGGTGAGGCAGCTAGATGTCGGGTCCCCTACAGGTAGGACTCTTCCCTCAGGTCGATGGTTAAGGCAGGGTTGTGCAGGCATGCAAGTAAATAACTCAGTCTCACACGGTCAGCGTCTTTCCATACCTTTACTTGTAAGATGGTAAGGCAGGTCCCAGGGAGGCTGATGGGGTTGATGGAGGATGAGCTTTGAGGCAACGGCTAAGCAAGTTAGGGGCCTCCTTTACTGTCCAATGTTGATGAGTCCAACCAGACTGAAGCGTAGTTCCCTCTATAACTCCAGCTATTCCAAAGCTGTTCTGCCCGGTCAGTTTTTGTGGTCGGAGCCTTCCTGTGAGAGAGCTGAGTTCCTATTCTTGCTGATCAGGCTCAAGGTTCTCACTCTCCCTGACCCCAGATACGTACTGACTCTTCAGGGATGCTTGCCACGACCTAAGGTCCGATAAGCCTCTGGTTTTCTTACCACTAAGCGTGAAGCTTTAGTGATCCTTCGGTCCCCAGTGACCGGTAACAATGTGCAGGTATCCTATACTTATGGCACTTCTCTGTTCTCTTCCACTATGCCCTTCGATATGCTCAACTCTTAATAGATATCTCAGTCCGTCTTATAGTGGGGCACAGCTCTGACCAGGCTGAGGTGAACTGGCTCACCTGTACTGGCCTCCACTTTCTGAACTGCACAAAGACTGCACTTCCTCACTCCTTCGAGTCACTGACTGAACTGAACTCAGACTACTTAGCACTCCCCTCCACACCCCTGGTGGGTGTGTCCGAAGTGTACATGATATCATGAAGAGCCCTTAACCGTTACCTCTCCACTCATCCTCCTGGTATTGTGTACCAGGGCTACACATTCCCCCATGGTAAACGACAGCACTCCCGGGCTGTGAAATACAAGAGACATTTTTGTTTATGCATTAAACATCAACATTAAACATTAATTCGTCCCATCCGGGAGGTAAGGATGTCTTGAACGTTGCAAACAAAACATTATATATAGAAATGTACAAATATTAAATATCATTTTCATATAAATAGACAATATGCTTGTGAAGGACCCGCACCAAACCTTCAACGTGGGTCCTGGGTGGGCTGCAGGACATCCGAATGCAGACCTCACTCAGTGCCTCACCACACGGGTTTTATGTTCAGAGGTAAGTCAAGGCTTCGTGTGAAGCCATTAAAAGGCACCTTAGTGCAACTATTTACAAGATACAGTTTTTGGGCTGGCTCAGTCCTCAGCCTCTGAGTCCATTATAAGACATAATAGGGAAAAACACATATATATATATAGACTTTTTACAGTATTCACATTAATTCGTTATAATTACTGCTGGTATCGAATGGGTAACTTCCCTTTGGTGGTTCGCTCTGATCTACGTGGAGTAGCTTCAGGTATATTAAGTTGCGATCTGTCTGCACTGCGTAACGGCAAACTATAGAACTGCCTCAATCTTTCTATGGATCTGGCAAGCGTACTGATGGCTGGGCGGTGTGAGTCAGCTTCACCAGGGGATCCCATAGTATGGGGCGCTGCTTCAGATGATCCTTCTTGAGATTCCATAGGTTGAGGTGTTGCTGGGATGGGTAACTCCTGAACGGGCTCGACTGGCACCACGGGCACAACTGGAGGTAAAACTTCCTCTTGTGGCTGATAAAACTGCAACACCGGAACTATTACAGCATCTCCCAGTCTAGGCCAATCCGCAGGAAAATCTCCCAGATCGGTGTGTATGACCTCTTCTTTCCTTTCTTTTTGATTGATGACAGGGTTCTTGTCACAACATTTTAAGGGTTCTGGACACAATTTCAAATGGTCTCTGGACACAGTGGTTATTGTTTCTTCCTCCGTCCTTACTGATGATACAAGCTTTTCTGTTGTCATATTTAGAATCTTGTACAACGTAGGGTTCTTGCTCCCACTGGTTATCCAATTTGTGCATCTTCCTTTTTCTTTTTAATACTACCTCTCCAGGCATCAAAGGCTTGGCAGGAGCATTTCGGTTGTAAACATCTTCCTGTTTCTCCCGTGCCTTGTTGAGACTTTCCTCTACACAGATTTGTACTCTTCTGTATTGCTCTTGCCGATTGATGTCCCAGTTTTCAACGGCGTCGTCTGCCTCCGGTTCTACCACTCCAAGTTCTAGATCCATTGGTAGTCTTCCGGGCCTTGCTCTCATAAGATAGGCTGGAGTGCAGTTAGTGGAACTGACAGGTATATGGTTATACAAATCAACCAAATCAGGTAGTAAATCCGGCCATCGATTCCTGTCTTCCAACGGTATGGATCTCAACAAATCAAGGACAATATGGTTCATTTTTTCGCAAAGACCGTTGGTTTGAGGGTGATATGGTGTTGTTCTAATTTTCTTGCACCCGTACATGTGACAGAATTCCTTGAATAAATCAGCTTCGAAAGCAGGTCCTTGATTGGTTAATACCTGCTCCGGATACCCATGCGGTCTGCAGAAGCTTGCTTGAAAGGTTTTCGCGGCCGTCACTGCGGTCTGGTCCTTAACTGGAACAACCACCAGAAATCTGGAGTAATGGTCCACCATGGTCAAGGCGTATGAGTATCCAGATCTACTTGGCGACAATTTGACGTGGTCCAGGGCCACAATCTCCAGAGGACGAGTCGTCCGGATAGGTTGCAGGGGTGCCTTCTGACTACCGTAGTCCTTTCTTCTGAGACCACAGGGTCCACAGTTCCGACACCACCTCTCGATGGAGCTGCGCATCCCTACCCAGTAGAACCGGCATCTCAACAGGGTCTCCAGCTTTCTCCAGCCAAAGTGTCCTGCTTGATCGTGGTATGCTTCAAACACCATTGGGACGTCTGCCTTGGGGACCACTATTTGCCAGACCATCTCATGGGTTCTGGGGTTGACGTATCTCCTGCACAACTTCTCACGGTATAGGAACAACCTGCTTTTCTCATTCCACAGGAGCTTGGCTGACATAGGTGCTTCCTTTTCCAAAGAGGAGCCTTCCTGTCTTAACAACTCCTTGATGCGGCTGACCACTGGATCACTGTCCTGAGTCTCTTTCCAACTGTGATGGGGTAAAGGATTTAATGTTGCACCATACTGCTTTCTGTGGACTCGATGCTCGTGGACTACCCCATTTCGATGGAACGCAGGTAGCTCAATTTCTTCCAGGTCATCCGATTCTCCTTCCGTATCAGAGTCATGCGGCATTCGGGACAACGCATCAGCATTAGCATTCTTTCGACCTGCCCGGTACTTGATAGTAAACTGGTAATTGGACAACCGAGCCATCCAACGCTGCTCCATGGCGCCCAGCTTGGCGGTTTCCAGGTGCGTTAACGGGTTGTTGTCTGTGTACGCCGTGAACTTATTGGAGGCCAGATAGTGCTTAAATCTTTCAGTAATGGCCCAGACCAGCGCCAGAAACTCCAGCTTGAAGCTGCTATAATTTTCCGGATTCCTTTCAGTTGGCCTGAGTTTTCTGCTGGCATATGCGATGACTTTTTCTTGGCCATTCTGCTTCTGACTGAGAACTGCTCCCAAACCTTCATTACTGGCGTCGGTGTACAACAGGAACGGTTGGCTGTAATCAGGATAGGTTAAGATCTCATCACCTGTAAGGATCTCTTTCATCTTTTGGAATGCTTCAGCCTGTTCTTTACCCCAATTAAAGGGAGGGTTTCTGCTCTTTAAGGATTGTCCTACCAGGAGGTCCTGTAAAGGAGCTGCCTTCTTCGTGTAATCTTTCACGAACCTTCTGTAGTAACCCGTTAGTCCCAGGAACTGTCGCACTTCCTTAAGGTTCTTCGGCTCCGGCCACTTCTGGATGGCAGTGACTTTCTCTGGGTCCGGCGCTACTCCTTCCGAACTGACGATGTGCCCCAAGTATTGTACCTTCTGTTTGAGTAGATGGCATTTTGAGGGTTTTAATTTCATCCCGTACCTGGACAGGGACTCAAACACTTCTGCCAGGTGTTTCAGATGGTCTTCATATGTCTTGGAATACACGATAACGTCGTCTAGGTATAGCAGCACGGTTTCAAAATTGAGATGTCCCAGACAATTTTCCATCACTCTCTGAAATGTTCCTGGGGCACTGCTGAGCCCAAACGGCATTCTGTCGAACTCACAGAGCCCCATTGGGGTGGTGAAAGCCGTTTTCTCACGATCCTCCTCAGCCACAGCCACTTGCCAGTAACCACTAGTCAGATCAAGGGTAGAAAAGTAGTTAGCCGTTTTCAGAGCAGCTAATGATTCCTCTATACGTGGTAACGGGTATGCATCCTTGTGTGTTATGCGGTTCACCTGCCTGTAATCCACACACATTCTCATACTACCATCTTTCTTTTTAACCAGAACTAGAGGGGCTGCCCAGGGGCTACAACTATCCCTTATCACCCCGGCTTTCTTCATATCATTCAACATTTCTTTAGCCTTCTGATAATGAGCTGGAGGTATGGGCCTATACCGCTCTTTGATGGAGGATGACTGCCTGTAGGGATATGATGTTGTACTCCCTTAATTATCCCAAAATCAAGTGGATTTTTGCTAAACACTTGGGCGTACTCTTGCACCACCCGTAATACCCCTTGCTTCTGGTGAGCGGGAGTGGTGTCCGTCCCAACATGGAGTTGCTGACACCACTCCGCCACCTGAGTTGCTGGGTCATTGTCCTCCGCTATTTGACAGGAGTCTAAGGACTCAGCCGGGAGAATAGAATTATTATCAACAGCATGTAGTTTAGCAATGGTTGCATAACGGGGTAAGTTTACCTCATCATCTCCCCAATTGAGAAGCCGTACCGGTACTCTTCCATTCACCACTTCTACTACTCCTCTAGCAGTCATAAGTGTAGGTCTATGTTCTGAATGGTGGGGTTCTACTACAGCTTGGTAATTCTGTCCTCTCAGACCTATGGCCGCCCTGCACCAAATGATCATTTCACTCATTGGGGGTATCACAATAGGATCCGAGTCAGTGACCCTTACATTACCAATTTCGCCGTCTGTAAGCTTCGCTTGCTGTTGACACACCAGGGCCCGGATCTCTCTTTGGATTACTCCTCTCTGCCTTGGTCGGGCAATCTCAGCGAGCTGTTGGAGCAAGAACACAACTTCTCCCAAACAATTACCGATAATGTTAGTACCCAAAATTATATTTAAACCGTTCTCCTCATTTACAGTCTTTACTACCAGAAGCCCCTGGTCTTTCAACTCCTCTCTGCCCACCTTTACATCTACACATTTTGTTCCGAGTACTTCTACAGGAAGACCATTAGAAGCATACACGGTAAAGTCAAGGCTCGGAGGTTTAAGACTGTCCATTGACCAGTACTTGGTATATAGGGCATCAGGTATTAGGGTCACCTGCGACCCAGTGTCTAACAATGCTGGAACAGCAATACCATCTAGAATAATAGACAGGTAGGGTCGCCCGCCCACATACCTGCGGCTCCAGTCTAGGGGGCCTGACGGGTATTCTCCTGGGTGTTGGCCCTCGGACCCAGGTTCTGCCCGTTTAAAGGACACTGTGGAGACATATGACCTTTCCGGTTGCATCGGTAACAGATGATCTCTCGACGAGGAGGGTGTTGATCAGAGGTCGCTCCTGGGGGTGGCGTTGTCCCCTCCGGGGGGGCGACGTCTTCTTTCTTCTCCGGTGCATCCACGGAACGTCTTCTGGGCAGTCAGCTAACAAGATCTTCCCTTCCTCCTCTTTCCGCAGCTGCAGGGCACTCATCACAGCGGCCAGATTTTTAGTCAGCTGGCGCACCTCTGAGCGCAGACAATCCAATTCACTGGGAGGTGTCACCTGCGCTTTGGCTTCAGCCACTAGCGGGGAAAAGGGGGTTACTGCCGGTTCCAGAGTGACTTCAGCCTGATGATGTTGGGTTGCCACCTCGGGTTTGCCCAGGGGCCGCAGCCCTTTTATTGCCATGTCCTTTAGGGCATCAAAGGTAGCATCCGGATGGTCTAAGGACCACCAGTTTACAGTTCTGCGTTCCTCTTGGGATCTCAATCCCTGTATAAATTGTTCTTTCAGCATTTTATTCTCGTCGATAGCATTTAAATTGTTAATTTGCTTGAGGGCTCTCAGGGCTCCCTGTAGTCGGCAAGCGTAGTCCCGGATGCTGTCACCTGGCTGTTGTGAACAGTGATAGAAGGCCATCCGGAGATCCGTTTCTGTGCGGTCTCCAAATATGGCATGCAGCTTAAGGAAGATCGCAGGTACCGACTCCTGATCAACGGTATCCCAAGTCTCCACTTCCCTCTCAGCAGCGCCAGTTAGCTGCCCTATTAGCACAGCAGCTTTTTGTCTCTCAGGCATGGAGTACATTTCTAGGATGCTGCATAACTTCCGCTTGAAGCCTGCTAATGTGCCTGGCTCACCGCTGTACTGGGGAAGCCATTTCGCCCCAGGCATATATGGGAGCGTTAGTGGCATGATCGGGACTACCGGACTGGGTGCAGGGCCTGCGCCCCCATCTGGCGCTACAATACCAAGCGGTGCGGGATTGGGGCCTCCGGCCAGGGCCGCACTGTCAGCCGGTTGTTGTGACATCTTAGCGCCCCCTTGGTTAAACGGAGCCTACCGGTTTCAGACGCTGCTATTTCACAGGCACCGCAGTGGGAACAGGACCTTCGTCGCAGGCGCTCTGATGTCAGAGCGTTCACTTCCTGTTGCAGGACCTGCCGCTGAGTCAGAGCCGGGGGCGTGTCCAAGACTTTGCGCGCTCTTTCAGGTACGCCCACCTTCTTCTCCAGCGCCTTAGGGCGCGAATCTGGCGGCAAATATGGCGGTATTTGGCGCCAAACAACAGCAACAGTCTTTTTCGCCAAAACACTCCACAGGCACACAGGGCTCGCAATGCTGCAAGTTTCGTATCCTGTTCGTGACGCCAAAGTTTTGTGTCGACCCGCCACCACAATTGTGGGTTACCAGGGCAATGGGGTACTCAGAGCCGAGCCCATGGAAGTCTATGGGGTTTGTCACAGGTAGCGGTGGCTCGGTCTGTGGCCCTAGCGGTCTGGCGTATGTTGGGGAATATTTACAGGGATAGATATATTTACAGTTCGTGACGCCACCTGTAGTCTTCTGGTAATTTATACCAGCGCTGCTGTAGAGCTCTGAGGGGATGGTGAGGCAGCTAGATGTCGGGTCCCCTACAGGTAGGACTCTTCCCTCAGGTCGATGGTTAAGGCAGGGTTGTGCAGGCATGCAAGTAAATAACTCAGTCTCACACGGTCAGCGTCTTTCCATACCTTTACTTGTAAGATGGTAAGGCAGGTCCCAGGGAGGCTGATGGGGTTGATGGAGGATGAGCTTTGAGGCAACGGCTAAGCAAGTTAGGGGCCTCCTTTACTGTCCAATGTTGATGAGTCCAACCAGCCTGAAGCGTAGTTCCCTCTATAACTCCAGCTATTCCAAAGCTGTTCTGCCCGGTCAGTTTTTGTGGTCGGAGCCTTCCTGTGAGAGAGCTGAGTTCCTATTCTTGCTGATCAGGCTCAAGGTTCTCACTCTCCCTGACCCCAGATACGTACTGACTCTTCAGGGATGCTTGCCACGACCTAAGGTCCGATAAGCCTCTGGTTTTCTTACCACTAAGCGTGAAGCTTTAGTGATCCTTCGGTCCCCAGTGACCGGTAACAATGTGCAGGTATCCTATACTTATGGCACTTCTCTGTTCTCTTCCACTATGCCCTTCGATATGCTCAACTCTTAATAGATATCTCAGTCCGTCTTATAGTGGGGCACAGCTCTGACCAGGCTGAGGTGAACTGGCTCACCTGTACTGGCCTCCACTTTCTGAACTGCACAAAGACTGCACTTCCTCACTCCTTCGAGTCACTGACTGAACTGAACTCAGCCTACTTAGCACTCCCCTCCACACCCCTGGTGGGTGTGTCCGAAGTGTACATGATATCATGAAGAGCCCTTAACCGTTACCTCTCCACTCATCCTCCTGGTATTGTGTACCAGGGCTACACATGTCTATAATGTAATAAGAGACTTGCTGCCTCCTGAGGTTGTTAGCGGTACTGCATCATTATCTCGCCAAGCTCCAACGTTTCCATTGGTCGTACCGTCAATATCTGTGGTCGATAATCGATAATTAATGAATGTTCCTTTCTCTCCAGTGTGCAATGAAGAAAACCTCTGCGAGGGGCTCAGCAGACACGCCACGTTTGAGAACTTTGGGATGGCTTTCCTGACACTCTTCAGGGTCTCCACTGGAGACAACTGGAATGGTATCATGAAGGTAAGGAGCAGGCGTGTAATACTCTATGTCTCCTGCAGAGGGCACTACAAGGAAAACACATAACCAGCAGCAATAAGACCTGATTAACACAGATCACATAACCCAGACCGGTTTTGATAAGCCGACCTTAAACATGACCTAAACCAGCTCCTGCCGTGTGTATTATCCCTGAGGATAATGATACTTTATAAGATGTTTTGGAATGGTACCTTAACAATAACCTCATCATAGAGTAACCGCCCCAGTGATCAGTAGTGATCTGCTGGGAAACCTGGCACTAAGTGTTAAGCTTCCCTGCAGCACCACCGCAGGTGAAATTAAGCATTACACGGCCTCCTTTCATATCAAGGGGTTGTCTGTGTAGGACAGGATAAGTCGGGTCCTCCAGAGTGAGAGACAATCTTTGTAACCAATCACCTTTCTGACCAAGCGGTGAGGACCCTAAACAGAGGACCCCCCTCCCAATGTACATTATAGGATTCTACAAATTGAACCTTTAAGTACTTCATCTCCAGCAGGGACGTGTTCCCTGACTCCGGGCAGAGACAAGCAGATTCATTTTGTTACTAAACAACAGGGGATGAGAACATACTGACATAATTAATATTTACCTAAAGACACCTCCACATCAGGCTGCTCGGATGAGTCAGATCCTTCTCCTCCGTAGCGTCTGTCATCCATGGTTGAAGAGTACAGAGAGGACCTCACCGAGCACACGCTATCTGGATCTATAGTAGTGTCCTGTAACATGGTAGTAATATAATGTGGGTATAGTATTATGTTGGTCACTGGTTTCCAGGAAAGAGGTAGGCTATGGTGTTATGAGGCTTCCAGACAACTGGGAGGCTACCCGGTCTAAAATGTCACTTATTTTTCTAGTAGGCTAGTCTATGATATCCCAGATTTCCTAGGAAGGGGTAGGCTGACTTAACTATGACGTCCTAGGTTTCCTAGGAAGGGGTAGGCTGCCTTATCTATGATGTCCTAGGTTTCCTAGGAAGGGGTAGGCTGCCTTATCTATGATGTCCTAAGTTTCCTAGGAAGGGGTAGACTGCCTTATCTATGATGTCCTAAGTTTCCTAGGAAGGGGTAGGCTGCCTTATCTATGATGTCCTAAGTTTCCTAGGAAGGGGTAGACTGCCTTATCTATGATGTCCTAAGTTTCCTAGGAAGGGGTAGACTGCCTTATCTATGATGTCCTAAGTTTCCTAGGAAGGGGTAGGCTGCCATATCCATGATGTCCTAGGTTTCCTAGGAAGGGGTAGGCTGCCTTATCTATGATGTCCTAGGTTTCCTAAGAAGGGGTAGTCTGCCTCATCTATGATGCCCTAGGTTTCCTAGGAAGGGATAGGCTGCCTTATCTATGATGTCCCAGGTTTCCTAGGAAGGGGTAGGCTGCCTTATCTATGATGTCCTAGGTTTCCTAGGAAGGGGTAGGCTGCCTTATCTATGATGTCCTAGGTTTCCTAGGAAGGGGTATTCTGCCTTATCTATGATGCCCTAGGTTTCCTAGGTAGGGGTAGTCTGCCTTATCTATGATGTCCTAGGTTTCCTAAGGAGGGGTAGGCTGCCATATCTATGATGCCCTAGGTTTCCTAGGTAGGGGAAGGCTGCCTTATCTATGATATCCTTGGTTTCCTAGGAAGTGGTAGGCTGCCTTATATATGATGTCACTGGGTTTCCTGGGAAGGGTAGGCTGCTTTATCTATGATGTCACTGGGGTCCTGGGAAGGGTAGGCTGCTTTATATATGATGTCACTGGGTTTCCTGGAAGGTTAGGCTGCCTTATCTATGATGTCACTGGGTTTCCTGGGAAGGGTAAGCTCCTTATCTATGATGTCACTGGTTTCCTGGGAAGGGTAGGCTGCCTTATCTATGATGTCACTGGGTTTCCTGGGAAGGGAAGGCTGCCTTTTCTGTAATTTTGCTGGTTTTCCTGAGAAGTAGGCTGCCTTGTCTATGGGCTCACTGGGCTGTTTGGGAAGGGAAGGCTACTTTATCTATGATGTCACTGGGTTTCTGGGAAGCTGTAGACAAACTAGTCTATGATGTCACTACACTTTCAGGTAAAGGGTAGGGTTCCTTAATTTTGATATAACAAGATTTCCAGGGAGTGGGTTGGATGCTTTGCATTGTCCGAGGGTTTTCAGGGATTCGTTTAATCTGATGTTTCAAGTTTTCTTAGCCTTGGGGTACATCGCCTCATTAGAGGCTGGACTGCCTTGTCTTTTAAGCCAGTGGGGTTCCTGGGAGGGAAGATAGTCTTGATAGGTCAGATCAATGATACCAAAGATTTCAGAAGCGCAGAGTTTATTGTGAAGTCAACGTTTTCTATCGACGAGGCATCTGTGAATATTATAAACCGGGAATGTTTGGGATGTCTTAGCTGAATATGAGTCAGCAGTATCAATGAAATATTAATATGTGACCTTGTCCTCTTCTAGGACACACTCCGTGAATGTAACAGCGATGACAAGAACTGCCTCAGCTACCTACCCTTCATCTCCCCCGTCTATTTCGTCACCTTTGTCCTCATTGCCCAATTTGTCCTGGTTAATGTGGTGGTGGCCGTCCTCATGAAGCATCTCGAAGAAAGCAATAAAGAAGCCAAAGAAGATGCGGAGATGGATGCTGAGATTGAGATGGAGATGTCAAGAGCTGTCACCCCGGTCTGCCCGGTAGGCCCTCCGACCTTAGATGGCAAGGCAATTGGTGGTGGTCAAGTGTCACTGAAGAATGATCTGCCAGTGCTGTTGAAGCAGGCCAGGGTAAGGGTCCAGCATGTTACGTATGCCACTGAGGGGGGCAGTAGTTGGGTTTGGAGCAGTTAAAGTAATGATACCCCACCTCTTTGATCTTATAATGCGCTTAATTCATACTCGTTTCCTCAATTTTGCACTGAAGGCGGCACTGAGCCACGAGAATGTGACTTTATTGATTCCTGATACGTTGGAAGGTTCAGTTTCGCGGAAAGAGAAAAGACCAGGCTCCCCCGTGCCCTGCCAGCAGCCCTTGCCGCTTCCCCTCCTGCCCTGCAGCTTTGGGCCTGAGGTGACTCCCTGCACTCTGCTTGTATGTCCTGTGTGGTATCCACAAGCAATGCTTTCCGTGGCTTTTTTACCTGCTTTTGAGCTTTTCTTCTCCTTCCCTTGATGACGGGTTGTCAATGATAGCCTCATATCAGGGAGAAGTGATGGAGTCCGCTTGCTCACCGCTCATGCCTCCACTAAGGACTTGTGCACAGCATGCTTTGTTGACGCTAATGTCTGTGATGTTCACTTATGGACAGCGGTACAGAACAACATTAAGGAAAAAGCGTTGTTATCTCCAAGCTAACGGTTTAATTCATCCACAGGATGGTGACGTTTACATGCGGGACGGAACTGGATCCCAAAACCTCCTGACGGTCAGAAAGGTTTCGGTGTCTAGAATGCTCTCGCTACCCAACGACAGCTACATGTTTCGCCCCGTTCTGCCAGCAAAGTCATCGTACCCTCTGCGGGAAGTGGAGGCCTATGAGGACAGCCCTCCAGAAGGTATGTTGGCAGCAGTAGACCTGACTGCAAACCACCTGGACCATGAAGACCTGATGCCCACATTTGTTGAGGCCCCTTAGAAGGCGAATAGTCCATTTCTGTGCCGTGTTGGCGCTTGAGACTAATAATTCATATGTTTATCCCTGTGATGAAGGATCCCTAGGTGATGATCCCTTATCTCATTTTTGTTACTGTAGGGTCACGTCTTTCAATCCAGTCCCAGCCAAATGAACCTGGCAACTGTCTGAAAACACCAGTAGACTGTCCTCTCCTGCCGTCACCAAGCTGCCAGTGGACAACGATGACATGCCTAAAATTCCACCTCCACGCCCCACCGCTTCCAGGTCGCCCAGTCTAAACAGACTGCTGCAACGGCAGGTAATGGTGATTTGTTTTTGGTAGATATTAACTATAATCTGGTGGTGTCCAATCAATGGCTCTCGACTGCTTGTGAATATATTACTCGCAACGTGCCCCGATAGCTGCAGATTATCAGGACACAATGAGAACTGCATCGGGCATAGAGCCATAGGCTGGAGACTCCTACCATAAGCCATGTCTGCTCTACCGTGCTTGTAAGCAAAGGACCTTTTCTAGCTTTTAGCTCCCAGACGTTTCTGAAAGGGGAGTTCCTCTTTTGAAAATATTTAAAGGGTACATTACATTTAAAGAAAAACAATTGAAATGTCAGAGAAGTTTTGATCGGTGGGGGGTCTGAGTCCTGACATCCCACCAATCTCTAAAATAAAGGGGCAGAGGTGGTCGGCTGAGCGCGGTGCTTATTCGTTTATGATTGACTCGGCTTAGCTGATCCTCTGAGATTTGAGCGTGTGGTGTATGGATTCATAGGCTTTCTACGGGTCTGTAAGCCGTATGTTCTGCTCTATGAGAAGGAAGGAATAAGCACAGCTCTCGGCTGAGCAATTCTATCCCTTTGATTAAGCAAGCGATGGGGCTGCTGCACCCTGATGCCTACTGATCAGAAAATCTCGAAGTGAACTGAACTGGATGGACTTGTGTCTTATTTCAACCTTAAAACTAGGAAACTATGAAGCCATCATCCTCATGGTTTTCTTCACATTTTTGTCCCTGCAGGAGGCTATACGTATGGATTCGGTTGACTATCAGAATGGCGAATCCAAGGATGGCGTTCAAGTGGAATCAGCGGAGGGTTCAAAACTGAAAACTCCTTCACTCAATAACCTTGTTCCCAACCTGCTCTGCCCATTGTCCCTATCACTGCAGGGAACCCCTCAATCTTCCCCCAAACTATCTCCCCACCACAGACATTCCAGTGTCCATACCCGCAATCACACCTATAGCCAAGACAGTATTCCTAGTCGTCCATCAAGCGTCAGCAGCGACAACACCAACCCTGACGAGTCTACGTTAGAGTCCTCCGATCTGGCCGATGAAGAGGTCAGACACATAAACAGCTTGGCCACCGGCTGGAGAGGACAATCCAATCATAGAAGTCATTCGGTATCTCCATTCATCTCCCAAGTTTCATCTCCTCCTTCTCCTCCACCACTAAAGAACTGCAATAGCACAGCCAGCCTGGTCGGGACCAGCAGCAGCAAAGACTTGAAGAAGTTCTACAGTGTTGATACTCAAGGATTTTTAGCAAAGCCCACATGGGCGGAAGACCAAAGGAGGCATTCGATCGAGGTCTGCCCCTCCGTCGATGACGACGGAGATTCCTGCTTTGATCTGTCCATCGACGACAAACAGGACTCTTCTATTCTCATACAGTCTGACCTAGAGTACATCAATGGGGTTCGAAGGAAGAAGAAGATGAGCCCGCCTTGTATTTCTATAGATCCTCCTGTGGAGGACGAGACCGGCCCAGCTTCACGTACCAAAGCATCGGATAACAGCATGTTGCGAAGGAGGACGCCGTCGTGTGAATCTACCGCATACAGGGACTCATTAGACTTTAGCGACAACCAAGCTGTAGAACCGCAATGTAAACCCGAGAGACGGAGCCAAGCACCTTGTCGAAACGAACACTTGGTCATTCTCAGCTATTCTTTCGACCAGCGGGAGGCGAACAGCTTCTCAGAACTTTTAACAGAGAGTGGACATCCCACTTCTCCATCCGTAGTCATTACGGACTCCAGGCCCGACACGGGGGCGTTAGAAATTAAGCAACTAGACCATCTTCATAGTAACAATTCCGAGAAGAGAGATTTCACGGAAATGAAGAGTTCTTTAAAAAATCCTGCACTAGTCGACGCTTCTAATACATCGGGCGAAGTGACGGACAAACCGTTATAGCTTTTCGGGATACAAGGGCTTGTGACGAACCACTGGATAGACGGGTCTAAGAAAGCCCCTTCGGGTGCGTAGGGTTTTCAATAAGCGGCGGGATAAGAAGGGGAGCGGCTGATGGTTTGAATAAAAAAAAAAAAAAAAATTACTAAAAATTTTTGATTTGTTTGATTTTATAAACGAAATACGGAGACAACTTCCCATATAGCCTCAATCACATTGATTCGAGTTTTTATTTTAATGTTTGTTTTTTTTTTGTTTGGTTTTTATATTTTTAAGTTGGCACTTTTATTTTTTATTGTGCAGAGACACAGTATGCCGAAGTGCTGACAGATGAAGACTTGTACAATATCTGTATATCAGCGGTATAAATAAAATAGAAATAATGTATTTGTGAAAAAACACCATCGTTATTTGTGCTGCGTGCAGATTGGACATTTCTAGGTGTGCGATATTTTGTGCAACTTTCTGATGTACTTTGTGTGTCAATACTTTAACATTTCCAAGATCTCTGCTTGTTGTCAGTAAATGGCAAATTACTTGATCACATTATATCAAACCTCACAACTTTGAAAGGCAGGAAAGTGGGACATGAAGAGCACAAATAATCTCACTCACACACAGTATGATGCCCAATAGTGCACACTGTGCCGTACAGTATGATGCCCCCCAACATGAGAGTATGGTTCCCCCCTAGGCACAGCAATCTAGTGATGGCTTACCTTGACTCACACGCGTGGGATAAATGGTGGCTGATGATGCCATTGACCTGTCAGGACAACGGCACAGCTCAGCCCGGGACCGATTACATAAAGACCCATCCTGGCCTAGTTTTGTTCACCTAGCTGATGGTTTGTAACAGTGTATCAGCATAGGCAACCCTCTAAGGAAAAACACCTCATCTTCCATTGTAAGAAACCTTCCAGCTGTGAGAAGGATTTGGTCTGTAGAGATTTTTCAGCCTCTGGATATAAACGAGAATGTTCCTATCCAGTGACAGCGAGTAGAGATCTGAAAATGGTGAACTGAAACAGAAAAGAACTTTACAAAGTTCCAGAACTTTTCTTATACGATGATGAAACTTTACTTATCTGGGCCTCAGGTGTCGCAGGTGTCCCCAAGATGTGGGGCCACGTACCCGAGGCAGGAGCTTTCTAAGTAATGTTCAGCGAGCTCAACCATTGACACTATAGTTTATATCAGAAAAGGGTGAAGTGCGGACTGCAAGCAACACTAATCGCTCACATCTCATAGGAAGGGACATGTAAAATGTATATAATCAGTACATACCGTACATCACCAATACTAACTACATCCACAATACATACCGCACATCACCAATACGAACTACATCCACAATACATACCGTACATCACCAATACGAACTACATCCACAATACATACCGTACATCACCAATACTAACTACAGCACAATACATACCGTACATCACCAATACTAACTACATCCACAATACATACCGTACATCACCAATACTAACTACATCCACAATACATACCGTACATCACCAATACTAACTACATCCACAATACATACCGTACATCACCAATACTAACTACAGCCACAATACATACCGTACATCACCAATACTAACTACAGCCACAATACATACCGTACATCACCAATACTAACTACAGCCACAATACATACCGTACATCACCAATACTAACTACATCCACAATACATACCGCACATCACCAATACGAACTACATCCACAATACATACCGTACATCACCAATACTAACTACATCCACAATACATACCGTACATCACCAATACTAACTACATCCACAATACATACCGTACATCACCAATACTAACTAATCCACAATACAACCGTACATCACCAATACTAACTACATCCACAATACATACCGTACATCACCAATACTAACTACACCACAATACATACCGTACATCACCAATACTAACTACATCCACAATACATACCGCACATCACCAATACTAACTACATCCACAATACATACCGTACATCACCAATACTAACTACATCCACAATACAACCGTACATCACCAATACTAACTACATCCACAATACATACCGCACATCACCAATACTAACTACATCCACAATACATACCGTACATCACCAATACTAACTACATCCACATATACATACCGTACACATCACCAATACTACACTACATCCACATACATACCGTACATCACCAATACTAACTACATCCACAATACATACCGACATCACCAATACTAACTACACCACAATACATACCGTACATCACCAATACTAACTAATCCACAATACATACCGCACATCACAATACTAACTACATCCACAATACATACCGCACATCACCAATACTAACTACATCCACAATACATACCGCACATCACCAATACTAACTACACCACAATACATACCGTACATCACCAATCACTAACTACATCCACATAATACCGACATCACCAATATAACTACATCCACAATACATACCGTACATCACCAATACTAACTACATCCACAATACATACCGCTACATCACCAACTACAACTACATCCACAATACATACCGTACATCACCAATACTAACTACATCCCAATACATACCGCACATCACCAATACTAACTACATCCACAATACACTACCGCACAATCACCAATACAACTACATCCACAATACATACCGTACATCACCAATACTAACTACATCCACATACACACCGTACATCACCAATACTAACTACATCCACAATACATACCGTACATCACCAATACTAACTACATCCACAATACATACCGTACATCACCAATACTAACTACATCCAATACATACCGTACATCACCAACTACTAACTACATCCACAATACATACCGTACATCACCAATACTAACTACATCCCAATACATACCGTACATCACCAATACTAACTACATCCACAATACATACCGCACATCACCAATACTAACTACATCCACAATACATACCGTACATCACCAATACTAACTACATCCACATACACACCGTACATCACCAATACTAACTACATCCACAATACATACCGTACATCACCAATACTAACTACATCCACAATACATACCGACATCACCAATACTAACTACATCCACAATACATACCGTACATCACCAATACTAACTACATCCACATATACATACCGTACATCACCAATACTAACTACATCCACAATACATACCGTACATCACCAATACTAACTACATCCACAATACACACCGTACATCACCAATACTAACTACATCCACTATACACACCGTACATCACCAATACTAACTACATCCACAATACATACCGCACATCACCAATATTAACTACATCCACAATACACACCGCACATCACCAATACTAACTACATCCACATACATACCGTACATCACCAATACTAACTACATCCACAATACATACCGCACATCACCAATATAACTACATCCACAATACATACCGACATCACCAATACTAACTACATCCACAATACATACCGACATCACCAATACTAACTACATCCACAATACATACCGTACATCACCAATACGAACTACATCCACAATACATACCGTACATCACCAATACTAACTACATCCACAATACACGCCGTAAATCACCCATAGCATTTATTACTAATACATTCCATACATCATCAAAATATTCCGTACATCACCATTACATACTATGCTTCACCAAAACATACAGTACATCACCCATACCACTTATCACTAATACAGTGGGTACGAATAGTACTCAGACCTCTTTACATTTTTCACTCTTTGTTTCATTGCAGCCATTTGGTAAATTCAATAAAGTTCATTTTTTCTCATTAATGTACACTCTGCACCCCATCTTGACTGAAAAAAAACAGAAATGTAGAAATTTTTGCAAATTTATTAAAAAAGAAAAACTGAAATCTCAAATGGTCATAAGTATTCAGACCCTTTGCTCAGTATTGAGAAGCACCTTTTGTGCTAGTACAGCCATGAGTCTTCTTGGGAACGATGCAACAAGTTCTTCACACTTGGATTTGGGGATCCTCTGCCATTCTTCCTGGCAGATCCTCTCCAGTTCCGTCAGGTTGGATGGTGATTGTTGGTGGACAGCCATTTTCAGGTCTCTCCAGAGACGCTCAGTTGGGTTTAGGTCAGGGCTCTGGCTGGGTCAGTCAAGAATGGTCACAGAGTTGTTCTGAAGCCACTCCTTTGTTATTTTAGCTGTGTGCTTAGGGTCATTGTCTTGTTGGAAGGTGAACCTCCGGCCATGTCTGAGATCCAGAGGACTCTGGAAGAGGTTTTCATCCAGAATATCTCTGTATTTGGCCGCATTCATGTTTCCTTCAATGGCAACCAGTCGTCCCGTCCATGCAGCTGAAAAACACCCCCATAGCATGATGCTGCCACCACCATGTTTCACTGTTGGGATTGTATTGGGCAGGTGATGAGCAGTGCCTGGTTTTCTCCACACATACCGCTTAGAATTATCACCAAAAAGTTCTGTCTTCGTCTCATCAGACCAGAGAATCTTCTTTCTCATAGTCTGGGAATCCTTCATGTGTCTTTTTAGCAAACTCTATGCGGGCTTTCATATGTCTGGCACTGAGGAGAGGCTTCCGTCGGGCCACTCTGCCATAAAGGCCCGACTGGTGGAGGGCTGCAGTGACAGTTGACTTTGTGGAACTTTCTCCTATCTCCCTACTGCATCTCTGGAGCTCAGCCACAGTGATCTTGGGGTTCTTCTTTACCTCTCTCACAAGGCTCTTCTCCCACGATTGCTCAGATTGGCTGGACGGTCAGGTCTAGGAAGACTTCTGGTGCTCCCAAACTTCTTCCATTTAAGGATTATGGAGGCCACTGTGCTCTTAGGAACCTTGAGTACTGCAGAAATTCTTTTGTCTCTGAGCTCCTTGGCCAGTTCCTTTGACCTCATTATTCTCATTTGGTCTGACATGCACTGTGAGCGGTGAGGTCTTATATAGACAGGTGTGCACCTTTACAAATCAAGTCCTATCAGTTTAATTACACACAGCTGGACTCCAATGAAGGAGTAGAACCATCTCAAGGAGGATCACAAGGAAATGGACAGCATGTGACGTAAATATGAGTGTCTGATCAAAGAGTCTGAATACTTATGACCATGTGATATTTCAGTTTTCTTTTTTAATAAATTTACAAAAATTTCTACATTTCTGTTTTTTTTCAGTCAAGATGGGGTGCAGAGTGTACATTAATGAGAAAAAAAATGAACTTTTTTGAATTTACCAAATGGCTGCCATGAAACAAAGAGTGAAAAAATTAAAGGGGTCTGAATACTTTCCGTATCCACTGTACATACCATACATCACACATACCGTACATCACCAGTACATATCGTACATCATCAAAACACAACGTACATCACCAATATTACCAATACATAATAATTTGGAGCATGACTGTGACGACGGGTCGCAGGGAAAGGATCTCATCATCAGCTCTCAATCCTCGTTTATCATTTTCTCAGTGGCTAAATTATGGGGTGGCAGAGGCACAGGAACTCACGTCTGCAGCCCCTTGTGCCAAACGTAGAGACCATTACTGTAAATGTCCCATGGTAGGTGGGAGGACCGGTCACAGATTTCACGCTGGGTCCCTCCCAGGAGCTTCACGTTTCCCTCTACATTTACCTACATGATGCCGTCATGGCCGGTTACAGATCACGGAATTGAAAAAAAAGACTTCAGGAATAACTGGGAAAGGAGACAAAACAATTTCCAGAATAAGCATTTGGCATGGAGGGGGTTAAGGCTATGATGTGTTAATGGAGAGATGTGTCGTAGGCGTTGTAATCCCACAGTATTAATTAGTGAGATGACTTCAGCCGGCTCCTCGTTATCTCACAAAAACAGCCCTTCCCATGTCACCACGGCCGCACTCAATGGCTGATAAGTGGCGCTCTTGCCGATGGCGCTGAATGGTATTATCCAGAAAGTGATGAGACTGCGGCACCCGGTGGCGGAGCCAATGATCTGAAGTCATGCTGCTCCATGTGGGGTCTTTTAGGGTCTTGATATCCTAGATCACCTGACTCCATTACACACACTAGAGCAGAGGAGGCCTCATGGCAAATATCGGCACGGTGGCCCCCGTGGCTGATGACCATTGTTATCGCACGGCACCATCTCATGACAGGACGTCTGGTGATTGATGCCCCTTTTCACTACTTTTTTCCATAGCATTTCTCCATCACATGTCTGACATTTCCAAATTTAGGACCAAGGAAGCAGCTAATGGAGATTGCACTAGTAAGAGTTACCCTTCTCAGTAACCATCAGCCACTGAGCGCCACAAATAAAAAATCGTTGGCCAATGCCGGTCAGTCCCGGTTTGTTGTATATGACGTCCCCTTCCCTATAGCTAAATATGGGGAAAAAAATGGCAATTTTTGTTTTTAACACTGTCTAGACCCTGGTGGACAGTGGTACCATCTCTTTTTTTTGTTGGTTTTGTGGGATAAATAAAATCTAGTAATAAAAACAGTGTCCAGTCTCCGGTGGTCAAACGTGCCATCTGCTTTCTTAGTGGTTGGGTGGTCTACACATAATCCACCGCTGGTGGACAATCTCTGGAGGTCAGTGGTACCTTCTGCGCTCTTTGGACTAATTAGTCTATAAGGAGTGCAACCCAGGGTGTATGGTCCCTGGTGGACGGTGTTATTTTCATTATTTTTACAGTGTTGTTCGTTAGTATCATCCTCTGTGGCTGAGTTGAGTATACGGCACCGGCAGGCAGGCAGCGTATAGAAAGCCCTGGTGTCGTCTCAGCACAGGTTGACCTCCGAGTTGGGGTCATTACTAATATGATGGTTCTGCTGAAGCCAAGTCTGTATTTGGTCTACAAACAGTTCTCATGTTTGGCACCTGGCAGCTCAGCTTCATCAGTTACTCCGACAAACACGCCATGTCCACGCGCTCAGTACCATCCTCCTGACAGGTGGCCACTAGGGAGAGCTTCACCCTTTTTATGATGCTCTGCATTAGCGGAAAATTGATTCCTGCCGTCTCTAGTAGATCTTCGTGCGCTGCACTTATGTGTTTACTTTGTTAAGGGCTCCACAAGCCGGACACGTGGCAACTCGCTGCTTATCCTGCTGTTATATTCCCATTTCCTGCTTAAGTTTATCCTCGATACCGATACACTTTTATTGATCCCGGGTGAAACTTCCAGTAATCCCAAAAGCAGCTAATACAACCACAGTACAAAAATTTTAGGCACAAATGCTTGCACACTAGGATGTTACCAACATCAATAATAAAATCAAAGTGTGATATTTAAGGGTATATACAGTCACTTATTAAATATGACATAGTACTAACCCATCAGTCATATTTCTACACCCTAACGAAATATAATACAATCCTCATATCAGTAGTACTAACGATTCCTAATCATCACATGATATGACTAGTATAGAATTAAGAAGATCTGCTAAATAGCACTATGATATCAGATACAGCCGTATACGGAAGTAGTATTAATGTACATATCCCCTACACTTACTGGAATCCTATCCATCCAATTAACACCTCCTCAAAAAAGTACAAGAATGAGGCCATCATTGTACAATGCCATTCTTGATATTTTTTGAAGATGTATTAGCGTCAGCTAGATGACACTACTGCCCCAGCAAATGATAGCAAAAAAGATGGCGCTTGCTACAACGGACTGGTAGAACATCTCCAGCATTTTGCTGCACACATTGAACGACCTGAGCTTCCGCAGAAAGTAAAAGTCTGCTCATTTCCCTTCTTGTAAACCTTCTCTGTATGACACCTCCAATCGAGTTTACTGTCAAGGTGAACCCCCAAATATTTGTAGCTCTCAACAATCTCAACCTCCTGGCCAGCAATGGTGATTGGTATGTAATCCTCCTTTTTCCTTCTATAACTCACCGCCATCTCCTTGGTTTTCTTTACATTTAGTTCTAGACAGTTAGTCTGACACCAATCCACAAAGTCAGAAACCACCCTTCTATAATCCTCCTCCCTCCGGCCCCCACAATGCCCCCTACAATCACGGAGTCATCTGAGAATTTTTGGAGGTGACAAAAATCAGATTTATACTGAAAGTCAGCTGTATACAATGAGAAGAGAAGGGTGACAGCACTGTACCCTGAGGGCTCCCACACTGCTCCGTACACTGCCAGATACCACCTCCCCCATCCTTACAAACTGCGGCCTGTCTGTCAGGTAGTCACTTATCCAGTTCACCATCCCCTCATCTACCGCCATATCAGTCAACTTATTACGTAGTAAGGGTGGCTGTGAGGTATTGAAAGCACTTGAGAAGTCAAAAACATGGCGCGCACTGCAGTTCCATCATTGTCCATTGTTATACTGCTGTTTACCCCATTGTTTATCCTGCTGTTTACCCCACTGTTTATCCTGCTGTTTACCCCACTGTTTATCCGCTGTTTAAAACCCCCTGTTTATCCCGCTGTTTACCCCACTGTCCTAGTAATTCCCTAATAAGCAAAGCTGAAATCACTCCCAGTACAAGCACATTGTGGTAGCTTCACAGGGAAGCTCTGCTCCTACCACACAGCACCCATGCTTTTTCCTTTAAAGGGATGTTTCCAAAATCACAATTTAGCATCAAAACAAGAGTGCTGAGGCCCCATTTTAATGGAGTAGTTATCACGCATGTGCAGTGCCATTTAATTAAAAGTCTATGGGAGCGATGCTGAACTGAACTCCATCGTCACTGCGCGATCACCACTGAACTGAAACAAGGGATAAGGGACCTCGATACCTTGTGATCACTGGGAGACAAACGACAGACAGATGGATAGATAGATAATAGATATTAATAGATAGATCATAGATAAATAGATAATAATAGATGACCAGCCTGATACCAGAAGAAAATTAAGACAATTTCCCCCTGACACTATAGACTGGGGAACATTGGGCCAATCCAATGTGCAGAAGGACCACCCACCAGGCAATTTATTAAAGATTATATTTCTAGGAGATACGGCTCCATTCCATTGGTACAAATGTCAGGTTTTACCTTTCTTTTCATGAAGATGTATCCCAGACTGCAGCAGAATTGATTCCTATGGAACCTCCAGTTGCGGGAGAAGTTAGCTACTTCTTCTATGTCACTCCTGAAAATTCTGTACTTTGTGTGACTCATACCTGAGGGACAAGGAAACAATTAAGGTAGTCAAAATGGTATAACCGATGGTGAGCACACATACAGTGACTTACTGCCCGGGAGGACGACTGACTGACAGTTGTTCCAGTCATATAAGAGCCATTATGGCTGACAC
The DNA here is from genome assembly GCA_033576555.1 of Oophaga sylvatica. Lineage (NCBI taxonomy): Eukaryota > Metazoa > Chordata > Amphibia > Anura > Dendrobatidae > Oophaga > Oophaga sylvatica. Next base: position 106,712,343 of record JARQOD010000007.1, on the reverse strand, counting down.
TCAAGTGCTTAGGAGCATGTCTCGTGGCTGCCTGGCCACGATAGAGCCATTAATTGGTGCATGAGGACAAGCCTGGACCCTGTTCACATTAACTGCATATTGTAAGGTACTGCATGCTCTATTCCCCATGACCTGATGGAGGAGTGTGAAAGGATTGAGCTTTATCCCAAATTAAAGGGTCATTCCCCCCAAAATATCAAGTTAATCCCTATTCAAAATCTAAAGAATAACTTGCTTGGGGTCAAATGCTGGGAGCGTTGGGCAATCCTGAGATGGGGCTCGCGGCCCCGACTTCACGATGTGTGGCCTCCAATCCACTCACTGTCTATGGGACTGCCAGTACAGCGCTTCTCTATACCCAACTGTCCCATAGACAATGAATGGATTGGAGGCGGCACATGCTCCACTTAAGCCCAGATTAGAGATTGTAGGAAGAAATGGGTTTGTACAAGGTATCCCAAATTTTATGGGCAATAACCCTTTAATCATAATTAGGTAATAAAAATATAGGTATTACAGTTTCTTCACCAAATTAAATGAAATCCTGGGTCTCATCTACTGTTTGTCATGAGGCACGGCATAAAGAGCAAGCTGATATATATGTACATGTAAACTTGTGGACATTTTTCAGAATCAATTAACCACTAGGTGGCGCTCTGCTATGGTAAATTTTGCACATTCTTGACTTTGTATAACACCTTTAAGAGCATTTCTCTCCAAAACCAATGTCCTTCGACTCTCCTCTTGCTCGAAGTCCAGTGGATACTCCCAAAATTTAAAGGGATGATCGCACAGAACTAGGAGGTGTTCCTTATCAGAGGAAAGATTAATTAGGGTAGTCTCACATCATATGCAATCCATTGCATGGGCGAGTTACTGATCAAAGATCTGATATTAGAATCCATTCTGCTCCTAATATATCATTAATGTGATAAGAGGAATTTCCAGAGGTCACTTTGAATCTTCTCGCACAAAGTTAGTGGCTACTTGGAAGTAATCACTTTCTATTATCCTGATAGCTTAATTAAATCCTTCATCAGTGAGCTGCTCACTCTGGAGGCCGCCGTGGCACACACCTAGACCACTCACATCCAATTACCCAGCCTGGCATCAACGTCGCAGCTTGATTACATGAAGAGAGCCGGTTCCAGTCCCCGGAGCTGTACAGATCCTGACACAGCGATGATGTCTGTGCAGGGAGGTATTAGCAAATAACGAAGAAGTATCATGGAAAATATACTACATGTTCCCAATAAGCCAAACTTATCCCAGTGATGAAACTATAAGGGACGCAGAGTGCAAAGACACCACACTGGAGACGTGAAATTAAGGGACCCTCAACCATCTACAGTTACTATAATACTGCCCCTATGTACAAGAATATAATACTATAATACTGCCCCTATGTACAAGAATATAACTACTATAATACTGCCCCTATGTACAAGAATATAACTACTATAATACTGCTCCTATTTACAAGAATATAACTACTATAATACTGCCCTATGTACAAGAATATAACTACTATAATACTGCCCTATGTACAAGAATATAACTACTATAATACTGCCCTATGTACAAGAATATAACTGCTATAATACTGCTCCTATGTACAAGAATATAACTACTATAATACTGCCCTATGTACAAGAATATAACACTATAATACTGCTCCTATGTGCAAGAATATAACTACTATAATACTGCCCTATACAAGAATATAACTACTATAATACTGACTTATTACAAGAATATAACTACTATAATACTGCTCCTATGTGCAAGAATATAACTACTATAATACTGCCCTATGTACAAGAATATAACTGCTATAATACTGCTCCTATGTACAAGAATATAACTACTATAATACTGCCCCTATGTACAAGAATAAACTACTATAATACTGCTCCTATGTGCAAGAATATAACTACTATAATACTGCTCCTATATACAAGAATATAACTACTATAATACTGTTACTATATACAAGAATATAACTACTATAATACTGTTACTATATACAAGAATATAACTACTATAATACTGCCCTATGTACAAGAATATAACTACTATAATACTGCCCTATGTACAAGAATATAACTATTATAATACTGCTCCTATATACAAGATTATAACTACTATAATACTGCTCCTATGTACAAGAATATAACTACTATAATACTGCCCCTATGTACAAGAATATAACTACTATAATACTGCTACTATGTACAAGAATATAACTACTATAATACTACTCCTATTTACAAGAATATAACTATTATAATACTGCCCTATGTACAAGAATATAACTACTATAATACTGCTCCTATTTACAAGATAACTATTATAATACTGCTCCTATGTACAAGAATATAACTACTATAATACTGCCCCTATGTACAAGAATATAATACTATAATACTGCTCCTATGACAAGAATATAACTACTATAATACTGCCCCTATGTACAAGATATAACTACTATAATACTGCCCTATATACAAGAATATAACTACTATAATACTGCCTCCTATGTACAAGAATATAACTACTATAATACTGTCCCCTA